>OZ010788.1:263280695-263866641 GCA_963932465.1 Maratus speciosus
TTAAATTCAGTAATACGAAAATAATATAACTCAATCTTAAATATGACAACCTAGAATCATTACCTATCATGGGATATCATTAAATTAATTACGTATGAAGTTAGTATTATATATAAAAAATGAAGTTGGTGGTTTTATTTTTATGGGACATATTGTAAATATGTAAATATATTCAATTATTTTAGCTTAATTTTAATTTAATTTAATTAAAAATTAAAAGTAATTTTAATTTAATTATTTATATTCAAGATATTTTTTAATCTTATTATTATTATATTTTATAAAAAAAAAAAGATTCAATTTATTTCATTTTTATTCGATTGATTTCTATTTATACAATTCGTGCATTTCAAGTAAATATTTAATGTATATATAAAAATGTCTGTTTTGAGAAAATTATTAGTTACTGACAAATTAGATCTAGGTAATTCCAGGTCTAATGATCGGTAGAGGAAGATTGATAGGGATCTTCCTGGATCGTCATGAGGATACCTATTTTCTTATCCCTTTCCTGTGTTTAGTTTTAACAAGTCAGAAATTGTACGTCAAACGTGGCAAATGACGTACTATAACTAGTTCTATAAATATTCAAATCTTGGTGAGATAGCTGTTGTACTCTTATGCAAAAATGCGTGAATACGCAATTTATTAAGATTATATACAGTTGTCCCCGTTTAAACCAATATTGACGGTTCCAGAAATAATATTCGATTAAATGGGTTATTGATTAAACGGGGAATCATAACTTTAATATTTAATGCGTAATAAAAAGGCAAAATAACCATATACGGTATATTTCATTAACAGCATAATAAATCGTTAGTAGAATAACATAAACTAAAATAAATACAAATGCTAATATAAAGTAAATACGTATATTAATTTAATATCAGTACATACATTTATATAGTTTACATCACATTTAATTCAGCTCGTTTAAATTTGGTCAAAACTTTGTTACTTATACTGCCTTAAAAAAATCGTTTAAAGTGGTTTGTTTAAGTGGAATTTTAAAGGAGTAAATATCGAGTTATTTTTCGAATGAATGTAAAATATCACAACTACCATCTCGAGTCTTGAAGTGACCGCGCATTGCCATTAAAGCCTAGTTAACAGCAAGAAGTGATGGTGGGGAGATCATTTGACCTGTCTATATGGTCCATTATACACCTGCCGGCCGAAATCATTGCAGAAAGAACTGAAAATGTTTTCAGCGTAAAGGAACCGAAAATGACAAAAGGTGGAAGGAAAATTTAGCTGAAACGTGCTTTCCGAGTCAGTTTGTAAACATCGGTCACACAGTTGTTATTTGATTAAGCGGGGACGTTCGTAAAGGGTATTTGGTTTAAGCGGGGGAAAATAACATAGAATTAATAGGAATAAATTCGGTCCCGGAGGATTCTATTCGAATAAGCGGGATATTCGATTATCCGTGACCCGATTAAGTGGGGAGGACTGTATATTAAATTCAGTAATGCGGAAATAATATAACTCCATCTTAAGTATGACGTAATTACCATGACAACCTAGAATCCTTACCTCTCATGGGATGTCATTGAATTAATTACGTATGATAGGATTTAACAGAATGAAGAAAATTTTTATTAATATCTTTTTGAGTTTTGATTCGATTTTCATAAATTTTGAAATGACTCGACAAAATTCTGCAACGATTATATACAGTGAAACATCTCTGTAAGGGCCACTTGCCGTTCCATTGAAAATTGGCCCTTATGAGGGGTGGCCCTTGAATAGGGATGACAAAAAACAAAAACAACTAAAATAAGGAAATCAAAACCTATACAGGTGAAAAAACTGTTTATTAACATTTTCAAACTCTATACATGATTGAAAAAAATTTCTATTGAAGTTTATTTACTTTTCATAAATTTTTCGCAGACAATTTTGGTTTCTAATGATCCTATTACTTTATGGAACAAATTACTTAAATTTGTATCATTTATTAATACCTTAGAATAATATATTAGTTTATTTATTTCTCTTAGCGTTTCCTGACAGGTGTAAAAATTGTGCTTTAATATGCATTCACCTTTTTTTTAAATGTGGAATCAGTTTTTCTAGATAACCTGTTACTTTTTGTGTGCCCACAACAAAGGGTCAAGTTTCCCCTCCAACCCAACCCCTACAGTTTGAAAGGTCAAACAAAGTGTGAAGAATACCTGTTTGTCTCACTTGTGGAAAAGTTTATGGTCCTTCATTGTTTTACTAAACCCTCTCCCGTCTCCCTCTGTCTTCTTTGTTGCAAGTGCAGTTGTTTACTGAACTCTTACCTTTTGGTTCAGGAATCCAATACACCTGTTTATGATTTAAGGCCCCTCTGAAAAAAAAAGGCCTTTATGAGGGGTAGGTAGGCTCCTAATAGTAGTAAATTTAACCCTTTGTAACTCAACAATCCCGATTTGAAAAATTCTTACACAGATATTAAAATGCAACATTTTAAGCATGGAAACAATAATAAAAAAAATTCAGAACAGAAAAATAAAATTTTATTTGGAAAAATGTGTTTGTTGCATATCTGCAACATCTTGCGAAATGGCACAGAAACTGAAAATATTTAAAATTTTAATTTGCACGAAAATTTTTGAAACAATTGTTAGTTGGGTTGTAGCAAAGTCCCACACCACATTTCTCACAAACAGTTTGATTGAAGTTTTTACAATCGGGGTATTTACAACGTATTATTTTTTCTGCCCACTATGGTCAGTGCCCAAATTCGTCTAGGTGCACTTGTTTTGGTGGAATATGCTGTGTAGGTGCTCTATGCTTTTTCTGTTGAATTCTTTTTTCTACTACGAGACCTTTCCCTTTTTTGCTAGCTTTGGACTTGGTGTTGATTTTACAAAGGGGGGTGGGGGTGGGGGAGATCCCTAACTTACCCTATAGCAATTAAATATAAAAACAGACTAATGTTTCCCTTTTTCAATAATTTTGCTCTTCTGAACGAAATGCAAATTAAATAACCATTAGAAGATATTTTCGATGCTCTTTTGATATTTTAAAAAATCCATTACAAAAGAAGATATGGCGCGTTGTTGCAGATCTGCAACAAACAGAAGTTTACATTTATCTTATGCATATTATAAATTTCCTAGCTCGGAAATGGTCTTTAAATAAAGAATTTAAACTCACCTTTGAAAACAATATACTTGTAGACGTCTGAAGACTTTTTTAACCTCTGCATTTCAAAGCTTAATTCAGCAAAAATCACGTGTAGCTGATCAAGCGATAAATCAAACATTGGCGCGAAAAAAAAAATCAGTATAGACATTTGTTGCGGATTTAATGAAATAATTATGTTAATAGTAGTGTAATAGAATAACAACAATCAACAAAATCATCTTTTTAAATTTACTGTTGAAATAACAATGACGTTTTGGGTATGTTGCAGATCTGCAACACGGTGATACAAAGGGTTAACGTTATGTCTGTTGGGAAAATTTTCGTTTCTAAAAATATTGGCCCTTAACAGAGGTAGGCCTTAAATAGGGGTGGCCTTTAAAAGAAGCTTCACTGTATATTGAATTTCAAACCATTGGGTTGGGTAGTTTTAACACTGTTATGTATGGACAGACGGGCGGACCAGACGACGACTATAAAAGTACGTATTTACATAATTACGAACGCACCTAAATGTGGTTTCCTAAATGATGTTTGAATTGTCACTCTGCCGATAAGTCACAGTTAATAAATCCTCATAATCATAATTTGGTACAATTCTGTAAAGCTTATAATGTTGTTTATTCATTAAAATGTAATTTATGTAATATGGAGTAGATCGTGAAAACTAATAATCATTTACGCATGCGCCTTAACCTACATCGATATCATATTATTAGATACAAATAATCTAAATCAATGAAGACTCATAATATTGAAGTTTTTCATTACAAGAAACGACTTTAATAATATCAAAATACTTAATATATACATATAAAAAAAATGAATGACCTTTTTTGGAAACTAACAAGGTAGGTCTCCATACGGGCATACTCAGAAAAATCTGAAAAAAAATACAGAATGTTCTTCTCCCATGGGTATATATGTTTGTAAAAAAAAATTTGGCGAACCTCGGTAGAACGTCCGTAAAAAATAATGAAAATTTCGCTTATTTGGCGACTTATCACCGTTTGGCGAAGAAATTAAGTTTAAAAAAAAATACGCTTGTCGAATACTCTTTAAGGAAAAAACTTTTTATGTTGAATTTGTTTAAATAAGTTTAATTTAAGTAACTTTAGCTTTGTCATTTTTAGTTTGTTTCAACTATAGTTTTGTCATTTATATTTATATGTACTTATAACGAATTTTAACTATCATATTTTGCGATTTAAAACAAAATTTAAATTGATTAAAATTGTTCCAAACTCAAAAATATGCCCCATCGAGCACTGTCGATTCAACTTTGTTGCTATGGAAACAACTTCTACGGTATGGAAATGTATTACGGCAGCATTATTCATCTGGCGTTAAAAGTTATTTTTATAACCGATAAAGCCGTTTAAATTAAAAAAATTGTGGATTGGAGAATAAAACAATGGCAAAATTTCGTTCAAATCGGCAACAAGCAACAAGTATAATACAAAATGTAATAATAATAATAATAATAATAATAATAATAAATTCTTTCATGGTTTACGTTTAAATTCATTAAATACCGCATATTCTCAAAATCAATTAACAAACAATTTTCAGATTCATTAAAATCGTTTGCTTGTGGCGAGGAAAAGTGCTGCTCGCCAATTTGCATGCCGCTTTCGTCTTTTCACGCCAATTATTCGAAAGTATTTTATTTTTTTACAGATTTTCTACTGTAATTCCGCCGCTAATTTTAACTGATCCTTTATTACATACATGAGTACTTTCACTAGCATTTTTTTTTCAACATATTCTGAGTATGCCCAGTATGGAGACCTTCCTTGTAAGTACATAAGATAAATACATACGATATTTTAATACTACTTATCCATATGGACTAAATCAGTTAATTTATAACGAACCACATCAGGTTTATTCAGATTTAAAAATATATCAAAATTATAAAAATATTTATTCAGATTTAAATTTATCAAATATAAAAAAATACAAGATATAACAGAAAAAATCATATAACTAAAAAATATATTGATAATACTGTTACAAAGAAAGAAATCGATGTACTACTTGAAACAAAATTTAATATAGATTATGACTGGTTTCGCATTAGAAAACGTATATTCCGCATTAAAAAGAAGCAATTAAATTAGTATTTCAAAATATTTAAAAAAGCATCAATATTCATCATATTTTACTGACATTTATTGTGATATTCTTCATTTCAGTGCTAACGTACTAATTGCAAGCCTTTCTACTAAACCTAAATACTAAATTAACAATACTCAGCACATAATTAATTTCACTAATCAAGTTATGAATAAAATTATTTTACAACATGTAATTAATAACAAAAATGGTACAATTCCTATAAAAAAAGTCATTATTCACAAGACTTATAAATATAATCTTACTTTAGGACGTAAAATTTTTAATTTCAATTCTTTTCAAAACAGGTAAACTCTTCAAATATGTTCGTTTGTTATTGTAATGACCCACAGTATAAAAAATATGTAAACATTTATTTTATGCATTGCAAATTAAAAACTTAAGTTACTTCCTAACGAAATAAAGTCTGTCATTTTGCCATAATAGCAAAATTAAAATTTTATTGCGTTCAGATAACATAATTTCAATAAACAAAAGGGCAATAAAACAGCTATAGCCAAATTGGCTTCATTTATGACGATTTCTTGTCGCCAAATTTGGCCGTTTTTTGCCAAGTGTCGCGAACTTAGCAAGAAACTGCCGCTAGCGGGTATGAATATATAGTTTTAAGCGTATGAACATTGGGACCATGGTTACAATAAATGTGCTTTGGAAGTGAAACTTCTAAAAGTCATCCTATATTATAAAGCACAAATGTGTGCTTCGTTCAGTGCTCGCGTCATAATGATGGGTGTAACAATGTGATGTGGTTAAAATGCGCGATAGTTGCAATAATGAAGCTAAATTTTCAATTGAATTAAACTATCGCAATGTTATTCAAATGTGGAAAATGCAACTTTGGGCCGACTTTTTGGGGTGTTTTGAAGATGTACGAAACCGGACATTTAAAAAAAAGTTGTATTGTCATGCAAGATATATAAGTGTGCCAAATTTCAGGTCAATAACTTAATCGAAAGTGGGTGAAATTAACGTTGCAAAATTTGAACCGAACGAACAGACAAATCAAGTTAAATAAAAGCATGTACGAAAAATATTTTTTTTTCTTTTTAAGTTTTTTAGAATGCACCTTAAATGTTCCATGATCGACCAAACTCTTTGCTACTTTCTTCATCCTATGACTGTCCTATAAAAATAAAATTTCACACCATTTTTACAAATAATTTCTTTACTGATTTCAAATTGACTTTCTTTACATCTTTAAATAAATAAATTCGCAATATATCGTTCAATTCAAGAAACTAAACAAAAAATAATCTCTTTTAATTCTATACTTTTAAACTGTAATTCTATACGCATAAATAATGACTTATATGAATTCAGTCTAATAAAATGAGAAAGGCATTAAAATTCTAAATCAAGGAAAAGTGAGTTAATTAGATAACAAAATAAATTCAATCAGTGAGCTCCCATCGATTTTAACAAAGCAAGTCACATTTCATAAATCCTTTTTCAAAAAATTATGATGTATTCGTGTTCGACATCATTCAATTCCTGCACGGAGCAACTAAAACATGTCAAATATTTTGATATGGTAGTTCATCACACGAAAACACTTCCGAAATCGAAAACATTGTCATTGTTTTCAGAAGGATACCTCCCTCCCCTGAAGTGCATCTTAATAGCACTCCACGTTAAGCGAAATGTTTACACGTGTACCGAACTTGCGGAGGGTGGCAGAACAAGGGCTGAATCCAATCGCCTCCAAAATCATAATCAATCCGCGAGTGTAAAAGGGGGTGGAGAAGTGAGCACCGGCCCTTTTGTGGAGCTTAAAATCTTGGCGGTTTGCCGCAAGTCTGAGAAAATTAAGGAATACTCTCGCCAAGCGCTTCAAAATGAATTAGTTTGAGGAACAAGGCTTTTGCAAAAGGGGCAGGAAATCTCCTCACCCCCGAACATCTCCTGTGAGATCAAACCTTTGCGGCGAGCTCCGTGTTTTGATTGCTTTCCTATTGGTAAAGTAAGCACCAGAACCTTCCACCATATTTGGTCTTCCAATTACGAGGGATTTCCTCGGCTCGTGATTTAACCCCATCTCTTTCTGTCTTTTTTTTATCCTTCATCCAACATCCATCGCCATTATTATTATTTATCCTAGCGACCCAGTAATCAGAGTTAGGGTCGACGACGATGTGTGTGTGTGTCTTTTTTCTCTACCGCGGGCAGCGAAAAGTATTACCTTCCCTAATAGAATTAGGGTGCGGCAATTTGCGAGCAGGGAGGGGGAGGAATTAAACTCCCGAGTTACTTTCATTTCTTCCCTCGAGGGGCAGTAATATCACCTAGGGGGGCAAGGGGGGTACGAACCCATTCATAGATCTGCAGCGGTGCAAAATGGTAATTGAATTAGCTGCCGAGGAATAACAATCTGTTCACGGTAGCAGGGGGGATTATAAAAACAAGGAGAGACTGGATGCTTCCTTAACCCACTTCCTCCACACTCCATACCTCCTGGTTTCGCTCCCGTGGGGCCAAGTTCCTAATCACTCAGGTTTTAAAAATTGAGGAGAACACTATTCATTCTTTACTTCGTTTTTTTTTTTATTATTATTATTATTATTCTTTTATACTTTATCTCCTGCTACTTCTTTCATTTCCCGTGATACGCATTCAGTTTAAATTTGCCATACATTTTTTTTTTTAATTCCTGATCGGAGTTTTTTAAGAGGTGACGATTTTGGAGAGTAATAATGAGAAAACTTCATCGAATAAGTTATGATGAATTTAACACATTTTACTAGAGTTTTTACAGTTTAAAGATGTTTTCAAGAGAAATTAAGTTAAAAGATTTAAGACAACTGTATTAAGTGTTTGAATTTGTTCTGAAATTAGTTTTGCATCACAAATTTGTTGGCTTTATAACATGAAAGCACAACTAACTCTGGTGTAGTATTTTTGCTAGAACGGTTATGAAACATATTAGTTATCAAACAGTAAAAACCCCAAAAGCAAAAACACCACATAAAAATGTTCATTACGTAATATTTTTCAGTAACATCAAACGGATTTAATAGAAATATTTTAATGAAAACTTTTAACACGTTTTTTACCTGTTACGAGCATACTCGTATACATACACGGCTACACTCTCACACGGTCAACAATATGTTAAGAAAACATTAAATTTTGCTCTTTGTTTCATTCATTTTCAAACTGAAATTGCTAGTTGTGAAATTTTATGTACTATAAAAACAAATCCTAAATTTACACAAAAGATTTTAAATATACAGTGGCGGTCAGAAGTTTCCGGCCAGTTAGTTTCTTTGATTTGTTTGCCAGAACGTTTCAGCGAAGAATAAACACAATTGCTCTAAAAATCAGGAATAAGCAAATTACCTCTGACCACGTGATCATTTTGATTGGATACTGAAGATACTTGATGCAAAGGGGAGGAATTCGAAATTCGCGTGTGCAAAAGTTTCCGGCCATTCGCCATTCCTTAGTTTTTGCTACCAGTAAAGTGTTTTTTGACTGTTTGTTTAGCAATCAACGTGAATAACGTAATTGAAATTCAAAAATGAAAAGTTCAACAATTATTGTTCAAAAACGAGTGATTTGTTTGTCGCTAAAGGGCCAATCCTCTCGTGAGATTGGGACAAAGTTATCGATCGAAAAATTTCCTATGAACGTTATTTAAAAAATATATAAAGATGGCCATGGCCTTCGGAACTTGCCACGGTCCGGGGTACCCCGGAAAACGAGTATTCTTATGGAGAGAAATATCAGGAGAAAAGCAGTTGATGACCCGCATAAAAATGCTGCTGCAATTACCCGCGATTTAGTGTTAAAATATTGCTGAAATAAATCGGTCGACCGGATCAAGACGCTTACGTGACGTAGGGTTTTATGGAATAGTCGGTGATTAAAAAAAAAAAAAAAAAAAAAAAAAAACTTTCACGAGGTAAAAAAAAAAAAAAATCAGAGAGCCCGACTGGCGTTTGCCAAGGAATATAAAGACTGGTCTAGTGAAAACTGGAAAAAGTACTATTTTCCAATGAATCGACCTTCAATCATTTTGGGAGTGATGGCAGACGCTACATCCGACGACCTAAAAATAAAGGATAAGATTCGATATATATTATTCCTACAATGAAGCATGGCGGAGGACACGTTATGCTGTGGGGAGCATTTTCGGGAAAATGTGTCGGTCCGTTAGTTGAAATCCGCGGCAAGATGAATAGTGCAATGTATAAGGATATCTTGGTAGATCATTTGCTGCCTCATTGGAAGAAAATGTTTTTGTTGCAACTATTTGCTTCAGTATGATAACGACCCAAAGCATACATGTAAACTCATCAAGCAGTGGATTTCGCACAAAACAATTCCGTTTTTGAAATGGACAGCCCAATCAAACGATCTGAAACCAATAAAAATCCTTTGGAACAAACTTGAAAACGTTTGTGGAATTATAAATATTCCAATTTAGCAACATTTTCCCAAAAATTGCAAGAACCGTGGAAAAAACATACCATAGACGATCTTCAACCCTTTATTGACCCGATGCCACGTTGCTGCGTCGCAGAACTTATTTCTAAATGTATGAATACAAAATACTAATTGTAAATGTAGTTGATCACTGTTATTTTCTATTATAGCACCATTTCCCCCAAAAACTTCCCAAGTTGGCCGGAAGCTTTTGAGAACATGCGTTTTCTTTTGCAATTAATTTTGTCAATTAAATTTATTGATATTTATTTTTTATTCCATATATAAGTTCATAACTGTTATGTGAATAAAGTCTATAAGTATCACTTTGAGATTCCTCTTCATATGGGTATGCTTACAAATTAACCAACAATTTTATGCTGGCCGGAAACTTTTGACCGCCACTCTATATTTAGTAAATGATAATAAATTCAGATATTTTAACATGATTTGTAGTATTTTGGGGGAAAGTCTATATTTTGTTGGTTATCAGTGATGGAACAATGTAGCAGCAGAGAATCGATTGCCACCGCAAAATTTTATTAGTATTCTTCATCTAACTTCAGGACACAATTTCTGAGATTTTTGAAGGCGAAGAATACTATAAAAAATTAGTGGTGACAATCGCTCAACTGCTGCGCCACTGTTCCATCACTGAGTTATGGTAAATTTTGTTAATTATAGTATTTTTTTAAAATAATAATATGAATAATAAGCAACACATCATTTTTAATTTACCGAAACAACACCAAGAACCACGCATAAATTCAAAATACTATTATTTTTAACTGCTGTGACACTGAAAAAAAATGTTAATAAGAAAAAGATTATTTTTTTTTTTTAGAATCTCTTCGCAAAAAATGGCAGAACATTCGGAAAAATTTGTCAAAAAATTATATTTCAACAACAACAACAACAACAATAATAAATTTTCCTTCAAAATTGAGAAATCAAAAGGCCATATATGAGGCCTGGAAAACAAGTGGATCAAGTCCATTTTTTCTTTCAACCAAATTCGAAATGAATTCTTCTTAAGTAGACAATTATTTATACGGTACCGTAACAAACCATGTCTTAGGTTGAAAATGTAAGCAACAACAACTATGATTTTTATGAGTTACTGCGAGAGCCAATTAACTTTAATTCCAAATATCCCTGGATAATGCTTTATGGAATTGATACACTATAAATGATCGAATTCCCTCAAATTCTAAATGTCCCTTACAATATTCCTTTTTATATAAATATAAAATTAATTTACAGGTTAAGTAAACTTACCAGTATGTATATAAGTATGCTTCTTCATGTCAGACTTTTGATGAAACCTTTTTCCACAATACTGACAAGGATATGGTCGTGTATCTGAATGAATGAGCAAGTGCGTAGACAACGTAGACGATCTCTTGAAAGACTTTCCACATTGTTTGCATTCGAAGGTCCTCTCGGCTGTATGGATGGCTCGATGTTGGCTAAGGCTCACCTCGTGGCCGAAAGTCTTGCTGCACAGTTCACAAGCAAAAGGTCGCCGCCCGCTATGGGTTCGTCGGGCATGAACCTCGAGTCCGTGAGGCGTACTGAACATTTTGTCACACTTTACACAAGAATAAACATCTCCAGATGAGGATTTGGGTGCCGGGCTGGATTTACCCGATCCAAAACTGTACAAAGATAATCCGAAACATGATAGTCCTGCTGCTGTAAAAGTCGGTCTGAGGGGACTGTCCGATAATTGTGGTCCATCAGATGAGCTTTTTTGAGGGCTGTCTGCCTGGGAGGCTCTGAAAAGATTCGCATGACAATTCGTAAGTGGCACTGGGCGAATCCGGAGATCTGTCGGCCACGCTGCAAGACTCAAAGGTTTGAATTCACTTATCGTGGCAAGGGAAGGTCGCACTTCCTTCTCCGAATCCCACGTTGCTGAAGAGTCGCCAGAAAGCCGACCTGAAATAAGGAAAGGAAAACAAAATATATTATTCTTTTCATGAATATTTGCTTTTTCTGCTATTTCGTTATTAATTAGAGAAATGTCGTAATATTAAAGCTAATTAACTTATAACTAAATTTCAATTTATATGTTATTAAAATATTATACTGTGCGTAAAAATATGGGTTTAATGCAAAATAATTTATCCACTTCAAAGGTCGTTGAATTGGAATAGACTATTCGGGATCAGACTAAATTTAAACTACAGATAATTCAAATGGTGCTCTAATCATATGTTGAATAAAAATTTACAGTAAGAAAATTTACAAATAAATGGGTCTTATCCAGCTATGAGAGAAAGCATTCGTCATAGTTTTAGATATTTGTTCAGATTTACTACATTTAGTTATGTGAAACGTGGTTGTGCGATTGTACCACATTATTGATAATTAAGATGGACATATTAAGCATTTATTGCAATATATATTAAACATTTATGTAAAGCATAATATATAAGCCTGCTGAATAGTTAAGTGAATGCTACAGTTCCACTTTTTGACAATTTTTCATTTTTTATTTACCATTACAAACACGTATAACTTTGTGTAATTTGATTTTTATTTTGTAATTCCATTAACTCTATATTATCTGAAATATTACAGGTAAAATATTTGGTTATGGATATTGAAATAAATAGAATCTTTATATACAAATGTAGTAACGTTTTACAAGCAAGAAATTATGCATAAGTAATTTATATGAATAATTAGAAAAGGAAAAAATATTTTTACATTCTGTTAAAACTGGTAACATTAAATCCATTTATTTCCCTAATTATCACAAAACTATTACTTCATGGCACCTATTTCACAGAAAAATTTTTATAAGTTGATTTTATTATCCTTACTTAGTGTGAAGTACTTCAATATGTTCTAAAATTAGCACCTGTAAAACATTAATCTGTAACTTTCAATCTTAAATACTTAAGCGGAAAAAAACTGCCCAGTTGGCATTTCAATGCTATGCGCAAATAATCAAGTACATTTTTAAACAGTTTTATTAACTTTTTTACAGCCCGATGTTTTCAATTGGGTGCATCGTATTAAAAAATTATTTGAAAGTTAAATTTCATTCATATTGGCTTGAAAAAATGAAATAATGGCTTGATAATTTGAGATAGAAATTACGTTTCAGACCTAAAAGAGGAAATGCACAGAAAATCATAAAAATATTTTTTTGCCCTTTTTCATAGGAAATAATTTTAAAGTTTCTATAAAATTGAAAAATGATCCAAAACTTCTATAAAACTTTAGCCATGCTTAACCCTTTCCGGCGCGAAATAATTCTGTGTATAAACTGACGAAAACGGTCTGACACCACAATTTACAAACGAAGTTATTAGAAAATACGAACTTGCTTATTTTCACGTACATTATAAAAGAAAAATTTTAATTAAATATTATTGGTGCCATTTATCAGTTTTGGAATTAAAATTAGGTGTCCTTTTTTAAGGACATCACCCTCGAAAGGGTTAAAATGATTGACTTTATTAAATGAACTCAAATAAATGATTTTATAAGAGATGCACTGTCTGTGATTCGTTTGATTTTCGTGTCCCCTAGTTGGGAACATTGAACTGCAAATGCAAGATTAACTTGGAACAAATACAAAATAAATAAATAAATATAAATATAAATATAAAGAATACTTTTAGGTTGCCTGGTTTAAAGCAACCGGTATAAATTATATACATTTTCTTAAATCTTCATAGAGTTATAAAAGAACATGTGTAAGAATTTAGCCATAAATTTCAGAAAATTAAATCAAGATCTTACAAGGTCTTATAAGAAGTATCAAACTTAGTCAGTTAGACAGCATCACAATTTTACAGAAATTTAAAATATTGCAATAAGCTCGCTTTGCATGAAGGAAAATCCTACAAAAAATTTTCATTAAGTATCTATAGGTTTTTTGTTTGTGGATCCTTTGATAATGGAAGACTGTCTGCTTAGACCATCGAAAAGTATAATCTCTCTGTACTTGAAAACTAATGATTCGAAAATGAAATGTAAACTTACACATCCATGGTTTTGGCGATTTTAGCATGTTTTTTATTAAAAAAAGTAATGTAAATGATAATTCATAATTTTAATATGAATTTACTAATAATTTCCATAATTAATAATATGTTTTTGAATTGAAAACATGCTTAGGATATATGTGAATCTATTCTATCTCACTAAAAAGAAAGAGAAAAGAAATTCGATAGGCCTTCTTTTTTTGTAAGGGCATATAAATGAACTTTGTCACGCGCATTTAAAATTAGAATCCTCAAACTTAGAGATCTTGTAACTCTGTGAAAATTTAAGAAAAAAAAATGCACAAACTATACCTTTTCACGGGCTATTTTGATCCAAGAAACTAAAAAAAAGTGTCAAAAGGGTATCTTAGTCAAAGTTATTAAAATTCTTAATATGTAGATTTAGACAGCAGATATAATTCCCTGTCGAATGGTACTTCTCTCATATCTGTGAGCTAATTTGGTTATAAAATAATATATTAAAGAAGGTTTTTTTTTTTTTTTTTTTTTTTTTTTTTTTTTTTTTTTTGTGGTCCGTATAACTAACCTATTACAATATCGTGCAGGTTGAAATTAATAATTATTCTAAAAACATGGCTGAGAAATACTAAAATGCGTACATGATTAGTAAATAGGAAGGTCCTATCATTTATAAGAAGAATTACTTTGATTAGTTTATTACGTATGTCGTGATCATAGTAGATTAAAACTTTAAAATTATTTTTGGAATTATTATGAAAAGAAGCAAATTGAATAAGTTTTTATAAAACGCTCTTAAGTAATGTCAAATTATTTTGAGAATAAATTATTCTTGGATAATTTATATATATATATACACTGGGTTTCATAATCATATGAACACCTAGTAATTTTGTGATACCATGGCAAAAATTCCTAAATAATAATCAGAAAACTCCATTCTCGAGACAAATACAGTAATTTTACATAATACATAGTTGTAAGAGAAATATCAAACTTTAAATTCATTGAAAATATGAATTAGCTAAAAAAAAATTATGTTGGAAAATGATATGAACATTGATTGAAATTATCACTAAACGAGCATGGAAACTGTACAGGAATACTAAATGCCACTCCGAGAAGAAGAAACCAAAATATGCAAATTAGTTTAGCATATAAAGATACTTTGCAGACTAGGGAATTTCCAAACCTGATCGCAAAGTGAGTCCTAGAAGTATGTGTCGTAAAAGCGATTTAAGTGGTTTTGAGAAAGAGAAAATTGTGGCTTTTAAGGATCGAGGACTTTCGGCCAGAGCTATCGCAAAAAAATTGTAAAGATCTCCAGGTGTAATATTAAATTTTCTTCGATTAAAAGAGGATTATGGAGCAAAGAAGTCTCCGGGACGTCCGCCAAAGTTGCCCAAAAGGGAAAAAAGAGCCATTTTAAAAAGAATGAGCAATTCAAAAACAACTTTAGGCGAATTTTCAAGAGATCCACTGATAGAAATGTCAAAAAGTACCTTGTCCAGAGTAGTCAAGAGCTCTAAGATGATGAGGTACAAAAAAAGAAAGCCTTAGCCACGTATGACCAAAAATGCATCAGAAGAATCACCTGGATTGGGCAAAAGATCACATGTCCTGGAAGTTAGAACATGAAAGAGTAATATTTTCAAAGGGAAAAAAAATCAATTTGTATGGTCCGGACAGTTTTTCTTATTATTGGTACGATCTGCACAAGAAATCAGAAACGTTTTCCAAACGGCAGCAGGGAGGAGCCTTTTTGAAACTCATGGTTTGAAACCATGATTGAACTCATGGTTTTGGTTGCGTTTGGATTTCATGGGAAGATCAATGTTGCTTTTCCCTCTGGAAGGAAAAAAAACATGCTGCAATTTGCTGAGGAAATTGGCGGACCTTTCTGAATGTTCCAACAGGACAATACATCCAACCGCACGGCAAACAGCATTTGGGAATGGTTTCTTAATAATAGTGTACATGCAATTCCATGGCCATCTGTTTCTCTTGATTTAAATCCAATGGGAAACGTATGGAGCCTACTGGTTAGAGCTGTTTACGAAAATGGAAAACAATATGCCACAATTTCAGAATTAAAAGCTACAACCATGTTCCACTAGAATGAAATCGATCAACATATATTGAAAAGCTTAGTCCACTCCATGCCCAATCGCGATTTACATTAATTAAAAGATCTGCATAATGTTCATATCATTATGAAACACCTCAAAATGAAAAAACGTAGTTTATTTTATGTATAAATTGCTGTTTAAATTATATTTTGTGATAAAATAAAACGATTTGTTCTATTTCTATAACATTAGACTTCAATTTGTTTTGTAACATTTTCTTCTTTTTTACGCCTAAGAAACTGGGTGTTCATAATTATGCAGTCCTTCTGAATATAATAATAGGATGAAAAAGTTTATTTAGCATCACAAAAATATTATACATTAAATAAATCAGTATAGAATTAATGAATGGAAATACCAGGAATAGAAGTTCCAAAGAACTTTTAGTTATTATTATTATTATTATTATTATTATTATTATTATTATTATTATTATTATACCATGTTTTATTTTATAGAAAATGCTTCAATATAATGCCAATTTCCTTATTTAAAGAAGTAAAGGGTTTGTACTGAAATATTTTACTTATTCTTAATAAACCTATTTAAATTCTAACAAATTATGTATAAAATAATAATGACATATAATTTTAGACTTTAAATGATTTTTTTTTTCTAAATATAAAAGCAAAATTGGAAATATTTATAATATTCGTACATTTACATCTCTATGACGAAAATATCTATAAAAAATTAGCATATATGTAAGTACTCCTACGCTTTGCTATATTTGTTCGCTTTTCACTGCATTTCTTCAGTTTCAGTCATTTTTTATGAAAGACAATGCCTTCCGTATCTTTTCTCTTGATACATATCTACGCATATCTTTTCGGGAGAAAAAATAAAATTCCTATTTTTCTTCTCATCTATGACTGTATTTACCCAGTATAACAAGCTCTTCCCCCCAATAAAAAATCCATTTATCCCGAAGTTTTCCTTGTTGCTCTTATTTTCCCTGTCAAATTCCCTCCACTTGATCCGAAACTTTATTTTGCGGTCCTAGGGATCATCTCGCAGACACACCTTTCCCCCCATTTTTTTTATTATTATTATTGGCGTATTGTGTATCTCTACAGGAGGGTGCGATAAGGGGATATTCGTATGTTACAAATCATTGATGCCTTGTCGCGCTTTTGTCATGCGTTTCCAAAGAAGTTGGATGTTACAAGCAATCACGGGGTTGTCGGAGGATGATCATTTGGCGATGTGTCGCCAAAGAAGATGAAGATGTTCAATGGTAGAAAGCAACTGGTACGGCTTGGAAGAACCGGGTACAGATGATGAAAATATATTATGTAGAGGAAAAGAAAACATTTGTGTATATTATATTATGTCTATTTTTTGCATCTTAAATACCGATATTACATCAACTCAAGTTAGAAAAAATTAATCTTGAATGTAAGAAATATCATTTTAAACTTATCAAAAATAAATAAAAATAATAATTAGAGTTATTCATCAAAAGAAAGCCAAAGTATATAACAATAATAAATAATTCATGAAAATGCAAGGTCGAATGAATAGAGTGGCTTGAACAGGTGGAATGTTCAAACTGTATTCCACCACTTTGATTGAGAATTCCATTATTAATTTGAATGAGTTTACACACTGTAGGATAAAACAAATAAATAGATGGGTTTTCATTATATTTTTAAATTAATACTCTCAAGTGCGTACGTTCCATATCTATAGCGCGATGGTATCAAGAATTTATATAGTATAACCATGTAATAAAGTACAAGGCCGTTAATCGGATAAATCTTTATTGTAACAGGAGAAACCAAAAGAAATATTATGAAACTGATTACGGTTACTGATGCGGTTTTCGTTAGCAATATAGTAATACTAAATACTTCTCAAAATACTGAAGCTTAAGGGAGAAAATGTAGGTACACTAAATGTTATATTAAATGTAATGGTATTTTTCCCTCTATTTTTAATGATCAGTCGGTATAAGTTTAATAATTTAGCATTAAATAAATATTATTTTTAATTATTAGTATTATCTCTTTGTATATTTTATTAAAATACTGATTTTCGACTACGTTTCTGGGTGGAATATTTTTTTTATTCAATGAAAAAGAGGGATAGTTATTGACATTTACTTTAATAATAAACCAACAAAAACAACAAAAGTAACATAAGGTACAAAATATCAGATACGGGAACAAAAAATACATTTTGAATCAGTCAACGTTATTTCCAATGCTATTTTGAATACTGGAGTATGACCGAACTCTTCCCCTTATAGAGGAATAGAGTTCGGCTGTAGTTGGACAGTAGTTGCTTGGTTCCTTGCAATAAGTGTCTTTTGAAGGAAAAGGAACATCTACAGGCAGTAAAGACAGCAGTTTGCGCACTGATTAGAAAGCTGCATAACTAATGTATTAAGACACATACTAAATATACCGCCTGCAAAATAGGTATGGGACATTTTCTTTTTTGTTCACGAACAGCTGCAAATATTTAACTTCGTAATTTTGTGCAGTGTTTTTATTCTAATAGTTAACAAAAATATTTGTAAATTGTAATATGGAAAGTGGAAAGTAGATTATTTCGAATTATAACTTCTTATTTTCAAAAATTTTTACTTTTTTTTATTTATTTCAATTTTTAATATATTAATAATATTTTTATATATTAATTATTTTCTTTAAATTGTGATTTTCTGTTTTTAAATTATAATTTTTTGGTTTAATGTTTCAATATTGAAAAAACACCTCAGTTTACAAAAATGATTTTTTTTTTTCGGAAGTACTACCCAAGTTTTAAAAAAAGACAGTGTCGAACCTTATAACTTGTAAATACAGGATATTGGGAGTTATGATAAAAATGCATTATTTTTGTTTTAAAATGTCCATAAAAGTCAAAATAAACCATTTGGAGATAAAACACGAATAGATTGTGTATACCTATATATTCAATACTTACTTCCGATCAATAGAAATGATATTTTTCAAGTGGATCCTTCATAAAGAAGGAAGGGGATAAAATTTTCACAATTTTCAAATAGTCTAGAAATACAAATTTTCAAACATTTTGAACTATCGTTTATTTTCTAGCTTCAGATAACGCATGGAATAATTGCATCAAAAACTCAGAATAAAATATTAGGTAAATGATGTTCTGTAAAAATTATGTTATTCCTGCCTCTTCTCTTCTATGTATATTCGTACGTTGCTTTTGTACACTGTAATAGCTCTTTAACAAAACAACGTAATGATTTCAAATTTTTGTTTATTTTAATTTTCGATAATAAGGAAAACACCAATTTTGTTGATGTAAACATTGTCATTCCACAAACTTAGGCAAAAAATAAAAAAATAAATAAAATAAATAAAATGTACAGTTTGGACAAACTTGAGCGTTAAAAAAAAATTGTACAGTTCGCGCTAACGTTCGGAAACCAAAATCAATTTGAGCGATTATTTTTATATGCAGTATTTTTAGGTGCGTTCGTAATTATATAAATAGGTAGCCCCTATAGTCGCCGTCTGTCCGCATGTAACATCGCAAAATTACTCGACAGAATGGTTTGAAATTTAATATATATAAACGATGCAGAATTTTGTCGAGTCATTTGAAATTTTATGAAAAAATAATCAAAGCTTAAAAAGATATTAATGAAGGTTTTCTTCATTCTATTAAATCCTATCATAAACAATTAAGTCAATGACATTCCATGATAGATAATGATTCTAGGTTACCATGATGATTACGTTCTATTTAAGGTGGAGTCGTACTATTTCTGTTTTGATGAATTTAATATATATAATCGTAATAAATTTTGTATTCATGCATTTTTGCATAAGAATGCACAAGATCTGAATGTTTATAAAACTAGCAATAGTACGAACGCACCTCATTTGTCACGTTTGGCGCACAATTTCCGAATTGTTTCCTTTTATGAAAAGGCAAAACTTATTTCAAATACAGTAAATTTTATAATCGTAAACCGTTTGACTCACAGATATTTAATTGTAGTTCATTTGATTAGTGCTTTAAATGTGCTATATACTTTTGTAGCAATTTAATGTAGAATTCTGGGAGTTTTACTCTATCTTTCCAGGTTGTTTACAGGGGAATTTTTTAATATACATTTCACTTATGATTATTCTTAAGGGCCTACTTCAGTCACTCGAAAAGACCCATTCGCTAATGCTATTCCTATGGAAGAAATTTATAAAGATATCTCGGTCGCATTTCAATATTTATAGATGATTTTTTTTTCTTTTTTCAGTGGCTAGCTGAGGTCGATCTGTATGCAGGACGTTTTCTAATTTTTCAATTTCATTTACAAGTATTTTCAATCAGGACACTTTCATTTTCAGAACCGGCTGCTAAAATAAAAGCATCCTCTTGAAAAAAATCCCCAATGAAAATCAAAAAAGTAAAAAACGGCCTTTTTACAGATCGACCTCACTGAAAAAAAAAAAAAAAAAAAAAAAAAAAAATCATCTAAAAATATGGAAACGCGACCGATATATCTTTATAAATTTCTTCCATAGGAATAGCATTAGCGAACGGGTCTTTTCGCGTGACTGAAGTAGGCCCTTAAGTAACAACTATACACTGTGCAACAATGAAATTGCGCATTTCTGTATAAAATTAAACCATTGAAAACGAATATCGCCATGAAAAAAACTTCATTGGCTTTTGTTTTGAAAATACAGATGTGCAAAGTTAAGATTTTTTTTTTTTTAAATATATTATTTGAAATTAATACTAGAAAAAAAATATAAAATGTAACTTATGAGCTTTTTAAGAAAAATTGATTTCTATAAGCTTTCAATATGCGAATCCACAGGGATGCTAGCGCTGTGCCAAATTGACTGATTTTCACCACTAAATTTTAATAATATTCCTCGCCTTATTAAATCTCAGAAATTCTGTCATTAAATATGTCAAGAAATATTAGTAAAATTTAGTGGTAGCGATCCGCCATTTCTGGTGTAGCACTTCGTTCCTGGAATCCATAATTACTGCTCCTTTCGCTAAGTATTTTTTTAGTTACCCTTTAAAAACTCGAAAAATGAAAACATGATGTCAAAATTGAGTGTTTATACCGAAAATTTCAAAGTTTATTACAATTTCATTATGGACCTCTATGTTTACTTTTTTAACAAAAAACTGAAAAGAGTCATAATTCCCAATCGTATGGCTATTTTTGTTTTTCTGTTTTTTCGATTAAAATGAATGGAGAATCTCTCTCTTTTGACAATTGCACATATCCTAAAGCTTAAATTTAATTGAGATGTGAAAAAAAATGTTACACCATATATAATTTATTCGTATCATGATTACTGTTATGTTTTTGATAAATTAATTTGGATTTATTGTTTCTGATTGTATTTAGTTATAAAGAAGTCTAATGGGGAAAAAACAGCCAATTCAACTTTTCCATAGTCATATTCATGATCAGCGCATCGAATTTATTAAGAATCAAGTATTTTTATATCGTAAGCATGAAATTCATCGTTTTACGTTGCACATTATTATCATTCTATATTCAAATGAAACACATACTTATGGTGGGTAACAAGAGATAATAGTTGTTATTTATATAAAGTAAATATTTATTTCCTATTTCTCATCATCTTTTTTTTTTTCTTTTTTTTTTTTTTTGTGCAAGGAAAGGGAGGTTGGCGTAATTGAGTTGTGTGTTACACAAGTTCAGTATGTCAGATGGAGATTTTATTATCTTATACTATTAAAAGAGAAATTCTTTTATATTTATTTATCTATTGGATCATATTTTTGTGGGGATGCTCTAACGATTAATTTAAAAACTATTTTTTTGGTGGGTTAGGTATGATATCGAATTATCAGGGTGTCAAATCCGAGAAAAATCGTCTTTACGTATACTACCAGTTTTTTGCACAGGCGGAAAATCATTATTGAAATCATAAAAGATGTACAAGAGCTGAAATAACGTATAAAAATATTTTATAAAGTTATGTGGTATGCGCATACAATTTAATATGTTATACCTACTCCTTGAATAAGTTAAATGGCTAATTTTCCTTAATCGGATCCATAATCAAGCTTCGCGTCAAGGAAGACAACAATACACGTTTTTAACTATATCAGAGTTACAACAATGGTTACAAAAATTAAATCAATATTTTTTCAAACCTATGCAAATTGGTCTTGAACCCAATTACGGAACTTCCTCCATAGAAAGAATTCAAGAAGGTATATATAGCTTATAAAGTGTATATATATAATAAAACTTTTTGTAAATATTAACTATAAAACACAGGAAAAGTTGACAACATATAAATGAAACAATTATTTTACTGCAAAATTGAACATCAGATAACCTGAAATACATAAGTTGAAAAAATAAATAAAAGATTTAGAAGGAAAAATTCACAAACAGAATGTAAAAATATGACACGAAGAAAATGGAAACTTATATTGTGAAACATGTTATCAAGGGCAATATTCCACAATATAAGTAAAACGGAAATTATTTCTGTTTTAGCAAAGCATGCCATAGCAGAAATTACTTTAATCAAGTTGCCCGATCATCTGCAACGACGAAGCTTTACATTCATAAATTTAGAAGAAAATAATTTATGAATGGAAAAATAGATTAAAATCAAAACAATAGATAAGCAATAGCAATAATATTGGAACCTTCAAAAATTAAAAAAAATATTTTAATGAACAAATTTTAAATGGACAGAAAAATAATATAAAAAACAATACTAACCATTGCTATGTAGACGTCATAATCCTTCAAACGATACTATAAAGCACATGGTGTGATTGTATAGTTACAGTTAACAGTTAAGTTAACCAATTCTAAAATAACCAAAAGATTTTTTTATAGAAAAAAAATCAATTGTAAAACAATAAAAAATTAAACAATTGAGTGGATATATATATATATACACATATAAATCCTATTTTTTACTTGTTTTCTCCAAAAAGGCTCTCATAGCCTTGATGAAAACGACGGATTAGATGTCTTTTGGATCTAGAAATCAATCTCTTAAGGGTTCATCTGCGGAGAAAATCCTTTTTATGCAATACCCTCTCTTTGCACAAATAAAAATCATAAAAAATGTACAAGAGCTGCCAAAAATTTAAAGGAAATATTAAAATGTTTAAAGTAGTATGTGGTATGTGAAATGAAGTAATTTATTATGCTATAACTTCCTTGGTACAGGAAAAATAGCCAATATTTTGTAATCGTATCCACTGGCCAGGTTGGCGTCAAATAAAAATGATTCTAGCAATAATATTCTTTTAACTTCATTGCACTTGTAATAATGATATTAAATATGCCAATTGATTAAAATGTGCCAATTGACTTTGGAGCAAATTACTGAAGTTTTTCAGGAAAACAACTGCAAAAGGATTGTTTTCCATTTGTCCCGAGTGAGGGCTTGCACTAAAACTCAAAAGCGAAAGCTGAGTTCCTGGGGTTGTCATTTCTGATTCCTAGCCCCAAGTGAAGATTCGACAACCAAGTATTATCTTTTTTATATTCTGTATCATTCGACGAAATATTATCTTTTTATAGTTTATATTATATTTTATAGTTAAAAATTTTTAACATATTTCAGTACCTTTTAAAATCTTTAGAAAAAAGAATCAAACATATCTTTTTAGATAATCATCTTAACAAATCCTCTGAATTAAAATCATATATGACAAATAACAAGTCATAATTCCCTTTAATTTATTTAAATAAATTTTTTTATGAGATCAGAAATTCGAATTTTGCTATAAAGAATGCAAATGCAGGCTGTAACATTTAAGACAGCATATAGAAATTCTTTTCGGTAAAACTGATTTTATAGGTGAAACTAAAAAAAGAAGGAATTCAGCACTCTCAGTATTTCTTAGTTGATAGTATAAATGTTGATTTTCTAACACTGTTCCAAAATTTAAAAAAATGAAATAAAATAAAATAAATAGTATTTGTTTTTTAAATGGACAAAATTTATTTCAATCATCTAGTATAGTTAGCATCGAGTGTATTATAGTGGAATAGAAAATTTATCAGTAACTCTTGCAACATTAAGACTATGTTATCTTTAAAACTGCTTTTACAGACAAAATTGATACCGGTGGAGTTCAGTACTCTTAGACTGGATTACTTAGGAAACATAATAAATGTTGCTTAGTGGATGTTTCTCTTGCACTGTTTAAAATTTTAATTAAAAAAATCCGTTGTTATTTTTTAAACGAACAAAAATTATTTCAATTTTCACTTTTATTTTGCATCGCGTATAGTATTATCGAAACGAAAATTTATCAGTAAGTATACTTTTGCAAACATTTAGACTATAGTGCTGTTAGAATGGATTTGTGAGGAAACGTAATAAAGTTTCTTCTGCATTGTTTAAAAAATTAATTAAAGTAATCAGTAATTATTTTTGAAATGAACAAAAAATATTTCAATCATCTTCACGTAGAGTTTTCATCGGATTTAGTATTACCGAATCAAAAATTTATCCGTAAGTACTTTTGCCAACAATGAGACTATAGTGTCTCTAAAACTGGTTTTGCAAGCGAAAATGAAGTCTGTAGAGATGAATAATGTTAGAATGGATTTTTAAGGAAGCAAAATAATTATCTTACCTCCTTCTCTCTTAGAGGATGTTTCTCCTGCATTGTTTAAAAATTTAATTAAAAGATTCAGTAATTATTTTTTAAATGAACAAAAAATATTTCAATCATCTTCGCGTATAGTATTATCAAATCGAAAATTTATCCGTAAGTACTTTTACCAACTTTGAGACTATAGTGTCTTTGAAACTGGTTTTACAGGCGAAATTGAAGCCTGTAGAGATGAGTACTGTTAGAATGGATTACTAAGGAAACATGATAATTATCTTGCCTCATTCACTCTTAGAGGAACTCTTTTCTTCATTGTTTTAAAATTTAATTTACAAAATCAGTAATTATTTTCAACATGAACAAAAAAATATTTCAATTATCTTCACATAGAGTTTGTGAAGTATTTGTGTAGCATAGTATCATCGAATCGAAAATTTATCCGCAAGTACTTTTGCCAACATTGAGACTATAGTGTCTATAAAACTGGTTTTACAGGCGAAAATGAAGTCGGTAGAGATGAGTACTCTTAAAATGGATTTCTAAGGAAAAATAATAATTATCTTCCTCCTTCTCTCTTAGAGGATGTTTCTCCTTAATTGTTTAAAAATTTAATTATAAAATTCAGCAATTATTTTTAAAATGAATAAAATATATTTCAGTCATCTTCACGTAGGGTTTGTATCGCGTATAGTATTATCGAATCGAAAATTTATCCGTAATAAGTACTTTTGCCAACATTGAGACTATAGTGTCTATAAAACTGGTTTTACAGGCGAAAATGAAGTCGGTAGAGATGAGTACTCTTAAAATAGATTTCTAAGGAAAAATAATAATTATCTTCCTCCTTCTCTCTTAGAGGATGTTTCTCCTTAATTGTTTAAAAATTTAATTATAAAATTCAGCAATTATTTTTAAAATGAATAAAATATATTTCAATCATCTTCACGTAGGGTTTGTATCGCGTATAGTATTATCGAATCGAAAATTTATCCGTAATAAGTACTGTTGCCAACATTGAGACTATAGTGTCTGTAAAACTGGTTTTACAGGCGAAAATGAAGACTGTAGAGATGACTACTGTTATAATGGATTTCTAAGGAAACATAATAATTATCTTGCCTCCTTCTATCTTAGAGGAAGTTTCTTCTGCATTGTTTAAAAAATTAATTTAAAAAATCAGTAATTATTTTTAACATGAACAAAAAATATTTCAATCATCTTCACGTAGAGTTTGCATCGCGTATACAGGGCTGCCACAGGCGACTAATTTTATATTCAGTTCGCACCACTATTTTTGGAAAATACATTTTGTAGTATATTTCTCTTGTAAATGTTGTGGAAGCGTATGTAAGAGATTTTTGTTTTGAAAAAGTGGTGCGGAATGGAATTAAAAAATAGACGCTTGTGGCAGCCCTGCGTATAGTATTATCGAATCGAAAATTTATCAGTAAGTATTTTTGCTAACTGTGAGACTATAGTGTCTGTAAAACTGATTTTACAGGCGAAAATGAAGCCTATAGAGATGAGTATTGTTAGAATGGATTTCTAAGGAAACATAATAATTATATTGCCTCCTTCTCTCTTAGAGGAAGTTTCTCCTACGTTGTTTGAAAAATTAATTTAAAAATTCAGTAATTATTTTTAAAACGAACAAAATATATTTCAATGATATTCACGTAGAGTTTGCAATGCGTATCGTATTATCGAATCTAAAATTTACCAGTAAGTACTTTTGCCAACAGTGAGACTGTAGTGTCTGTAAAACAGGTTTTAAGAGTGAAAATGAAGCCTATGGATATGAGTACTGTTAGAATGGATTTCTAAGGAAACATAGTAATTAACTTGCCTCCTTATCTCTTAGAGGATGTTTCGCCTGCATTTTTAAAAAATTTAATTAAAAAAAATCAGTAATTATTTTTAAAATGAACAAAAAATATTTCAATCATCTTCACGTAGAGTTTGCATCGCGTATAGTATTATCGAATCGAAAATTTATCAGTAAGTAATTTTGAAACATTAAAACTATGATGTCTGTATAAAAAAGAAAGAATTCGGCACTCTCAGTATTTCTTAGTTGATTGTATAAATGTTGATTTTCTAAATCTGTTAAAAAAAAAAAAAAAAAAAAAAAGTAATTATTTTTTAAATGGACAAAATTTATTTCAATCATCTAGTATAGTTAGCATCGAGTGTATTATTGTAGAATAGAAAATTTGTCAGTAAGTACTCTTGCAACAATAATACTATGCTATTTGTTAAACTGCTTTTACAGGCAAAATTGAAGCCAATGGAGTTCAGTACTCTTAGAATTGATTACTTAGGAAACATAATAAATGTTGTTGAGTCGATGTTTCACTTGCATTATTTAAAATTTTAATTAAATTTTTTTTTTCCTTAATCAACAAAAATTATTTCAATCTTCACTTTTAGTTTGCATCACGTATAGTATTATCGAAACGAAAATTTATCAGTAAGTATACTTTTGCCAACATTGAGACTATAGTACTGTTAGAATGGATTTCTGAGGAAACTTAATAATTTTCTTGTCTCCTCTCTCAGAGGAAGTTTCTTCTGCATTGTTTAAAAAATTAATTAAAAATATCAGTAATTATTTTAAAAATGAACAAAAAATATTTCAATCATCTTCTCGTAGAGTTTGCATCGCGTATAGTATTATTGAATCGAAAATTTATCAATAAGTACTTTTGAAACTTTAAAACTATGTTGTCTGTATAAAAAAGAAGGAATTCAGCACTCTCAGTATTTCTTAGTTGATTGTATAAATGTTGATTTTCTAACACTGTTCGAAAAAAAAAAAAAAAAAAAAAAAAAAAAAAAGAAAGAAAGAAAAAGAAAAAAAAAAAGAAGTAATTATTTTTTAAAGGGACAAAATTTATTTCAATCATCTAGTATAGTTAACATCGAGTGTATTATTGTGGAATAGAAAATTTATCAGTAAGTACTCTTGCAACAATAAGACTATGTTATTTGTAAAACTGCTTTTACAGGCAATATTGATGCCAATGGAGTTCAGTACTCTTAGAATTGATTACTTAGGAAACATAATAAATGTTGTTGAGTCGATGTTTCACTTGCATTGTTTAAAATTTTAATTAAAAATTCTTTTTTTTTCTTTTTTTAATCAACAAAAATTATTTCAGTCTTCACTTTTAGTTTGCATTGCGTATAATATTATCGACAGGAAAATTTATCAGTAAGTATACTTTTGCCAACATTGGGAATATAGTGTTTGTAAAATTGGTTTTACAGGTGAAAATGAAGCCTGTGGAGATGAGTACTGTTAAAATGGATTTCTAAGGAAACAATAATTATCCTGGCTTCTACTCTCTTAGAGGAGGTTTCTCCTGCAATGTTTAAAAATGTAATTAAAAAAATCAGTAATTATTTTCGAAATGAGCAAAAAATATTTCAATCACCTTCACGTAGAGTTTGCATCGCGTATAGTATTATCGAATCGAAAATTTATTAGTAAGTACTTTTGCCAACATTGAGACTATAGTGTCTGTAGAACTTGTTTTACAGGTAAAAATGAAAGCCTGTGGAGATGAGACCTCTTACAATGGATTTCTTAGGAAACCAAATAAATATTGCTTAGTGGGTGTTTCTCAAATTTTCACTTTAAAAAATCAATAACTATTTTTTTAAATGAACAAAAAATATTTTATCTTAATCAATCAGAAATGAATTTATTTGGTGGAATGTTGCAAAATTCCCATTTCTCAGTACTCTGAATTTCAAAATTGAAATAAAATGCCTATTTAAAACTAAAATAAATAAATAACGTGTACATAAAAGTTCAGAATGCATTTTTTTGATTTTTAGATATTTTTCCATACTCTACACAACCTTCTTTTTTGAAAAGAAACCTTTACGAGATCTGTTAAAAGATATATACAAAAGTTGAAATAATGTACATTAAAAAGTGTAATAACTAGGTACTTTTCTTGCACCTTGAGAGGGAACATTACTGCTGCGTAAGAAAATAGCACGCTTGCCAATGCAAAAGTCTAAATTCTAATCCGTATCTCTTTTTTTCTTAATTTCCTATTCATAATTTTTATAACCGGCGTGTAACGCGCAACTGCAAATGTTAATCAGTTTTCTTTTATCAAAAGTGTTCGTTATTCACCGGAATATATATATATATATATACATACATATATATATATATATATATATATATATATATATATATAAAGAGAGAGAGTTTCCGTTAAACTATCAAATATTGAAAAAATAAATCCAGTTTTATTCAAAATTTACGAAATATTTCTTTTAAGGATTGAAAAATCTTGACCAAAATTAATTTCAATTATTAATTTCTCTATTTAGATTTCCCGCCAACTTTTAAGCTTGGAATCATTTCGATTCTGATAAGCAAGTTTAATTATTTAAACTTAAAGCATACCTTGATTTTTTTTTTCTTACTTTCTAAAAATTATTTCAAATATAATGTAATTCGAAAAGTACGTAAGGTCGCAAATTATGCGAGTAAGTGCGTTAACAATAATTCATTTTATTAATAAAAAAAATATTTTGTTAAAAAATAGGATAAAATATAAAAATTATTGATTTTTTTTTTTTTTTTGTCAAAGTTTTTAAGAATTCATTCCTTAAAGTCTGGTTATGAAATTCAGGAAATAAATACTTAATTCCAGTAGAAATTTTGAAAAAATATTAATTATAATTTTTAGTGTTCAATATCTAATGATATCGTAAAATTGCATTTTGTAATAAAATCTAACAAAAATAAATAAATAAATAAATAAAGATTAAAAAAGAGTTTTTGATTTATAATATAGAAATATGTGGTTAAAATTAAATGTAACTTTCAGAGTTATAAGCTTTGTTTAGCAGAATTTCACGTTTGAAATATAATCAATATTTATAGTGCTTCTTCATGTATAGTGTTGTTTTTCTTAGATGAATTATCAAACATTAAAGAAAAAATATAATAAGATATTTAATAATGCATGCGACTTTTAATAATTGTCATTTATTGAATGGAGAGTGCTTGAAAACCCTGATTCTGTTTTCTTTCCTTTTTAATTAAAAAAAAATTTTAATGATTTTTTTTTTAATTTTCTTCTTTACTTTGTTCGAAAACTTTACAAGACAGAGGAATAAGCTCGGATTTTTTAACACATCGCATAAAAAACACATTTGAAACACTTAAAACTGTAAAATAAATAAAAAGTATTATTTTGAAAACCTGTTTTTTTTTTTTAAACAATGAATTGAAACATTAAAAAAATACTAAAGAATTTTAATACATCAATCTTTTAATCTAAAATAACACAATCTCTACACTTGCTTATTTAAAATCGTGGAATGATTGTGCATGCATAATAACCGAACTAAAATTGCACGTCAGAAAATGGGAAGTAATATATACATAAGAAAAATATATAATCTTTTAGTTAATTTATGATATTTGATCACTAAATAACGCTTTAAAGCGTTTGAAATGTGATGAAAAATAATATTCATGAAACATTACTTGGATCTCCAAAAATTAAAATATCTCTGAAATTATAGAACTGATTTATGATATTTATTCTAATAAACTATCTTATCGATAAAAATCCTCTCGTACACACTGTAAAAGTACATTTAAGGTATCAAACATTCATCTCATTATCTCCAGCTATTTTTTCTAGTTTTCCTGAGATTTTGTTTACCTGTGCCAGCTTGAATACAGACTAGATTTCTTTAAAAACCATCAGCCCGAGTTAAACTCTGGTCAGATGCCTCTGTTTTGTGCTTTTAAATTACACAATGTTTTAGCATGACTTTGTCCCCCAAAACTAAATTTGACTATTCTAATTCTAAACAGTTTTTTTTGTGATGATTGATAACAATTTTGTCCTTAATTCTTGATGTCCCATTTGGAACAAAAAAAAAAAAAAAAAAAAAAAAAAAAAAAAAAAATTAAAATTAAAAAAAAAAAAATCCGTGAAGTTCGCGGCAAGTTAATAAATATTTATTTTATTAGTAGTTACCTAAATAATAACATTCCACATGGATATAATAATCGAAATTTTTGATACAATATATTTTTTAATTAAAACTGTTTTCTTTTGAAGTAAATACTTATATTGGGCAAAATTTAAATTTATTGTATAAACTAGAATACCTTGTCTTATATTAGACTATATTTTGTACATTATTTGCTGTAATTTCAAAAGTGGCTACTTTAAATCCAGTGTATATTCACAATGAATTTCAATGCATATATTTTTACTCGGATTCAAAATGTGTATTCCAACCCATTTTTCAACTAAATTGCAAGTATATCATCTTATATCCAAACAATATTATTTTCCTTTCTTGCTTCAAAAAGTTTTCAATTCAGATACTATTTTCTTAAATATTTTATAGATTATAAAGCAATTTTGGTAAATATTTTAAAATAAAAAGTAAAATATTTAATCTTTCTCTTTAAAACTTCATTTATATAGAACTTTTATCACGCTTACTTTACATTGGTTTTGCGATAAATATAACTAAAAAAAAAATATATTCCCGAAAATTTGATTTTATGAGATTTTTTTCTAAGAGTAAAACAGAAATTATTAGATTTAAAATAAAGATGTCTTGGAAACAGGTACAAGGAAAAGTGCTATGCAGATTTTTCATAGTTCTCCAACTTTCATAATTACTAGAATGTTTGCTAGTTTAAATTATTAACAGAAAAATAATCCACATAACTATACTTTTGATTTCATTTTCGTTAAGAAAAATACTATTAGAAAAAGAACGTATTTTTTAGATTAGAAATGAATATAAATTCTTTAAAGCTGAAACCTGATTAAAAAAAAAAAAAAAAAAAAAAAAAAAAACTAATATCCTTCAAATCTTGCGTGATGTCAAATTTTGCTCCTTTAAATTGAAGAACGCTTAAACTCGGACGGAGAATATTTACTGTTTTCATAAATAAAATTTCCAATTATAATTAATTTAAATAAATGAACAGAAATCTTTAAAAATAATAATAAGATCTAATAGTTGGCAGTTAAGTGACTAAACATGAAAATTCTCTGTCATCATAAAGTAAGGCAGTCTTTTCTTTCTTTCTTTTTTTTTTTTTTTCGAAATATATACTCGAACCAAAAGTTAAAAAACAAAAGCAATAAAGTGAAGAACTCTAAAACTCGGGCGAAACATATTTACATTTTTCATAACTGAATTTCCTAATTCTAATTAAAACGTTCAAATCAATAGAAATCTAATGAAAAATTAAGATTCTATTGTTACCAGTTAAATGAATAAAGGTGGAAATTCCTTGTCTTCAAGACAGTCTCCTTCTTTCTTGTTCAAAATCTAACTCCGCACTAAAAGTTAAAAAAACAAAAGCGATTATAGTTTAATCGAGAAACTAAATTTTGTCCCTTTAAAGTGAAGGTTGCTTAAACTCGGGCGAAGAAAATTTACAGTTTTCTTAACTAAATTCTTTAATTAACTTAACAAGATCTTTGAAAAATATAGGATTTAATTGTTGTCAGTTAAATGACTAAAGGTGAAAACTCTCTGTCACCAAAAAGCAAGGCAGTCTCTTTTCTTGTTCGAAATCAAAACACGTACGAAAAGTTAAAAACCAAAAGCGATAATAGTTTAACTGAGAAACTGGTGAGAAAGAAAGAGTTCTTCGCATGCCTCTCCGAAGAATCTGGGATATGCCCCTAGCGATCATTCGCCAAATCCCGGCATCACTTCCTCCAAACCGATCCGACCACCGCCTTAGTCAGTCAAGTGGAGCGGGGATGAAGCTGTCGGTGTGTATGTCGCCGGGGCGTAAATCATTAGCCCTCTCTTCTCTTTCGCGCCTGGGCGGGAACGGACGGGAGAATCGCCAGATGGCTGGCAACCAAATCCGCCGCAGCTCATTTCCACCTCGTTCCTCTACTTCCTAATCCCGGGGCTCCACTACGTCAATACCTGTGGGCGAAACGGGGCAATCGGAGATCAGTGCGACAGTGACGCATTGCTTCATGCACCTATAATGGAAACATCCTCAAGAATACTATTGCAAATCCTTAGAGCGAGAAGTAAATATAGCAAGGACTACAGAAGTTTTGCCTGAATCTGTTGTCACAAACAGAACAGTCACAATCTAAATGTGTCACTTCGGATTCATGTTTCAGTTCGAGTGATTTGGGTATTAACGGTTATTTAAACTATTCTTATGAAAATCAGATTAGATCAAAATAAAAGATTAGTCTATACTTAGGTTTAGAAATATAAAATAACATTTATAATTGTGGATCCTAAATAGTCTAAGTCAGCAGTCTTAAGGGTGTATTCGAAAAAGTATTTTTCCACCCTCAACAACTCGAAATTTTCTGAGACATTTTCAAGACTCATTTTTAAAAGTAAAAACATGAAACTTGCTGAGGTGATTTTTGAAGAGATGTACAAGAGGCCGTGTGATTTCATTTTTCGCTCAATTAATTAGAATTTATTTTTAACCAATTATTTTCTCAGTATGACCATTTTTTTCCTTCCCAGATCTCCCGCTTCGGAAAATTCGGTTCAAAACGCCAACTTTGACAGCATTTTTTGCAATATTTTTCGCATTTATTAAAACATTGACAGATACGGCACATTATGTAGTTTCTAAATAAGAGAATTTGCCAGTTTGATGCGTTTGAGAGAAAATGAATTAAAAAAATAAATCAGAAAATAAGCAGTTTGAATTGGAATACACCCTTAAGGAAACTGCTTAAGAATTTTATTTTTGTACAATTTTCATAAAAGTCTTTAATCAGTTAAAAGATTATACTCCGCCAGTCCAAAATCCCCATATATATTTTAACATCATTTTCGTCCGAATTTATGGTATATAATTACAAGAAACTGCAATTTCGGTTAACATGACTCGTACTGATGCTTACTTTTGAATACCAGTATTTCAGAAAAGAAATTTTCGTCTTGCTTTATCGCAGTACCTTGCAATTAAATAAGACAAAAATTACTTTTCTAAAATGCTAACATTCAAAAGTAAGCACCCATGACAATCTTTGTTAGATAGAATAAGTTTGTTGATAGTGTATATTTACATAATTGAAACAAAAATAGGACGTTCATATTAATGTAGGGGCCTGAAAATATCTAAAGAGGATGTCTATGCCTTTACCTAGTAATAGCAACATACTCCAGTTGTTGGGTTTTATTCTGTTGTAACAACTTTTACAAAACTCTATTAATCTTATCATAAGACAATTTTTTCAATTTGGTGCTCTTTTTTATCAGTGCGCCATTACTTTTACTTAAATCACCAAATTTGTAAATATACCGGATGCTATTTTATTTTGTACAATGTAAAACATTTTTCTTATTAAAAACGTCTGACTTAATTCAAAACTAATATTTGTTTATACTATGGCCCATTATTTAAACATTGTTACAAGGTTACTTCATTTCTAATAAATTTCTTCATCTTTACAACTTTTTTTAAATGCATGCTATACATTCGGGCACAGAGGTATCTCGTTACTAAAATATATTATCTCTAGATATTTCCGACAAATAGTTAAATAAACAAATCATGCTCTGTACTTCATTATAAATCTGTTAAATAATTTCTAGAAAGGACATAACTGATGCAAAACAGGACGGAAATACATTTCTTTGTGTAATTAATAAAATTAACGTTACAATACGTAAAAAGTCTAGCATGGTAAACTGGATAGACTGAGAGTAACTGCAAAACTTACACTGAGACAATTTTTTTATTAATTTCTCTATCGTTTTTTTCCGGCAAAATTAATATACCTGGAAAATTAGTATAATTTTATCATATTGATTTTTATATGGAAATAGTGGTGAACAAAGTAAACAACAAAGAAAAAGTCACCAGTGGCAGCCCTGTAATTGGCCTAAAATTTTCACTAAAACGTTATTGTAAAATACGTGAAAGCTTTGAAGATTATTATGTTTGTTAAACTGACAATTTCCGGAATAAGTTAAATTATTTGAGGTATTTTTTTTTCAGCTGTTGAATAAGTTTCAATGAGTCTGGCATAATTTCAGTGTTATTGAAGATGTCTATTAATAAAATTTATCAAGAAATTCTGATAAGCAGAAAAAGATACAAGATGAAAAATTAAGAGAAAAAATCGACTACTATTGGTACCATAAAGAAATTTTTCTCATACCATTCTCTTATTAAATTCTAAAAAATATTTTTTTTTTTCTTTACAATAATTTTGAAAGAATTGGCCGGTGCTAGAAAATTAAACCTTCCACTCAAGAGGTTTAATATGGAACCTCTAAAAAATATTTAAAAATAAAATATCAGTTGTTATCAAGTAGGACACTACAGTGCAATATTTTAGAGAAATATTAAATAGTTATCATATTTATTATTAATATCCTATCGTCGAAGGCAATCACTTTTTGCTTATAAAGATTATGAGAATAGGAAATTCTGATTAATTTTCTTTTATTTTGATTCTCAGATTGCATAAAATAAGGGAAAATATCGATTTAAAACTATAAATGCTTTAATTGTAAGAAACTCGTCCTTAAAGTACAATTATAAAAATAATATAAAATGTTTCAAAACTATTATTATTACTGTTAATTAACTTACAATTTTAACCTCTTTTTTGAACTCGTCTTTTTACCGACATCTTATTAGGTCTCTTTTTTCATACCTTTAAATGAAACAAGGCTTATCGTTTAAACACCAGTAAGGTTATCAAAAGATAAATAAGACTGCTGTAAAAGTGCCTAAGCAATTGCCACTAAGAACCGACTAGGTACTTGAAATAAAAGAAACAAACAAGGAAAAAAAATCATGAAATAAGAAAACATTATTAAACATTCTTCATCACTCCCGGCATACTGTAACGAAATTTCACAGTTTAATCAAGTGAATAATATTATCTATGTAATCAATTTTAAAAACGCATAACACATTTAAAAATTCAATTTTGGTAATTACCGCCCACAGCTGGAAATGTAGACAATTTTTTTTCTATTTGATCTATATATTTATATGCATACTACATACTACGCCAAAATTTAATTAGAACGAATTAGTTAACTAAATTACAGTAAATATCCTCTAATCTGGCATCCTAAGGTCAGGCATGCTAGATAATCCGGCACGACATTTGGAAAAAAATAGTGTTAATTGTTTAATCTCTAATGATCTTTATAATAATCTGATGGAACTTCAAAAGGAAGAATAAAACAGAAACCTAGATTAGACTATGTTTACTATAGTAAACTCAATTAGAAAATTCATAACAAATTTGAAAATTCACTTTCAATAATTTCCGCCAACAGACGGAGATGTACTCTTTTTTTTTTTTACTTTCTTCTATCTTTACAAGAAGAAAGTATTGGATTCGTGAAAATTTTCGACTTCCGGTTTTCGACGGATTTATACGTTTTAGAATGTCCAGAACACGATTTGATGGTTTTTAGAAAATGTCTGTCTGTGAGTCTGTCTGTCATTCTGTCACTCTGTCACTCTGTCTGTGAGTCTGTATGTGACACAAATTTTGTGGGCGCTCTATCTCAAGAACAAATGCACGGAATTTTACAAAACTTCATATTTAGTTAGACCTTGATATAAACTGGACCTGATTAGTTTTGGGTGAAAATCGCCCGACAGGTGGCGCTGCTATGCGGCATTTTTCACGATTTCTGCAATAGCTATATCTCAAGAACTACTGCGCGGATTTTCATAAAACTTCAGATTCTGTTAGTCCAAGATATAGTTTGGTGCTGATTACTTTTTTGTGAAAATCGCCCAACAGGTGGCGCTGGTATGCTGCATTGTTCATGATTATCGCAATAGCTCTAACTCAAGAAAAAATGCACGAATTTTCATCAAACTTCAGATTCAGTTAGTCCCTGATATAAATTAGTGCTGTTTAAATTTTGGTGGAAATCGCCCAACAGGTGGCGCAGCTGTGCTGCATTTTTCACGATTTCTACAAGAGCTGTATCTCAAGAACTATTGCACGGATTTTCATCAAACTTCAGATTTACTTAGTCCTTGACATGAATTGACATATAAATTAGTGCTGTTTGATTTTTGGTGTAAATCGCTCAACAGGTGGCGCTGCTATGCTGTATTTTTGCGATTTCCGCAATAGCTTTATCCCAAGAAATAATTCTTGGATTTTCAACAAACTTCAGATTCAGGTATACCTTGATATCGTTTAGTGCTGTTTACTTTTGGTGTAAATCGCTCAACAGGTGGCGCTGGTATGCTACATTTTTTCAGAATTTCTGCTATAGCTCTATCTCAACAACTAATGCACGAATTTTCATCCAACTTCAAATTCAGATATACTTTGATATGAATTGGTGCTAAATCTTTGTTATTTCTTGTACTATTTAAATCATTTAATTGACGTGATTTATATAGAAGAAAGTTTTGTGATGGCCACAACATACTAGTTTTTTTTTTTTTGTATAACTTTGTACATTATGTACAGATTTGTATACACAAACATTTTAAGCTGAAATTCAATTCAGATTTTTAAAAAGCACATAACACATCTAAAAACGCACTTCCAGCAATTATTCATGACGTCAACGTATTCATTTCTTTGCAACAGCCCTATATATATGAATTTGTTTATATTCTACAAACATCCCTTAGTATAGCAAATATAGTTCTGCTGGAAAACGCATAATACAACTAAATACACCTTTAAGTACTTCGCATCCATAGACAGAAATGCATGCGAATTGTTTTCTGCAGTCATATTTTATAAAATTTATATAGAGATAATACGATTTATAAAATTTATATAGGCCACACTTAAAAGCTTATACCACATATAGAACGTGCACTTCCAGATATTATGGTCTTAGACAATATTGCAGCTAAATTCTTTTGCTTTTTTTTTTTTTTTTTTTTTTTTTTTGTCGCTGTAAATCAACGATAAATGCACACCATATGATAGAGAAAGCATTTTGTAGTACTTACTGTAGCATTATTTTGTGTAACCCTGAAATAGAATGATAAATGCTTTCCAACCCATACAGAAAGCACGTTTTAGTGCACCTCAGAAATGTATATCAATTTCATTATGTTCGAAATCGCATCACATCGTTAAAATATACTACAAACAATTTTTCCCCATAGCCCATAATATAACGGGATTCTTTTGAGTATTCTGTCAACGAACTATAGGAACGCTGCATTCTTAATTCTTAATACACTAAAACTCAATAACATACATCAGTTACATGACAATCCGAATTTATTTATGAGAATTAGTGCAAGGACAGGCGGAAAACAAATGGAAGACAACAAACAGACAAACTGAAGTTATAATCTCTATTTAACTATGTTGGAAAGTGTTAAAAGTTGACGGGTCTAATTTGTTTTATAAAAGGGAATATTTAAACGCAGTCTGATGCATAAATCTAGGAGAAAAACAAAATTGAACCGATACAATCGTAATAAATAATCTTAGCTGTTTTATGATAGTATTTCAGTAAGCTAAATTTTTAATTAAGGTGAAAAATACACATGGCAGTTAAACGTAACTTACAGGAAAATAAAAATGTTGCGGAAATATTAAATGTATATGGACAATGTGTCCTAAATATCTTCAGAAAGTATAAATTTCAATAACATAAACAAGTTGGAAATTGCTCGTCAAACGTGACAAATGAGGTGCGTTCGTACTATAACTAGTTTTATAATTATTTTTTGCACCCCATATTGTACTGAATGTATACTTTTTTGCACTTCATAAAGCGCATAGTCTGATACATCATTAAAATGCACTTCCAATAATTTTTTCCCATTCCCCGTAATGTAACGGAACACTTTTGACTGTCCCTGTAATTAAACTATACATCCGATTTTCCTAAAATTTGAAATAGCTCAACAAAACTTTGCAACAATTATATCTTTAAAATTTCAGACCATTCGGAAGGCTGTAATATCATTAAAATGCACTTGCAATAATTTTTCCCATTCCCCGTAATGTAACGGAACACTTTCGACTGTCCCTGTAATTAAACTATACATCCGATTTTTCTAAAATTTGAAATAGCTCAACAAAACTTTGCAACAATTATATCTTTAAAATTTCCGACCATTCGGAAGGCTGTAATATCATTAAAATGCACTTGCAATAATTTTTCCCATTGGCCGTAATGTAAAGAAAAACTTTTGACTGTCCCTGTAATTAAACTATACATCCGATTTTCCTAAAATTTGAAATGGCTCGACAAAATTTTGCAACAGTTATATCTTTAAAATTTCAGATCATTCGGAAGGCTCTAATATCATTAAAATGCACTTGCAATAATTTTTCCAATTGGCCGTAATGTAAAGAAAAACTTTTGACTGTCCCTGTAATTAAACTATACATCCGATTTTCCTAAAATTTGAAATGGCTCGACAAAATTTTGCAACAGTTATATCTTTAAAATTTCAGATCATTCGGAAGGCTCTAATATCATTAAAATGCACTTGAATAATTTTTCCCATTGGCCGTAATGTAAAGAAAAACTTTTGACTGTCCCTGTAATTAAACTATACATCCGATTTTCATAAAATTTGAAATGGCTCGACAAAATTTTGCAACAATCATATATTTGAAATTTCGGACCATTCGGTTGGGTAGTTTTTGCTCTGTTACATGCGGACAGACGGACGGACGGACGGACAGACGGACAGACGGACGGACAGACGGACGGACTGAACGACGACTATAGGTGCTACGTATTTATATAATTACGAACGCACCTAAAAAGGGTATACTGTTAATATTTTGTAAATCTATAGCTAAAAATTTTAATATAAAATAAGCAATAGAGTAAATGGTGGTAATTGCGTGTAGAGGATAATTAAGTAGCAGAGGGTTTTTTTTTTTTTTTTTTTTTTTTTTTTTTTTTTTTTTTTACGCTGCCCTTTTGGTTCAGGGTAAATACAAACACATGTAGGAGTAAATGCATTCATAATCTAACGCTCCTATTTTTTCTTCAAAATTTCAGCTAAACACACTGAAAGATTACAAAAAAAAGCAAGGTTTTTTTTAAGTGCCCAATGAACTTTTCCTTTAACCATCATAATAATGGTAGTTTTTTTAATTTGTAAAAAATATTTAGTTTTTATCCATAAAATGAAAGTTGAGATAACTAAGAAAATCTAGCATGACTCTCATTTAATTTTTCCTTATATCTGCAAAGGCATTTTTTTTTTCATTTATTTATTTTTTTTTAAGAGAAGGGGGGTTAGCAAGTTAACACCCAATTATCTTCTTAAAGAAAAAGGGATAATAACAGTATTATTATTTTGTTGTTGTCATTTATTAATATAAATTAATGTTGCTTTAGGTTTTATACGTCTAAAATTGCGTTTTGGGGAATTTGAAAATGTGTGTGTGGGGGGGGAATATAAACAAACATTCTAAAATTTGAAGTCTGGAGACCAATTGCCCAAATGGCATTTTTTTTTTTTTTTTTTTGACTTAGAAAAATCGTAAAAACATTTAAATTAATCAAATTAATTATTCTAATTAAATTGTTTTAGCGATATTTTTTTCAGTGAAAATTACTTTCCTTAACACAATATTTGAGACTTTTAACTTTTTTTTCTACTCTATAATAATAATAATAATAATAATAATAATAATAATAATAATAATAATAATAATAATAAATTGATATGTACTGTTATATTAACTTTTTGTAACATAATTTTCAAAGGTCTAGGTCATAAGGTGTGTGTTTTTAATTTTCACAAAAACTATAAAATATTTTTTTTATTCGGTTTCTTGTAATTCAGCTGAAAAAATTCATTAAAACCGGGTTTAATATATTACTTTGGTATATTTTCTAAGAACTATTTTCTCGAATAAATTATCATGCACTGCGTCATAGAGTTGCAAGTGTACTGCCCAATGACTCCCAATTGTCTAAAACTTTATTTTTATTTTTAGCATCTTTTTTAATAAAGGCAAATTTTAAAAATATGATGAAATTATTGTAACTTACTATCTTAAAATAAATAGATAAAAATGTTGTAGAATTTTAAAAAGAGGAAGTATACATAAAACATCTTCTGAAAAAGATTGCCAATCCCCTCCCCTCTCCCTCCGCTTAGCCTAATTCATAACAAATATTACTATTTTTAAATTTTAATGAATAAACTTACGATAGTAGCATATTTAACCCTTAAAGCTCCAGCGTCTCTTACACAAATTTTATTCAATCGGCACCACTTTTTTAAAAAGCAGTTTCCTTCAAGTACACAATTTCAAAAATGCTCTGATTAAATAAGGTGAATTTTATTTTCCTTTATTACTGGTACCAAAAACAAATTTTGCAAAGACTAAGAATATCTCGCAGCGGAGTGGGAAGGGTTAAATTAATATTCTTACAAAAATATCATATTAACTGTCATGATTTATCTTAACTAATTATTTAGGAAAACAATAAATAAGAATAATTTTCCATTAGCATTTGCTTAACATAGTACTTTATAAAATTCAACAATTTCAGAAAATTTTTATAACGTTAAAGATAATCATGAATGACTTAATCAGTTAAGTTGTTTAGTTAGTAGAGGATATAAATAAAATTAAAATATTTCACGAAAATACTAGATCAAATACAGAATGCTATATCGTTTATATGTTTTTTTAAAGAATAGACTTTAAAAAAGTATAATCAGCACTTTTACTCACTAATGTATGATAATCAGCCAAGTAAGACATTTTTTAATAATACTTAGAAGGATTTGATCAATAAAAGTAGCACTGTATTTTAAATTAGATCATACAAGCATATACATTCATAAAAATATTTGATTTTCATGTATGAATTACATATATTTTTACACATTTTTTATTGTAAATTTATGTGTACACAGAAAGCATAAAATAGGGGGAAATTTTTAACACCATACAAAAGATGAAATGAAAAATTGAAAAAAAGAAGAAGAAAAGAAAGACTAAAAATCTTGCAACCGGAATCAGTGAAAATTTCCTTACAATGTTGTTTCCCATTGCAATGCCTACTGTCGCGGAAAAAGCAGCATACTGTAATATCCAGTTGCAATAGACGATCTTTATTTAGCTTCTTTAAACTTTGTTTGAATGGTATAGGAATGCGATAAATAAGCAGTAACAATCAAATAGTAGAGGAGACCGGGGCTAGTTGGCTACAGGAGTAAGTAGGCGCAGTCCTTATAAATCGGCTGTTTGTGAATAGACTGCGCAACCAGTCACAGAGTACCTTTCTTCTTGCTTTTTACAATCTTCATTGTAGTTTTGCAGCGTTACCTACGTGCGCTGGATATTTATTACGATTTTTCTGTTTTTTTGCCCTCATAAGTAATTTTTTGTTGCTTCATTCTTTTTCTAATTTCTAATACTTAACTTAATAATTGCGATTTAACTTGTGCAATTTTTCTTAGTGTATGATTAACTGTACCTACCCTAGATGTGATTTACTTGGATTATTTATGCTTAGATGGTTACGTGTCCCTTTTGTGAAGAAACTTATTATGGGGCTAATAGGCGCATTGAACACGGGGCAAGTTGGCTCGGTGTCTGGTGTGTGCTGGTAGCTTGAAAATCTGCAAACACCGAGAAAAGTGGGCGCAATGCTAGATTTTGGGCACACGAGGCTTGCCCAAACGGAGAAAATCAATTTTTTATTTGTGACAATTGTAACTGTGATGATGATATCGGGTAGGATAGAAGTTACTCAATGTTAATATTTTATTCATTATTTTTGTCTGTATATAATTTAGAATTTACATTGTACGGCGATAACGCCTTTGTTTAAACTTACTGGTAGTAATGAAATTGATTTCTCTTAACTGCGTGTCTTATTTGAGTTTCATTTAAATTTTTATAAGGCGTGTGCCAACTTACCCCATAGGTATAGGCAACTTGCCCCGTGACGGGCTAGGTTGGCGCACAATTTTCCTTTTACTTTAGGCTTCCGCTTAACATAAACAACAAAAGCTAGAAACTCAAAACTCCGGGTATTTATAGCCCATTCCCTGTTCCTTAAAAGTACAGTTACAATTTCATAAGAAAACTTAAACAAAAAATTAATAAAAATCAATAACTAAAAACTGCGTCTACTAGCCCTGGTCTCCCCTATTAATATCCAACTGCAATGAAAGATCTTTATTTAATCTTTTCAAACGTACGATAAAAACTTAGAAATACGATAAATTGATAAATTGATTTACTTCAAGCTATTATAGGCCAATATTAATGTTTAAAACAAATTAATATTATCATAAGTCATTCGGACGCCATACGTTAAAAAAAAAAAAAAAAAAAAAAAAAAAAAAACCCACACATTTTTAATTTCATTTTAAAAGTGCTATAGTATATTTTATATCGGGTTATGTACTACATCGTTCTTAGTTATTTTGATATACCAAACCAACAAAACTGTATTTGGTATTAACTTTTGGTTATATTTCAAGTTATAAATTTGATTTATATCTTCTTCAATTAACCTTATTAACTATGCGTTTTGTTTAAAATCATAACAGAAACAAAACATGGATAGTGTTTTGTTTGTTTCATAATTTTAATTACAATAATTACTATTTAAATATTTTAATTATTTAAACGTATGATAATTATTCTTAATAATGTTTAATTAAAAATTAAAAAACCTTTTGAAGAAACATTTTTTTCAGTTGATTTAATTTGTATCTAAAAAAGTTAGGAATATTTTAAAAATTCGCAAAACATAATAAATCTATTAAACATTAAAACTTAAATATACTTTAAGCAATAAATGGATGTAAGTGTTTTATTCTAGAAATACGTTTGGCTTTATAAATAAATAAATAAATATTTTATTGACAATCGAAATTTTATTTTGTTAAATTTGATACGGGTACATTATTATAATTATCAAATAAAAAAGTGTTATTTCTATTTCAATAGTTAAAAAATATATTTAGAAATTTGAAAGCTTTTTTTGGAGAACAAAATATTGGCGAATAATAATAATAATAAAAAAGCCTTATCTTGACGAAATTCTAAACACTTTGGCTTTTAATAGGAATTCAATAGTCACCTTTTGTAATTTAAAAAGGTATTTGGTGTATGCAAATTGAAATGTAAATAAATGAAAACTAAAGCTTTCATTCTAAATTATGTATTTTAATGGTGGCATATTTTAAACTTTCATTAAAAAAACTTTTCTGGGATGCTGATATTTAAGGATTTTTAGATTACCCACTGTGCAAATCAGTTTGTAACATTCAGTTTTATTAAACCTTTTAAAGCTGTTTAAAATGGTTTTTTAATTTTTAACGAAAAAATATACTTTAATGTTATGCGAAATTTTAAAACTTCTGGCAAAAATCTTCGGTAAAATTTTTATTGATAAAAACGAAAAATAATTGCAGACGGAAATTTTGCAATACATTGTTTCTCGATAAATTAAACTACCAAATTTGAACATGGAAGAAGTAATTTTCCTCATTTATCTCTAAAGATATAAGAAATGTAAAAAATCTTCTTATACCACTGTTTCTCTAAAGCAAGACTTGTAGGTTTCTAAAACTGACGGGAAGAAAACCAACGAAAATCGTGGGAATACGACAGCAGATTTTGGCGCCCGAAAAATTGCATTGCAACTAAGCCACGGCATCGCTCTACCCGTGTGTATATGTGCGTGTGGGGAGGGCTCGGGGATTGGGGAAGAAAAGTATCAAAGAAACAGAATAGGGATATGAACAAAATCCTGACGTTTTAGCGATACATTCGCTTAATGGTTACGATTCGTATTATGGAGAGATGATCTTCGAATAAAAAAATAATTTACTGTCTGCAATATATACATGTTTATTAGTGAAAAAAAAAAATGCAAACAGATTTTCTTATATACTATCAGATTTTGTGGGCAATAAAAGAGTAGTAATAATAGTCTATCACACTTTTTTTTTTTTTTCTTTGAGCATGCATTTACAGTAGTGTCATGAAGTATTTTAAACATATTTTCGTGTAGGAAAATACGATTCTCTGTGTAAAAATGAAAGTTTTTCAATATATATTTTGTTATTATATGTATGGAAAAGTTTCAATAGGTCTAACACATAAACACATTTTGCATTCAAAACATAACACATTTTACCAACAAAATATTAGACATTACTAAAAAGTGATCTTTATTTATCATCCATAATCAAATTGTTTTTCTTTTTTTGTTGTCGTTGTTGTTTTTTGTTGTTGTTGTTGTTGTTTTTTCAGACGACAAACAAAATCCCTGATTTTGAAATGAAAGGTGTAATTTTGATATTTTGAACATTTAAATTATGTTTGAACACTCAAAATTGGCTACCGAATTTTGCATTAAACGAAACATGATGGTCTCGGGATGCGCTATTCCGGAAGTTAGATGTATTTATTATAACATACATATTTAATGATTAAAGAGTTTATTTCCATCTGTGACAACGTGCGTTATAGTATTGCCATTAACAGTTTCAATGAAAGCCGTTCTTTGCCCATCCATAGGCATTTGTAGTTGACTCCAGTCATCAAATTGATCAATTGATAACTGAACTGTCGTGTAATGTAATTAAACTGCTTTGTCCAATTTTAGCATTTAGAAGTTCAACACTTTAATGTTCCTCACATGAGTTAGGGAGTGCATTTTAAGAGAACACTTTTTTTAAAAGGAACCTTGGAGCTGACTTGGGCTAACCGAGAATCTTTTCCCATCCTTGTATTACCAAAATAATAAATTAATCACTTTTTTATATCCGGAGAAATTTAGAAGAAAATCTGTAATAATGAAAAGTATATCTTGAATTATTATTATTATTCAAACTTACTCTTGATGTGATATTTAGTAAATTTTTCGAAATTTTTCTCCAAGTTTATAGCCATTTTACAGCGGCATCTTATCCACAGTTAAATTTTATTTGTCATCTAGTGATTACATGATATCCTCTTGAAAAGCGTTATCTAGTCATCGATTATACAACACTTCTGTCTGTCTAAACGTGGTCTGTCTGCCTAGTTTAAATCATATAAATTTTTAATTAGCAGTTCAACACGTGTTAAACATTATAAAAACCTATGCATAATCATTACTTTCCTTTCTAATAAATATATCTCTAAAAAAGTTTTTTTAAAGGCAAACATAAGGCTTCTTTAGTGGTACACAAATTTGACCGTGTGTTCACCCAGTTAATCAAACAGAAAGTTGTATTATACTTTATTAACCAATGACTTGAATCATCGAAAATTATTATCATGATTTTTTTCCCTTTGTAAAATAAGTATTATGCCACACGAGAACAATATAAATAAATAATATATTTCTGTACTTCTTTCAGGTCGATCACTTTTCCGTCACTGGGGACGTTTGGCTTACAGATAACGAAAATGACATTTCCTTGCTCTCAGAATTTGACGGAATATCCTATACCTTCCCGAGTGAATAGACCTTCAACTCTTTCCTTTCATTGAACGTGACGTTCTCCATAGTTCGCAATGATTTCCATCAATCACGAAGACGCCATATCAATTTCAGACATTGCAATATCCCAGGGGGAATCGAAAGGATTCACAAATCTCCCATTGCACCCAGAAGTTGAGCGCTGATGAGGAGTGATGGAAACCTGATTTTCTTGGTACGTCGAAATGTCTCACACGATTTATGTACAAATATTGAAGAAATTCTATATACCGTTTCACCCTTTCATTGACTGGTCGAAGATGAACATTTAATGTGCTTATGCTTCAAATGGCTATTATAAAAGAAAAGTATTACATTGCACTTGATATGTACTTCTTTATTTTCATTTATTCATTTATTTGTGAATCTTTCGATTCACAAATCTCCCATTGCACCCAGAAGTTGAGCGCTGATGAGGAGTGATGGAAACCTGATTTTCTTGGTACGTCGAAATGTCTCACACGATTTATGTACAAATATTGAAGAAATTCTATATACCGTTTCACCCTTTCATTGACTGGTCGAAGATGAACATTTAATGTGCTTATGCTTCAAATGGCTATTATAAAAGAAAAGTATTACATTGCACTTGATATGTACTTCTTTATTTTCATTTATTCATTTATTTGTGAATCTTTCGATTCACAAATCTCCCATTGCACCCAGAAGTTGAGCGCTGATGAGGAGTGATGGAAACCTGATTTTCTTGGTACGTCGAAATGTCTCACACGATTTATGTACAAATATTGAAGAAATTCTATATACCGTTTCACTCTTTCATTGACTGGTCGAAGATGAACATTTAATGTGCTTATGCTTCAAATGGCTATTATAAAAGAAAAGTATTACATTGCACTTGATATGTACTTCTTTATTTTCATTTATTCATTTATTTGTGAATCGAAAGATTCACAATTCTCCCATTGCACCCAGAAGTTGAGCGCTGATGAGGAGTGATGGAAACCTGATTTTCTTGGTACGTCGAAATGTCTCACACGATTTATGTACAAATATTGAAGAAATTCTATATACCGTTTCACCCTTTAATTGACTGGTCGAAGATGAACATTTAATGTGCTTATGCTTCAAATGGCTATTATAAAAGAAAAGTATTACATTGCACTTGATATGTACTTCTTTATTTTCATTTATTCATTTATTTGTGAATCTTTCGATTCACAATCCTCCCATTGCACCCAGAAGTTGAGCGCTGATGAGGAGTGATGGAAACCTGATTTTCTTGGTACGTCGAAATGTCTCACACGATTTATGTACAAATATTGAAGAAATTCTATATACCGTTTCACCCTCTCATTGACTGGTCGAAGATGAACATTTCATGTGCTTATGCTTCAAATGGCTATTATAAAAGAAAAGTATTACATTACACTTGATATGTACTTCTTTATTTTCATTTATTCATTTATTTATTTATTCTTCACAGAAACATCTATACTTAGTATTCACTGAGATTCAACATTAAATGCTTTGTAAAAACGTGTAGTTCATTTGCGAACATTCAATAAATAAACATGATTTTGAAATGATTTCTCTTGTCTTTTTTAAAACAACTAACACATGACGATCTTCGGAGATATGAATTTTTTCCTTATTTAATGTTCCTCTTACTTTTCCGATGGTAGTCAATTTGTGCCTGAGTTCTGGCTTGGAGTCTGTAATTGCTCAACATCTACTTTAAACTATGGTTCTATTTAGTTCTTCTAAAAGAATCCATACCGTAGTACCTCTAAATCAAACCAAGCCAAATCGCATCCCATCGGCAACACGCTCAAGATATTAAAAGATTTCACGATGTATAATTCATCAATATTTAGATGTTAATTATTCCTTCAACGTAGATAATAAGTAGAAAATGCATATGAATCGAGCCATTCCACTCAATAAAATTATTAAAAGGTGTAGTTCCTGACAATGCAGATCTTAATAAGAGAACTTTTTCTTAATAAGGAACCAATATATAATATTATCCAAAAGGATGATCCAAATTGCGATGGTAAATTTTAATGAAATCTATTAAATTTTTTTTAGTTTTTTAAATTTTGTTTATTATATAGATTTACTTATTTTATATAGCTTGTAATTAAAATAATCCAAAAGTTAGCCTTAAAATAAAAAAGTTCAATTTTATTTAAAATATTTATCACATTTCTGACTAGTAATATTAATTTTATTTAATATTTTCGCTAAATGAAGCGAATATTGCTATTCTGAAACAATGCTAGATATGTTATATATAAAAAAAAACCCAACTTGGTAATACTGTCTCGATGGCCTATTGGCACCTTCATTTCTCTATATTACACAAGACAGAACGCAATTGGGTAATGTTTCAGTGTACTGTGTACACTGCTTCATTATCCTATTTAAAAATAAATAAACAAATAAAACGCCAGTTCCATGAAGTTTTCGAAAAAAAAAATTTATTCAGCACCTTTGAATTACGTTTATCTTTGTCTCTAACAGCACTGCCAGCAAAACTCGACAGCATTTCTTTTTCATTTTGGCTGTCTTTAAGGCCATTTATTTTAATTTTAATTGAACACAATAATAATCAAAATTTAAAACTCTGAGAAATTATAAACAATTTTTATTGCGTTCAAATCTAACATTTGATAAGTCTTTATAAAATGAAAGCAATAATACTGCTTAGAATAAATTCTCATTTTAGAGTGTTATTTGAATTTTATTTATAACTTGATCTTTTCAAATTAGAAAAATATCGTGTTTTATGCCTTGATCTCTAGCTCCAATATCTGTTACCTTTCGAACAACAAGGGAATTCTAATGTAACTCGTTTTGCGTATTAACCCGTTATTCCGAGCTTTCCTCCATCGCTCCTCAACTGCTTTCGGCGGCACCTCCGAATATTCCCGGGCGCTGATTTGTCGGGAAACAACCAAGTCAAAACTATCTAATTAACCCACTCAATCTGGCAAAAATGCTACACCGGCACACTTGCCGCCACGCGCTTCTCTTGCTGCTCCCGACGGTGTACAAACAAACTCGCGAATATCAAACTAGCGAAGATGAAGGGTGTAGAAGGGTAGGTTCGATCCAATCAGGGTCCGGATTAACCCGATGCCTAGCTTTCCTTTCGACGATGGATTTTTAATTCGAGCTCCTACGATGATTTTTGCGCGCGTTTCCATCGAATTAGCGCACCCTTTAATCTATTTAATGTTAGAGATTGAATTACGAGCGTTTCAGAAAAGCGTTATTTTCGCTTTGTTTTTGAATCACAATGAGAACGTGTATCGCTGCTCGCGATTTGAATTGCTAAAATCCGAGAGAAGGGATCTATTCGAAATAATTCCATAACAACGGTATTTTGTTTTGGAAAATAAAAATTATCGAAAACATGGATGTGAATGCATAATGACACGAGGATGGGAAAATATCGTTTTTGTCATTCGGGATGTCATAGACGACACTGTCATGTGTCATGCTGAAAATTCTCAATTCATTCTTTCTGAATGTTCTATGAAAAAAGTTCGTGTCATAGGTTTGACATTTTGCCGAGAGTAATTTAGAGAAGTTTATTCGTCTTGTAGAATTCAAACACGAAGAAAAGTTAAGATTATATTAATCAGTCATTCTTTATCAGCAAAGTTTGTTTCCAAGTTGAAAAATACAATTATTACAACTAACATTTTGCCTCGAAAGAAAATAAATTTTGGAATATATGATTTTTCAGAAAGTGAAAATTATTTTAGATTATAAATTTAGAAATAATGTAAAATAAATATTACATAGAAGTTTCTGAAGATGCTATCGTATTGGTTGATTGGTTGATTTTGTTGTTTTTCTTTTTAATCTGATATTGGAATAAAGAGATTATTAGTAAACTAATATATAAATTATTACTAAAATTTAAACTTATGGAAGCATGATTTATAATTTCAATGGATACAAACCAATTATTTTCAATGAGTGTTTCTTTGATGAAGTTAAAATTATTTAATTAAATTAAGAGCATATAAGTTTGTGATGATATATTAAGAAATGGAAAGGCAACGCGATAAGAGTACAAATAAAATTTTAATGTCAAAAAGAAGCAGGTCTGCTTTTTTGATGCTTCTAAAGCTCCATCATCATTGCAGTGATTAAAAGTACAAAAGTAAATGCACAAAATTCTAGAGGCTGCTAAAAATGTATCCTATAGACAAAAATAAAATGGGGACTTTCTTGCATACTCTACGGTTTTATGCATTTATTTTTTGCGCTTTTAATTATTGCACATGGAGTTTTAGAAGCTTCAAAACAGCTGTCCGCTCCTTTTTAACATTCAAATTTTCTTTGTGCTCTATTCACATTGCTTTTTAATTTCTTAAGGTTAAATTATTATGTAAATTTTTATTCGATTAATGATAGCGTAAATTACTGATGTCGGAATACAAATGGATGGACATTGTTCATTGGTTAAAACCTTTTTTAGTTTATTTTCACCAAATAGTTTTAATAAGCGTTTTCCAAAAGTATGATAGATATTTGTTCTTTAGGAGGATTTTGTTAAAAGGCATAACTGTTATTTTGTTAAAAGGTAATTATTATATTTTTATATAGCCTCAAATAAACATTAATGTGATTGAAATTATTTGTTATATTGATAAATAATTAATCTCAGTAACAGATTGGAAGTTTAATATAGTTATGTTAATTTTGATAATCTAATCACTTACAATCTTATCGAGTAATTTGAAAATGACAGCTCAAATAATGTAATGCATATATATTTTTTAAAATACGATTCACGAATTTTTTCTTTTTACAATTATAATCTCAATAAGAATTAAATCCTTATTTGGTAGCATTAAATTTTTTTCTAGATACATTTCATATATATAAGTTGGAACATGCACTCTCAAAAATAATTTACTTAAAAATGAGAACTTCTATGTACTCGTATTTTTTTAAGTACAATTGTTTCAAAAAGAAGTACATTGTTAAAAATAATCTACTTAAAAATGAGCATTTCTACGTACTCATATTTTTTAACTACAATTGCTTCAAAAAGGAGCATTAATCTACTTAAAAATGAAAATTTCTTTGTACTCGATTTTTTTAAGTACAATTAATTCAGAAACAAGTACATAATATTTTGAAGTTGTGTATACTTATACTTTATTTATAAATGTAATGCAGAAATGAATACATGTATTTTGTATTTTAAAGTCTTAATATTCATGTTTAAATCCTATGTGCTCAAAAATATGAGTTTTCTGATAAACCCTTTTCTCATACCGAATTGACAGTAGGGATTTCCAAGCTTTTATTTAAAGATATGTCTATCTTTGTTATAATTTTTAATTTATAATACACACTTTTCAAATTTATTTACAATTTCATTAGAAATGTTAAAGAAGAAAATTTAGTTAAAAAATTGTTTTATTAGAAATTAGAATATTTAAGAAAGGGAAAATTCAACTCGGCTGTTAGCGATCTTCCATCGCTGATTCATAAAAGGTGTCATTTTGGAAGCAGCTGGTAACTGCTCTTATAGCACAGTCAGTACAATACTGATCTCCCACAGAGGACTCGTATTCAAATCACGGGGCGGCTCATACACAAAATTTCAAGAATTAAAGTAGTAAATTCGTTGTTCTTTGCTCCAAAAATTATAGTTCTTCGCAATTCAAAATTACCGTATTTAAAAATGGTGATTTGTCGGTTCTCTGTAATTTCGCTTTTTTTTTCTTATAGTGTATGTGTGTTTCTGTACATACTTATTTTCGAGTTCCTGTACGTTCTTAAAAAAATGAGTACATGCGTTTTTCAAATTTAAGAGTTAAGTACTCGGAGCTATTTTAAGATCGGGAAGTGCTCAATAATTAGTACAATTTACTTATTTTTAAGAATAGTGTTTTAACAGTGTGCACAACACACAGATCAAAATCATAAATATGCTTAAATTATATTGAAATTTGTGAAAAATCAATTTCAACATTGATTTCTATCTTTACAAGCATTAAAAAAGTGTAATTAATGCTTAACAAGTTCGAAAAATCATACGTCCAGCATGGATTATGAAACGCTTTCCAACACTATACCACAATACTTCCAGAATAACAAAACTCCAGCGTTTAATAAGATTAAAGATGATGTCTAAGTAAACAATTTGGAAAACTCATAACACATTTAAAAACCCAATTTCAGCAATTAGCATAAATAGTAAATAGTCAGGGTTGCTAGTTTGGCTCAGAAAATTCAGATTCACACCAGAAAATACAAAAAGTATTTTCAGATTTACTTACTGACAGAGTTTTTTTTGATTACTTAAAATAAAAATTCTTCTTCAAAAAGTTCCGGTCTGAAGTCGAAATTTCGGGATAAAAAAGGAGGCTAAACTGGCAACTCTGTAAACAGTCTCTTGTGCAGTCCTGTATATGATCTATAGATTTGTTTAGATGCTACATAGTATGCTAAAATTTAGTTCAGTTAAAAAACACATAGCACAGTTGAAAATTCGGAAATAAACGGAAATATACTTAGAGATCTTTTGTTCTACCATCTGTAGAATTTATACATACCAAGTTATAGGCAAAAATTTAGTTAAATTTAAAAACGCGTGCCACAACTGAAAATGCACTTCCAGCAGTTATTGTTAAATAGACAGTAACTGTGACCGAATTCCTTTTTGTGTCCATGTAAATGAACGTTGGATGCTAATCTCACCATATTTTATAGTAAACATCTTATTGTGCACCTCAGTGATATATATTAATTCCAATAGGTTTGAAATAGGGTAACGTCGTTAAAATACAGCGCAAATGATTTTTCCTTATACACCGTAATGCAACGTAATTATTTTGATTGTCCCTATAAAGGAACTATAAATGCTACACACTTCATTCACTTCATGCTGAATATACCATAGTAAATCTCAATATTATATATCAATTGCATGAGAATCGGAGTAATATTTACTCGAGTTAGATCACGGACAAACAGACGGCAGACAGACAGGCAAACCGATTTCATAAACACTCTCAACTATATTGCAAAGTGTTAAAAATGGTTAATTAATATGTAAGAGAAAGACATGTTTTTTCATTCTTACTTATATTTGTTTGTAATACTCGTTTGAAAATACTCGTTGTGAATTGGTGTGTATCAAGAAACATTACTACGCAATACCCGATTTAAAATATAATGAGGACCTTAGGTATAAGATACTATTGAAGAATCTCTTACACGCAGTGTTGTAGTCGTAAAAAAACTAAAGGATACACGCTATATAAGCAGAGAGTATACACTAGAGCCATGAAAGTTAAAGGCATGTTGAGGGTATGTTTTATTTAAGGAACAGATCGGGAGGGGAGGGTATACGGAACTTGTTTAAAAAATACAGAAGGTATACGGCGTATACCTCGGTATACCCTCCACTACACCCTTGCTTACACGTAACTTGCCTTACACAGTCCGCTTACTAACTGACAAGATACAGCCTTCTTATTAATACGTAGATCCCAATTTAAAACATTACGGACCATCCTATAAGAATAGACATTGTTGAAGAACCTCTACGCAAAACTTGTGTTAGTCTGTTTACTGACTTACAGGCTCGGGCCTGTGCCCTCAGAATTTTTATACGTTAAATTTTGCCTCACGTACAGTGAAATTAAAAAACAATTTAATATTTGAATAGGTTAACAAAATGCATTATATTTTATCCGCTTTTTCTAAAATTATATTCCGTGCAATATTGGTTTATATTGACTCACTTGATAGTTGTGTTTTAACAAAAGAATTTTTCTGATTATACGCATATATTATTCAAAAGCGCCTTATTAGTCAGTAAACGGACTGTGTAGTAGGTCTTTTGGCAGTGCCTGTGTCTATAGGACCCTCAAGGTCGGCTTTCAATGTCAATTTAAATCGGGCCTTGAATAATACTACGTCTTGCTATATTATTACAAAAATTCAGAATCCCCCCCCCCCCCTCATTAATGAATCAAGAAATATAAGTTACACTTGATTACAATCGCTCTCTTTCACTTTATGAACAGTTTTTACTATTGGCATGTTTTTCCTCATTTATGAATCTGTAGATGAAATAAATTCCGTTTTTATATGCCATGCCATGCATACTATTTTTTTTCTTCATGTAATAAAAATTTAATAAAGCAGAAGTAGGTACTTAGAAATAAGGCCTAAAATTCTACATAATAGTTTAAAACAAAGTAACAAAACATCAAATCTGAAACCTCTTTTCAATTCCTCTTTTCCTCCTGTCTATTCTAATAAAAAATTGCAAAAAAGAACAAGTCGGAAATTGTACGTCAAACGTGACAAATGAGGTGCGTTCGTACTATACCTAGTTTTATAAATATCCAGGTCTTGGTGCAATAGCTGTTGCACTCTTATGCAAAAATGCACGGCTACAAAATTTATTACGATTATATATATTAAATTAAGAAAGACGGAGATAATATGACTCCATCTTATATAGGACGTAATCACCATGGCAACCTAGAATCATTACCTATCATGGGATATCATTGAATTAATTACATGGGATAGGATTTAATAGAATGAAGAAAACTTTTATTAATATATTTTTAAGTTTTGATTTGATTTTCATAAAATTTGAAATGACTCCAAGAAATTCTGCAGCGATTATATATATTAAATTTCAAACCATTAGATTGGGAAATTTTTGCGCTGCTATAGGCGGACGGATAGACAGACAGACACACGGACGGGCCAGACGACGACTATAGGTGTATAATTATATAATTACGAACGCACCTAAAAAACTTTTTTTTATTAGCAATCGAGATTATACAAATGGTAAGGTACGATAGAACAAAAAATATTCTTCATAGAAAAGTAAAATTTAAAGATAAATTTAAATATATATATATAAAGAAAAATAGCATGGCTGAACATTAAAATTTCCGTGTGTTAAGGAAGAAAGGGGAAAAAAAAGAGAAAGAGACTTCATAACGAATTTTACCGAATGTAAGATTAATATTTTAGCCAAGATTTCTTTGAAAAGACTCTTTAATAAATCGTTTTTTTTTTTTTTTTTTTTTTTTTTTTTTTTTTTGGTGCAAGATCTGATGAAATTGCTAGACTTTCTCTGATTAATATCCTAAACACAATAATTAATTTAAAGCTTATTATAATTACTTCACTTCACTTTAAATGTCTGATTTCAAATTTATAACATTTTCTAAATAGAGGGGGAAAGAATTCGCACTGAAAATAAAAGTCGATTTTCAATCTACACGAAAATACCGCATAAAAATTGAAATGGCAGATTTTGTCTCGCATTTCATATTCGAAGAATCTCATTTTTAAAAACTCATTTAAGGGCAAGCTAAATAAACAGAACAAATTGCTCATTCGAAAATACTTTTACAAATATATATCACACGTTGATCCCTTTTATAATAAGCTGTTATCGCGTTCCTTTTTTAAAACAAATAATTACGTCTTGCATAAATTCTCCGAAAATGAAAAAAGCATTCTTTCATGCATTTTTAACATCTCGAAGCTGAATTCCATTTAAATATCCTCTTTTATAATTGATCCAATGAAGAATACAGAAAATAGCCTTTTTTACAGCTTCAAGGATTTTTAAAATTCTCGCGGTATGAAAGATAAATATGGTTTGTTTCTAATTAAACGCAAAACATAAATGTTATCTCTAGACGTTCGTTTCTTTGTAAAAAATATTTTTAATCTTAAATATACGAGGAAGTTCAAAGTGTTGGGAACAGTTTTTCAGATTCCAGTTTTACTATTAGTTTAATACTTTAGGAATCTGTCTTGAAATTAATTCAGTTTTACATTTTCTAAATTTAAGCTGTAAACTTTCAAAAACGCTTTTATGTTTATTTTTAATTAATGTAATTTTTCTTTTTAAATTTGAATATTTTGAAACTGATAAGAAAAGTTTTTAATTATCACTTCAAAATTAATCGTTTAATACAAAATCATGACATTGTTTTCACGTGTTGTGACAAAAAAAATCAGCTCAATATTCTAGTTTTCATGCTTGTTGAACTGCTTTTATAAAGTGAAATAAAATAAACAGTGAGGTAACCAAGATAGAAATAGAAAATAGAAACATATTAGAAGAACATGCTTCATATTAAATGTGGTCTGCGTACAAATGCAGACTTTTTATTTTATTTTATTTTATTAGCCCCCGATAAGCTAATTTCTTTCAGGCAACAATTAAAGTGTCGTCCACAAAAAATAACGTTACGTTACATAAGCCGGCCGTAAAAACGAAGCAGATGTATCATTGTGCGGTTAAACACTGATAATCTCTATTGCAATTTTTTGAACTTCTAAGCATTGCACATTTTCAATTTTTACACCTTCGTATAGGGATAAAAAATACTTTTAACTGCAATTTGTTTGAAAACTGCATCTCAATTTATTTTCGAGATATTATTTTTTTGTAGTTTTTAAAGCCATTTCAGTAATCGTGGCAACTGAAAAACTCCATTTCTGTAGAAAGTAAAGGGAAAATAGTTGGAAAGTTAGTAGATTACTATCTTCTGTTGCTCTTTATTCATAACAACGAAAAAAAAAATTGTACTTAAAATACGTGCTATTTTGAAAAAATATTAAATGAATGATTTCTGATAAAACATGGAGCTATTATAAACTATATTTAATTTTAAGTATCCATATTATCCATTATACAGACAAATGAAGTCATATGAATCATTAGATACCCGATTTTTTTGTCTTGTTTCTTGAATGATGACATCGCGTTTTGCAGAGTTTGTGTATTATTCTGCGATCGTGACGTCATATGTATACTTTTCTATAGATGTTGTTTAACACTAGATCGTAAATATGGAATTCTTCAGGGGATGCAAATGACGTCCTTTTATATAAAATAAAAGTGTGTATTTTAAGTCTTAAAACTGAAGTATGTTTCGTACTATCTATATTTATTTATTTATTTCATCGGGGCGACACTAAGTTCTGAAAAAGCAGAATTCCTGTTTTCAAGTTTTATTTCCTTTTTTTTATTTATTTATTTTGAAAAGAAGAAAAGTTCAAACACATTACTACCGAATAACAATGATTGTTTGAAATATGCTTTAATGATGTTACTAGTTTTAAAATGCGATAAACTTTTCGCATGCTTCTTGGAAAATCTTTTCCATTTAAAATTTTAATCTGTCCTACATCTATTTCCAACCTCCGTAGAAGTGATCAGACATTCAATTTATGTATATTTTTTTAGGAGGTTTAATTCTAGATTTGGAAGATTCTATTCTATGAATTTTCTTTGTAAAAAACAATTTCTGTAACATTTAGAGATCTTTAACATCGTCCATAAAAGGATTTAAATACGTTATCGTTCATAAGAGGTTTATAGCTCAAAATGTAGTTTGATAAAATTATATTTTTTCAGACACAATGGATATTTTATTTTACGTAGCAGTTTCTTGGGGGGGGGGGGGGAGGATAATGCATTAGATAGTTACGTTTAATAGTTTTAATTGGTGTTAAAAAGAATGATTCTTATTAATCGAATATCCTCTTAAAGCAATAATTTATCTAGACTTAATGACTGTTCCAGCCAGCGTATACGTGACAGTTTTTAACACTTTCCAGCATAGTTGAAAAGTGTTTATGAATTCGGTTTGTCTGATCGTCTGTCTGTCCGCGCTCTAACTCACGCAAATAAGTCTGATCGCTACGAAATTGATATATGTTATTGGGGTTTACTATGGCATGTTCGTTATTGAGAATGAAGTGTGTGGCCTTTTCGGTTCATTTACAGGGCAATTCAAAAGCATTCCGTTTCATTATGGTCGATGGGGAAAAATCGTTTGCAGTGTATTTTAATGATATTACAGTATTTCAAACATAATGGAATTGATATAAATTACTGATATGTACTACAAGGTTTTTACTATAGAATATGGTGTGCTAGAATTTATCGTTCATTTACAGGGACACACAAAAGAATTTGGCTATAGAAGAAAATGAGTGATAATCAAACTGTTGAAGACTAACGAACAATAACTGCTGGAAGAGCGTTTTCAGTTGTGATATGCGTTTCTCAATAAATAGTTCTTCGTGTGTATAAATTCTATAGATCCTATACAGGGTCGCACAAAAGTTCTCAACACCATCCGTTTATTGGCGGAAATTGGTGAGTGGAAAATTTAAACTGTGCTATAGGTTTAACTGAACTAACTTTTAGCATACTATGTTGTATGCATACATATATCTGTATATCATATACAGGGCTGCACAAAAAAAAACCGTATATTTTAGCGACTATTCGTGGTATTAGCAGAAATAGGGTTTTCAAACGCGTTATACATTTTCTAAATTGTTTATTTAGACACTATCTTTCACCTTAGTAAAGTTTTGTTATAGTATTCTGAATGTGTTGGAAAGTATTTCATAATCTATTCTGTACACATGGTTTTTCGTTCTTGTTTACTTTAAAAAGTTAATAAAACGTAGAGGGATTCTGTAATTAGTTCATGACGGTCGATCATGAAATGTAAATCAATAAACCTTTTAAGCATTAATGAGGTACGGAGAAAACACATTCGTCTTATATCGTGTGGTATTTCCTCGGTATAGGAACCTTGACATAACTGAGTTTTAAGAAAGTGCAATTTTGGAAACAACTATTATAAACAATCAGAAAAGTGAAAAGACGACCAATGAAAAAAATGCCGATCTTATACCGCTCCTTTACATTATATATTTTATATTGCATTTTGATTTGGCTTATTTATGTATAAATTAAACAAATTGCTTCTCAATGTATGCATTAAATGTTATGATTACAAAATAAATTGTTTGTGCGTTTCATTCTTTGATAATTATTTCATAAAAACATAACAATGATGGCGTTTTTGGAATGTAAATTAAAGTTGCCAAAAAGGGTGCTTTTAAAAATATTGCTTTTCTTGCCAAATAAAACCTCGCCATTTTCTCTCGCGCGCCGCAGTCCATGTAACAGAAAAGAACCGAACATTCTTCTAAAATGATAAATGGGTACAAATTTTTGATATCATATGATATATGAATAAGCACACACAAATACACACACATATATCTTATGTATTATAGTTTTTTTTACTTTGGATATCATCGTTTTTTTCAATTGCTTGAGTTTTCCGATATTTATAAGGAGCTAAATATTGCCCTTTCAGGCATACTGCCGATAATATCCGAAGAAATATCATATATTTACTATGAATTAAGCTTGGTTAGCTCCTCTGACGAAACAGTAAGCTATTCATAGTTTCGTGGTTTTTGTATTTCTGTTTCTCCCTTTGTCTTTCCAATTTTATTTTTATATTTGTAATTTCATTTTTATTATATATAGCTATATATATAAACTTTCTGTACAATTATACTATTGAAACAATTGAAATCGGCCAATAATTATGAAATCAATACATACATACATATATATATATATATATATATATATATATATATATAATATCATTAAAAACTATTACAAATTACCAACAAAAATTGTGAAATTATAAATAAGAAAGAAATTTATTCAGTGAGAATAAAACACTTTTCTTTAACCTTTTCATCACGGATTTTAAAAACATAGTAAAAATAGGAAAAAAGGAATAATGGAAATTTATAGAACCAAGACAGATTCATAAGGTCCTAAATGCCTTGAATTCCACAAACAAAGTGTGTGGTTTCATCTTTGTATTAGCCATAATAAAGCTAAAGAATACGCATTTAGGACTACCACACATAATAAGTAAAGAAATAAAATATTGGAAAAACAAATAAGTTTAAAATAAAACATAATTAAAAAGGATTGAAAAATAAAAACATATTACCAATTTGAAAGTCTTTCTAACCTAGAATGATGCAGCAAAAAATAAGTGTGAGATATTATTTGTATGTGTTGGCAAAAAAGTTTTTTTAATGATGATGGACCAAGGAGTAATAATGTACAGTATAGTCATGTACAAACATCAATATATGTGACCAGTGCGCTCTATAGAACATTTAAAATGAATTCCACTGTGTTATCCAAGGAATCAATAAAGTGCTGTCATCTGTATAATTTATTATGAGTAAAATATATTGTTTTGGAATAAAAACTAATATCTAATTTAAAAATATTTAAATCTATTATTGGATTAATCTTTAAAACATATACTGTCTAGAGATATATAAATGATAATTAAAAATATGTTAATAAATTTATAACATTGCATTAGAAAAATAAGTAAATGATATATTAAATAATATATTAAATAAAAATAATATGTAAAATGGTTATATTGATGATTCATTAATTAATGTTTCACATAAATAAATGTACCTCACTATAACATATCATATGTCATCAGTATTTAAATTACTATACATATATGTATATATATTATTTTATCCAATACAATCCACGATTTATTGAATTTTTTTAACATCCTAGAATAAACTGGAGAAATGTATTTGTATAATGAAAGATATTTTCATCTACAATAACAAGAATAAAATAAAATAAATAAATAAAATATATCCTTTTGTTAATTACTGCTTTTACCTTATTTAGTTAAATACAATTTTTTTAGCTAAATTTACATTTAAATATTTAAACATTTTATTATTAAAATATATCATAAAAAAAACTTCTTTTAATCGCAAAAAGAATTCCCAGATAAAATAAATAAAACTTCATTTTGATAATCGTGTGCATTTTTTTTTTTTTTTTTTTTTTTTTTTTTTTTTTAACAAAAAGAAATTGTTCATTTTTAAAAACTTATTACAACATACCTAGAAGGCAATAAAAATAATTTTTAACTTAACATTGATTAATAAATCATCATTTATCGCTATTTTATGTATCTTAATTATATTAAGCCGAAACTTTGATGATTTTTTAAATTAATAATTTTTCCCATATGAAATCTAATTTAAACTTTTTTCAATGAGATTTTAAATGTTACCAAACTATGTGCAAATTTCGAAAGGGGACGGGGGTGTGTGCATGTGTGTGTTTCTTGTCTTTTTTTTTTCCTTTTGCATCATTGTTCTAATTTCATTACATTGTAATTAAAATTAAGAAAAAGTCATTTATTTCCGTGCGCTTATAAAAATGCATCTTATGTTAAAAGCAGTTAATCTTTTATGAATTGATTTAAAATCATCTTTGTTATTGCAAACGACTTTCATAATTTTTTTCATCACAAAAATTATTCGAATTCCCTAAATTCGATTTATGATTTAAATAGCGTGATTCTTGAGAAAATGGCGCAAGCTGTTTTTTAACACGTTTTCTCTCCTTTAATTTCTTCCCTTTTTAAATCTGGCAATGGAACGGAGCGGATTAGAGCAGCAAAAGTGGATTACTTTTATGCGTGCTAGTGATTATTTTTGCCTCCGGAGGAAGATGGCGACGAATTGAAAATCTCCAGGGTTATTACGCAAATTTATATTCAGTTTTATTCGTCGTTCCCCCTTGACTCATTTGAATAGTAATAAGGAGATGAAAAAGATAAAAAAAAGAGGTGTAAAACACAGGGATGTTTTTTCCATGGTTTTCTTATCTCGTATTTCAGCAGAGATTACTTAGAAGGCTTTTTTTCAACTTGACAACTTGTTGCTCATTTTTTGAAAATAGGAATTTTTTTTCCTGCCGTTCTGCACTGTTTTCAATTTTTAGAAATTCTGAGATAATTGAATTTGTTTGTAAATGATGCGACATAGTATTTTTGTTTCTTCTGTTATAATTAAACTGATTACTATCGATCGAAAATAAATTGTCATTTGCGATATTCCTAAGTCGATAATCACAAAAAGCTGTGCTCGCGATTTATATAATTCGTTTTATATTTCGTTGTGTATACATATTTTTTTTGTCACTTCAATGGATCTTATCATTGTGTTCAGCACGATCTTTTATTTTCTGGAAAAAAGGAAAAATCTGTTTAACTGTTTGTACTTGTGTGTTGATGTAATTGGACGAATACAGATGTTTCATGCTTACAAAACTATAAAAAAAAAAGGCGGAGGTTGCCTGCAGGCGAGAGAACGTGTTGGCTAAATAACCTGTAATTTCGTTGGCAGATTTCAGCATAACATGCAGTTATAACACATGTTCCAAAATTTAGTTATTATCTGTATATTTAAAACATTAGCTTGTTTTTCATTTATTTATTTATTTATATGTCATTTGTCTTGAGCTTTTTACTGAACCAATTTATAAATATATATGTATATTATGTGTGTGTGCTATCTTATAATGGTTATATGTATATATATATATACAGGGTGGGCTACTAAATACTGTTAGAAATATTCAGTCATTTTATTTTACAAATATAAAATAGAAAATGATAACTACACTAACATGATGAACATCAGAGATGAAACTTTACCGGAAATAATTTTAATCAAATTGACCGCCATCTTTATCGATTACCAAAGATAATCTCTTATGCCATTGTCCGACTGCGGCACGAATCATTTTAAGAGGTAGTCGGTACCATTCACGCAATATGGAAGCTTTGAGTGAGTCCAAACTTCTGTGTTTGTTGCTATTTACTTTAACCTCTAAAATCCCCCAAACGCAATAATATAAAGGATTTAGATCCGGTGAAGAAGGTGGCCAATCTTCTTGCATGATAAAGTTCGGACAGGTGACAGGGAGCCAAGCCTGTGTTGATTTATCTCGGTGCGAAGATGTAACATCTTGCAGAAATATCCAATTCTTTTTGGGATACAACCTGTCAGCATGTGGTAATAAATGTGTAGCCAATATGTCCTGTTTGTAATATTCGCATCGATTTTTATCCCTTTATCGATGAACTTCAAAGGCAATTTTCCATTGTTTGACACTGCAGCCCAAACCATAACAGAATTCTTGTTCTGAAAGCGTTTAACAATTCGAAAGGTTTCAGGTATATCCTCGAGGGTTGCTAAATATACGATATCATTTTTAGCATTATAACTCTGTTAAGTGCAAAATAGCTTCCCATCAGAAAATATTATTCTGTCAACACTTTTCCTACCATGCCGCTTCATCAATTTCTTCCTTCTTTGTAATTTTTTTATACTTTGTGCAGCAGTCAATCCTTGAATTTTTCTTTTGCGATAAGGGCAATAACCTAGATCTTCATTTATAATAACTTGCATAGTTCTGCAATTCACATTCTCTTCTGCAGCCATTTTATTTGCAGAACGTTGTGGATTTCTTCACACCTTTTTGCGAATTCTTTTGGTGCGCTCTATTGTGAGAACTGAGCGTGGACGAACAGATCTAGATCAATCTTTACATAGCTATTAGTATCCAATAATCGATTAATAGTTTTATATATAAATGTTCCATAAAAACCAGGGCATTTTAATTGCTTAAAGGTTTTACCTGAGGAAAACCTGCGATCAAAGAGCTGTTTAATCATCATTCTTTTGGCTTCCCTCCTTAAAATAATTTTAAATATTCGCTTTATAACCAAATTCGTCTGCACTAATAGAAGCTTACCAAACCCTAAAATAGAGAAATAAATTGTTTTCCCAAACGATTAAAATTAATTCGTATTTTTTGGAGTGTAACAGTATTTAGTAGCCACCCTGTATATATATATAATACATTTGAAATAAAAAATAGCTAACAAATTCATATAACAAAAATATCCATAATTTAAATATCCACATACATATGTATAACTGAAAGCTGTTTAGTTGTAGATAACCCACACTAGTTATTTTTAAAAATATTTTCATTTTATATATATTTTTTTTAATTTTAAAACGTTTTTAATGAAATTTCTTCACAATAATAGCGTCCCAGGTTAAAAATTTCTCTCTATAACTTAAAATTAATTTGCCTAATTAATGTTTCGCCAATCAAAAGCATGAATTCAACTTCGGATGATTTTTCCATAATTCCATGATTTTTCCCGAATCAATGAATATATTTTTAAACAAGAATTAATTAAGAAAGAAAAAATCATTCTTCCAGCATAGATTATGAAACTTTCCAACACATTCAGAATAATGTAACAAAATTGCACTGTTTAGTAAGGTGAAATATTATGATGTCTAATTGAACCATTTGGAAACTCATAACACATTTGAAAACCCAATCTCAGAAATTCCTATCTACAATCTAAACATTATTCGAATTATTTGAGCATCCCTGTGTACGATACATAGATTTGCATCTATTAACTACATGCATACAAAAAAAAAATTATTTCAGTTAGGAAATACATACCTCAGTTGAAAACTCCCCTTCAGCAATTTTTCTAATAAGGAGAATGGCACTTGAATTATTTTGTGCAGCCCTGTATACGAGGTATGGAATTTATACACAACGACTGCCATGCAAAAAATTAGTTAAATTTAAAAGTGCATACTGGAATTGAAAACGCCATTTCTAACAATTATTGCTCAAAGGCAGCACTGAAACTGAAATTCAGTGATTTAAGTCAAATTCAATACATTTGAAATAGTGTAATGTCTTTAAATTTCTCTGGGAAAGATGTTTCCCCATTGCTCATAATGTAATGAAATTCTTTTGAGATCCCTGTAAATGAACTATTAATGCTACACACTTCATATTCAATACCGAACATGCCATGGTTCATTAACATATATCAATTGCATGAAAATACGAGTATATTTACGCACGAGTATTATTACCACCAGGTTGTCACAATTGTCCCATATGATCACACTCACAAAAGTGATCAACGGTGTACTCTTTAAATCATCATTTTGACTCTTGTGTACCGCTACTTCGTGACTCCACTTGTAAATCACAGAAGATTTTTCTAATCATTTGTAACTTGTAGCAAAAAGGACAATTCAACATCACAGTAACTTGGATGCGACTCATCTTCAATGTCACATTATAACAAAGACAACACTAAAAGTTGTATTTTGATCGCTTTTGCATTCACATTTGTGTTATATTTTGGTCCCATTGCTTTAACGGCAAATATGTTTATAATTGTCTTATTATTTCTTTCTCTTGATATCAATTTTGGATGGATGCGGAAAAAAAAATTACTAAAATTTTAACTTTATGTACAGAAATTTTATAATTAAAATTCACCTTTTAGAAGTGCCTAGCGATAGTGCTAAGGCCCCAAACGAAACAAAATTTAACTAAGATACCTTAAAATTACAAGTTAAACTTTGAAAATTTAAAATATTGAGACCATTAACATCAGGCTAATTTACATACAAGTAGAATATTTTAAACAATACTATAAGCCCATGCAATCCTTATATTGAATTCAAGGATTTGTTGCTCATTCGAACAATTGCGTACGGTTTTAATTTCTTTATGCTTATACAAATTCCACTAAATTAGTTTTTAGGCAAGCAATATTTTTTTTTCTACTTCATTTATAATAAATTCATTTTACGAACAAGTTTAAAATTTTAACAAAAAATGTTTTAGCAAATGAATTTCAAAATAAGATAGAATTCTGTCCATCATCAAAGTAAAAAAACTCATCAGTATCACGTGATTATGAGCATCAATGCATTTTTATTAAAATTGTTCAAACTTTTTATGACAGTACTCACCTGCCGCTGTTGCTGCAGATGCTTCTCCGTTGGTAAAACTGGAAGGATCCACAGAGAATCCGTAGGATGGAAGATAGTGTGGAAAGATGGGGAAAAGGGGCAATGGATCTTTGAGGGACCATAAGCCTGGATAGTAACCCTCTGCTGATAATAAGGAAGGGAATGCTGGACGTAAAGATGGCACGCTAACAGAAGAGAGGCCTGTGAAAAAGATTTATTATAAGCATCTGAATTAATAAAGAATTTTTAAAAAATCAAATTATGAGCATAGGCGAAATTAGTCTCTAATACGTAATTAACTAAAATAGAATAAAAACAGGTCAGCGTTCCTTCACATACACTCCATGTACATTTATATACCCGAGGTTACAATTTTAGAATATATAAATTATCCATAGAATTTTGAAAATGTTTTAGTTCTTCGTTTCGTTCTTAGGAAGAGTTAGAACAATATATTATAAGTTTAAAGGCTACTTCCATAGAGTAAAGAGAAATAATAGAAATGAAGTATGATGTCTGGGGGTGACGCCGGAAATGTAACCCTAAAATGCTTTACATTCGGCCCAAACACAACCACGTGCTTTGACGCGATTGTCAATTCAAACCTGTATTTCTTTGCTTTTGCTTTTACCGTTGCAAATTTTTATTCATAAATTGCGTGTTGAACGTAGGTATGATCAAAATTTTGATTAAAACTGACAATATTGGCAGTTATAGGATGAAATACCTGTTCCCTCTTCCACTTTCTTATCTTGTTTGGCCGAATGAGGGCATTTAAATTTGCCCGATAACTACTTTCATATTGCAAACCGTTTCACGGCATACTGCATCTCCATCTATCTCTTTCCTCCATGGGCTACTTCACTCACGCCGAAACACCCGTTCCCTAATGTTAATCCTTTGGAAGATATTTTTAAAGCTATCTCGTTTGCATTTCCATATTTTTAAATGATTTATTTATTTATTTATTTTCATTGAATAGCTGATTCCTCTATATAAAGACCTTTTTTACTTTTTCAATTTTCTTTGCAGGTTCTTTTAATGAGAATACTTTCACTTTTGAAACTGGTTCCGAAAATAAAAGTATCCTAATAATAATAATAAAAAAAAAAAATAAATAAATAAAAATAAAAATCTGCAAACAAAATCCGAAGGGGGGTGGGTGCCCTCCGTGGGGGTCTTTCTAAGGGACCCCCCCCCCCGTCTAACCCGTATTTACGCATGGAAATCCACGGTTCGAAGAAAACCACAAAAACTCCGAACGATTAGGCCGACGGGCGCGATTGGGTTTCGAAAAAGTGGAAAACGGCCTCTGTAGAGATCGGCCTCAGCTTTTCAATTAAAAAAAATCGTTTAAAATTATTGAAATATAAATGAGATATTTAAAAAAAATTCTGCCATATATTAACATTACCGAGCGGATCTTTTCGCGTGAGTGAAGTAGCCTCTTAAACGACAATCAGTTAACTATAAGAAAATTTTAAAAATTTCTAAAGCTTTGACAATTAAAATATTACTTCTCTGTTAAAATTAAACTTTGAAATGTTAGTATGCAAATCTCAATAATTAAAAAAAAAAAAAGGTTTTCCACTTTTTAATCGATTAATTATACTCACGAAGATTGAAAATATAGAAGAAGAATGCCGGTATAGTTAAAGGTAAATTTTTAAAACAAAAACTTGATTTTGCTTCATAATCGTCAAAATGTGATTTCAAGATTACTTGTTGCGTGAGAGTTTCAAAAATCCCATCATTTTTGTCTCTTTTTATTTTATCAGATTATGAAGAACTCTCAGTCAATTATCTTCAGACAGAACAATATTGACACAAAAGTTTCGGATGATTAGGAAGTGCTCTCTTTTCATCCCATTTAATGTAAAGTGCTCTGCTTCGAGAAAAAGATCAATAAAGCAAAATTTTCTTTACCGACTTATATAAGTACTTTATTTTGTTAGATGATCTTAGATTTCTCAAAAAAAAAAAAAAAAAAAAAAAAAAAAAGACAGAAATAAAGCAATTCGCAAGCAATGGATTGTCCATTCGTGACAGTTTTGGCGAAAATTCAAAGACAGGAACTTCTCAGTACATCTTCGGCAGAAATTTATTCTACGACAAATGTCATTTTGTTCTACAGAGTGTCCCCGAATTCATGGGTCTAACTGTAAGGAGGAGAGGGGTAAAGTACACATAAAGAAGCAATTTTTGTATAGGAATGTGGGGTCGGAAATGAAAAGTCGGCGAAAAACAAGAAATGCTGAGGAAATGAAAACGTTTTATTGACATAAAATTTACAGTAAGTGCTCAAATGTGCCACTGGTAGCGTCTAGCAAGTGATCGGCGTTCCTTTTCGCAGATCCCAAGTATTTCATGAGCAGTAACGACTGAAAGCCTTGCAATGAGGTCTTCATCAGAGTCAACTGGTGTCTCATAGAAGAGACATCGCGGAACTTTCGAAAGGGTACTCCAATCATTTTCTAGACGCTGCCAGGTATATATCGACGTTGGTGGTGGCACATTTGAGTACTTACTGTAATTGTTATGTCAATAAAACGCTTGTTTTCATTCCGCTTGTTTACCCCATTTCTTGCTTTTCGCCAAAACTTTGTATTTACAACCCCATATTGCTATACGAAAATTGCCTCTATATGTGTACTTTACCTTCCCTTACAGTTTGGCACATGAATTTGAGAACTCCCTGTATAACTTTTCTTAATCTTTCGCTTTATTTGAGGGGTTAGAAATTCCCATTATTTTCAGTCAGAAATTCAGGATGCTTCTTTTATACAAATGATAATAAAACTTTCTGCAAAAGAGAAGTCTCAAATGTGAGAACAAATACCTAGCATGCCTTATTTTAGTTATTTAAACAAGAAAGAAAACCCGCTGCTAAAACGAGTTTTTGCATAAAATAATTTTCAAATAATTTTCATTTATGATTTAACGGAATTCTTTCTTGTGTAAGAATTTCTTTAAATCATACAGGAAATCTATTGCGGAAAAACTATCAACGTCCACACATATTACTCCATTAAAAGAAAAATTGAGAAAAGACAGTCCCTTGATTGAATTCAAGGAAAAATAATTGCTGTGTTCTGATACATTGGATGAAGCTTTTATACAGAAGGAAAAAAAGAAATCTCTAAAGTATCATGAAAAAATTGTAATAGTTGAAAGCTTAGAAGGGAAAAATAGCTTAATTGTGGCTGCAAATAAGCGTGAAGACGAATGGGGTAAAGAAGTCAATAAGCGTTTATCTAATGTCATTGATTTGGTTGCAGCTGAAACAAGATATCACCAAAAATGCTTTATAAGATTTTTTACCAAGCAAGTGGAAACCAGTAAAAAGAAAGGAAGACCGGAATAAATACAGATTGCCGAAAGTGTGGAAGGCATTTATATATTTATTAAAGAAAGTGACGAATGTCAGCTCTCTATTGATGAACTTCTAAAGTATGTGCACGGTTATATACCAACAGTTAAGACACTAATTTCTAAACTTAAAGCACACTATGGAGACAAAATAATAATCGCCAGTTCAAAAAAAATAAATAAATAAATAAAAAATAAAAAAAGGACAGTGTAATATGATTCAAAGGGTTTGGTTACAGACTTTTAACCTCCGCATGTCATGAAAACCGAGAGGCTATGAAGAAGACGAACGACTGAGAATCCTCAAGAAAGCAGCCCAAATAATGCAAGAGGACATATGTTCCCGATGCACGGTGGGTGATTTTCCTGTTCTAGCTGGCCAAAATTACTTTTAGCGTCGTCATAAAATTGAAAAATGTTATTGACATTCACTAGGTGTTGCAAAATGTACCGTGTAGCAGTCATAATTTCATTACAGGGACATTCAAAAGAATTTCCTTACATTACGGCCTATAGGGGAAAATCGTTTTGGGTGGTTTTTAATGGTGTTCCATAATTTCAAACACTTTAAAATTTATATACATACCTATGAAGTGCACTACAAGATGACTGATATAGAATATGATATGGATAGCATTTATCGATCATTTACAGGGACACTAAAAAGAATTATATTACATTACGGTCTAAGGAGAAAAATTATTTGTGGTGTATTTTGTTCATGTTAGACTATTTCAAAAGTATTTAAATTTATATATATATCTCCAAGGTGCTCTATAAGATGCTTACTATTGAATATGATGTGCATAGCATTCATCTTTCATATACAGGGGAACACAAAATAAATCAGTTATATTACTCTCTCTATGAACAATAATTGATGGAAGCGTTTTCAGTTGTGGAACACTTTTTTAAATTATAAAAATTGCATACTATTTAGCGTGTAAAACTTCTATAAATCATATACAGGGCTGCACAAAACATCTGAAGAACATTTCCGTTTATTGGCGGATGTTGCTAACGAGGAATTTAATGCTAATCGTTCACTAACTGTTCTAAATTTTAGCTTATTGTGAATTATATGATAAATCTATAATTCATACACAGGTTTTTACAAAACTTTCAGTTAGCTTTTCAATTTTGGTTGAAATTTCTTTTTCATACGTGTAATATATTTTACAAATTATTACTTAGACATCGTTTTTCCCGTTATTAAGCTATGAAGTTCTATTAAGTCCGAATGCATTAAAAAATGTTTCATAATCTGAATGACGCATAATTTTACGTTCTTCTTGCTAATTTTAATGATACTTTCTTAACGGTATGGAATCTAATTTGATAAAACTATTTTTGTATTATCAAAACAAATCCTAACTTATTTTTTTTTTCTAAAATTTAAGATACCGGGCAAACATTCGACATCTTTAATGAAAATTGCTGTGTTGTATATTCTTTTGTATATTTATATTTATCTCTGCACAGAGGAACCTTATGTAGAATGTGAATCATAAGATATCATGGGAAAATGTCTACATTATGTTTTGCATTGTATCAAATCTGAATTTGGAGAATTTGTCTGGATCAATTTTCTAACCACTCGAAATTTGCAGCCATGTAATATATTTTACATCATTTTGTCCTCAGATATCGACATACAACTGGCAACTTTTCTCCAAATTTGGCCATAAGTTTAAACATTTCGCGCTTGCATGTGCTCACTCATTGTAATTTTCCTCTATAAACAAAACATTTTCAACCAAATTCACATTCTCGTTATATTTTAAATCTTGTTGCCATTGCATAATGTTGCAAAAGTTTATTTATGTGACTAACTTAAATTCTGCTGTCTTTGATAAAAAGAAAATGGTACTTGAACTAAAATTTCAATAAAAAATTATTTAGACTTAATAAGCTAAAAACAATTGTAAAAGCTAGGGGGGCACCTAAGGGCAGACAAATTTACTTGGAACAAACAGGTAATAATCTAAACTACTTAAACACATCAAAAATTGAGCTTAATCGTGCTTTATCATAAAACGTTTTCTAAATTAAAACTGAAAAATTGTAAAAAGAAAAAAATGTAGAGTTTTTTGCGAATTTAAATATGAAACAACAGCTGATAAGTTCAAAATTTATGCACATAAATCCGATAAAATAAAGTTCATATTTTGTTTGGAAGGGTTCATAATCGAGCTGCATACTTTATTCCGTTTCAAGTAACAGATTAAAGCACTATACTCAAATTGATTGATTCATTCCCAACTAAGAAGTACCCACTTTGCACTAGTCTATGGACCATACAATTATATTTATAGCAAAACCAATAGCATGGGTACAACGCCCTAACTATTGAGCTATAACAGGCAAAAAATAAATCACGCTAGAATAAACTTTTAAAAATCGACTTTTAGCCAGCTAGAATTGGCATATCACCCACCGTGCGATGCTTTAATCTTTCATCCTACGAACATATGTAGAGCATAAATTTGGATTTGCGACTCTTTACAATGAAATTCAAATTTTGAAACAAGTGCCGCACTGTAGAGTAACCCACTCGTACTGCCGATCCATTCCTTCAACTTATTTTCGACAAAGCGGACTTCAATGCAAACAACCATCGACGGCTTGAACACCTTTCACAGCATGGGAGACATAAGTTGAGATGGCCCTCGTCTGAGGATGAACCTGACACACTAATTGTTAATACTGGTTGGGCAATAAAATACTTTCTGAGAACTGGGGTGGCAAAACGCACCTAATTTGTCTTCAATTCCAGCGACTTTACAGCCCGCACCAAAAAATATTATTGAATCTATTTTTGTACGTGATTCAAACGATGTGGAAAAGCGTGTGGATGCCGAATTATTGGATTGAAATGGTCTGATATTTGCGTAAATTGTTGCGTAGTTTCATGCCTCAGTGCAAGTAAAGTTGGATTTGGAGACGAGAAGGATACTGACAGTATCCTGCCCACTGTAAAGGAGGAGGGAATCACTACTCCTAAATTTAGTAATGATATCGAAAGCCAACCAGAAAATGCTGAAGGCAATACAACAATGAAAGAAAGAAATATAGATAATGACGAAACTGAATCGAGTGAAGAAGTTGGAGATGTGCAAACGACTAACTAAAGCAGTCAAACGATTGCTATTTTATTAAGCCAGTCACTATAAGTGGAATATCCCTACGGGAGAAACAAAATTAAAAAAAAAAAAACACGCGCTGAATGCTTTATCTCAAAGATGGTGTGAAAATAAGCATATGTGTATAACGTAAATTAACCTTCTTCAATCAAAAGCAAGAATTTTAGATCTGTTAATATAAATTCTTTGAAAGTAGCAGTAGGTTTTTCGTATTTTTATAATTTTTCTTCCAAATATGTTCACATTTTAAAAAATTTTTGACAAGGAAGGGTAGATGCGACAAAAAAATGTTAATTTCACTTTTTGAAGGAAATTAAATTTCCTACATCTTTGTAATTGAACTTTTTTTAGATGGCATTGTTCATGAGATATTCACAGAAAACCGATTTTCAAGCTCATTAACGCCCCCTGGATGCGAAAGCTCACATCGGATCGATGGGGACTTTTAGTATGCTAAACTACATACCCTAACTAGCACCTATGCAAAAATCCAGCTTTGTTCTAATTTTTTCCTTTATTTTTCCTAAAATGACTGGACTATTCCCTTTCTTATATAGTACCTCCATCATAAGATGGCCAAAAGAAAAATGCCCCCCAAATGATCATCATGAATGGTTTTAACTTGTCTCGTTACGAGAAAAAATGTCAATAAAGCATTTTGTTTGAAAACTATGAAACAATAAGTAATTATAATCAAATTTTAACCAGTTTTCTAATGATATAGTTTATTTATTTATTTCCTTGCGGGAGGGATCGAGGGCGGACACAATACGAGAAAAGACCGCACTCCCTTCCTAAACCTTCAAAAATATAAGAATTTTGGTTACATTTGACCAATTTTAAACATTTGGCACCCTCTTAATGAAAATCCTGATTACTCTCAATGGGGGTCCCAGGAAAGCTATCCCGCATGCCCCTGCCTTAGTCAGGCCCTACCCATTTGAGAGGTTGATTTCAACTGAAACAATTACCCTGTGGTGAATCTCATCCTTAGAAAACTTTTTTCGTCAAGCTGCACTGGCCCCGTGCTTTCCAAAATCCCTACTATAATTCTAGATTGCGTGCCTATCTGAACCTAGAACACAGAAAGAACAATATTTGCTTCGGAGCGGTTTGCCGTTGGCGCGGTCAACTCTAATGTTTGCAACTCTACTGTTTCCTCCCTTCCCCTCTTGTTTGTCCCATTGAATTAAGAGAGTGAACTGCAGTGTTGACTCGATTAGTGCTTAATTATGGGTAGAGCTTCAGTTAAAGCTACTCCAGGAAAGTTAAACAGCAATCTACTTTGTTACCTTAATAAAACGCGGCTTTGGTGAATCACATGTCATAAAAAAGCGATGCGAGATTACATTGAGAAATGAACATCTGGTCGTGTCCTCTATTTATATATATATATATAAATTCTAATCACAAGATCGTTACAACCTATTAAAGATCGTGCTCGGAGGTGGCCAACATCTATCTTTACCATGGTCTCTGAATTGATATATAGCTATTTTCCAAGTCAGGTGATCAGCTTAACGTGGAACTAGAGTATTTACTTACCAAACAATTTCGGTTCTCATTTTATTGAATTTCGAGAGATGAAACCATGATCCGTTGAGCAAACTTTGTCCAACTCTGGAGGCGAACCTCCGAACTGCAGTGTAGCAGCACCGTAAAAAAAAAAAAATTGTCAAATTGACAAGAAAAAACTGTCAATTTTGGCGCTAGTCGAAAACCGTTTAATTTGCAGAAAACAACTGTAATTTTTTATTAAAACAGTTTTTTCTGTAAAGAATACAGGTTTTTTCGGCAAAAATTACGAAATTTAGTTTCTTTTACAGAAAAAAACTATTTTTCTTCAAAACAGTTTTTCTGTAAAAAATACAATTATTTTCTGTAAAAATTACAGATTTTTTTTTATAGTGAGAGCAACGCGCTGATCACTGAGCTGCAGGAGTAAAAAAAAAAAAGTAGGTCTTGGAAAACTATTAAGACTTATAAGTATACCCACTAATCAATCGTTTCAAATATTTATGATAAAGTCAAAAAAATATCCCTTTAAAAATGCCAGATGACGAGTTCGTGCTTCGTTTTTTCTGCGTCAAGAATCGCCACAATATTATGCTTATTCCAGCTTCAAAGTTTACTTTTCTCAAACGCATTTCTTGAAATATACACTCAATTCAACTGAACTCTAATGTGCAACAATTATAAATTTTGTTGCACTTTGTAATTATTAAAAAATACCTATTTTAAATTGGGAACTTTTTTAATTATATTTAACTTTTCTCATGTTTAACATAAATATTCTTTCATACACAGCATTTTGGAATGTTTGTAAACACAAAATAATGAACGCGGATTTATTTAATTTTCTTTTTAACTTATTTACACGGAGTTTATGTAAACTATTTTTAAAAGATTCATATACCGGGTGTGCTAAAAAGGACTGACTGATTTTAAAATTCAATAACTTGCAAACGGTGTCAAATATTTAAAATATTCTTGCAGGAGCGTTATGCATAAGGTCAAAAGTTTTTTTTACAGTGATTTTCGATTTTAGTTCGAATTACAAACAATAGATGGCGCTGTAAGTAATAGGCGCTAAAAACAGGCTCGATTTTTTGGCCGATCTCTTCTTTCATGCGGAAAAAGGAGATGGAAATGTATTAAGTGGGTCCCGAAGGACCAAAAATCAATCCTGTATTTAGAGCCTATTGCTTGCAGCGCCATCTATTGTTTGTAATTCGAACTAAAATCGAAAATCACTGTAAAAAAACTTTTGACCTCATGCATAACCCTCCTGCAAGAATTTTTTAAATATCTGTCACCGTTTGCAAGTTATTCGATTTCAAAATCAGCCAGTCCTTTTTAGGACACCCGGTACATACTGAACAGAAAAGATTAGTTAGTATATACATCAATATAATGAATTGACAATAACGAATTTACTGTAGCTGTTGCGTTTTATCGCTGCCCCCATGGTCTTAATTTAATCGTTTTTATTTTGCGCCTCGCGCAGACGATATTTTTTTGTTGGCAAACAGAATGTTTAAAGAACTTTATGAACTGAACTCTAGCTACGAAATTCTATGATGCAGATTTATTGAAACGAAAGTATGTTCGCGAAAAGTTATGTGTTTTTTTGTGTTTGTGATGTTAAAATATATTGTTGTTATGTCTACAATTTGTCTCTGCCATTACTCCTTACACAGAACAAACCTTTATTCCGAAGAAATTTAAATTAGCCAGCCTTTTATCTCCCGATAAGATGAACTTAGGTAAGCCTAATCCATCTGCATGATTAAATAGTTATATTTTAAACTGTGAAATGAATATTGATAATTCACTATCAGTATAATAATATTGAACATAAAATTTTAGAAACAGGGACTAGAATCAATATTATTTGGCATCCAACTGCTGGGATATTATATTATTTAAGAAAGTAAAATAAGATAATGGAACAAATTAAAAAATTACGCACTCCATTAAGAAGCGCTTTTACGCGAATTGCTAATTTACTTGAGAACAAATTAAATGATGAAGATAAAGATACCGAAGAAATTGAGATTTTATATGCTCAATTAGATGAAAAATGGGCAGATCTAAAACCAAAAGAAAGAGAAATTTTAGATCTTCATTTAAACGATCAATCATGTTCTCTCAAGAAAATCATGATAATGAATACGAAAGTTTTAGCGTGTATGAAGAGAAATTTATTAAGTTAAAAACTAAAGTTCAAAGAATTTTAAAGGTTTCCGAGACACAAAATATTGCGAAACGGAAATTTAAACTTCCTAAGATAGAATTTAAATTATTCGGGGGAGATATTAAAGATTGGTTGGCTTTTTGGGCTCAGTTTGAAAAAATACATGACGATTCTGAAATCGCGAAAGAAGATAAATTATCAATATTTGTTGCAAGCAACATTAAAGGGTTCAAGGGCTAGAGAAATTGTCGAATCGTACCCCGCTACTGGTGATAGTTATGGAAATGTCACTGAATCTTTAAAGGCTCGTTTTGGTCGCACTGATATGTTAATAAAGTTTATATAAGAGAAGTGCTTTCTTTAATGATGAATAATACAACGGGAAAAGGTCCAAGAATTCCTCTTTTTAAATTGTACGACAAAATTGAAACATATTTAAGATCATTAAAAATGTTAGGTGTTTCAAGTGAACATTATTCTGCAATTCTTTATCCATTGATTGAATCGTGCTTGCCTGTTGAAATATTGAGAATTTGGGAAAGAAATTTAAATTCCATTACTTTAAATTCAAAAGATGAAAGTAATAATAAGCTAGATTGCTTGATGAAATTTTTACGGCACGAAATCGAAAGCGAAGAAAAAGTCCGTTTGGCGATAAGTGGGTTTAATCTAGAAAATGTAAACAAAAATATTTATCCTGCGTCCACTAGGCGAGAAAGAGACATTCCAACGGCTACGGAATTATATAATTCATCGAAAATGAAAAGGGAAACGTGTGTTTTTTGTAACAAGTCACATTTAAGTACCGAATGTAGACATGCTAATGGCTTATCTCATGAAGAGAAAAAACAAATATTAATGAAAAAAGGGGCTTGTTTTAAATGTTTAGAGATAAGAAAGCACATATCTCGGTTTTGTAAAACGAAAATACCACCCTGTGATTGCGGTAGATTACATTTCAAAGTAATGTGTCCAGCAAAAAATAATAATGAAGACCCGATTATGGAAAAGTGATATATCGAAATTAAAAAAGACACTGTTTTATCCAATAAAACAAGTACTCGCCACGTACTTTTACAAACGCTTATTGTAAGTCTTAGATGTGATAATAAGATGAAATATATAAGAATATTAATTGACTCAGGCAGCAGTAAATCATATTTATCAGCTTTTGCACTGATCGAGATGGGATATGAATGCATAGGGAAAGAAAAATTGACACATAGTTTATTCGGTGGCACAGAGACTGTATCCTCGCATAAGAAGTATTTGATCAGTCTGAGCGACTTCTTTGATAATTATCGCTGTCGTGTCGAAGTGTTAGATAAAGAAAAAATTTGTTCGGACATTCCTAAAATTCCTCGTGGCTCACTTATAAGTGAAATTAAGAAACAAAAAAATCTTTCTCTCTGATTTGAATAACCAGGTTGAATTGCTATATAAATTTTCACCTAACGAAATTCATGGGCTTATAGGGGCTGATGTAGCAGAAAGTTGTACACCGGAAAAATAAAACGACTGGTTTCTGGTTTAGTATTAATGGAAACATGTCTTGGTTGGACTATGATGGGAAAAACTGGCATGTTTAACGTATCCGATAGCACGAACAGCGTTATGTCACTACATGTAAATGATGCAAAAATTTCAGATTTATGGCGGCTAGACACACTTGGAATACTCGATCCTGGTGAAAGTGCAAACAAACAAGAAATCGAAAAAGCAACCGAAGAACATTTTAGTAGAAATATAAAAATAGATGCAGAAGGAAGGTATGAAGTGAGCCTCCCATGGATTGAAAACCACCCTCCATTGCCAACTGGTCGAAAAATCGCTGAACAGCGATTAAGAAGTTGTGTTGAATCATTAAAGAAAACGAGAACGTTACAAGAGTATGAAGATGTATTAAAAGAATGGATACAAGAAGGTGTTATTGAAGAAGTTAAGGACTCCTGTAACGACGAAAGTGAGCATTACTTGCCACACAGAGCTGTAATTAAAGAAGATTCTACTACAAGAGTTAGACCAGTCTTTGATGGTTCAGCAAGACAAAAAGAATCCCCTTCAATCAATGATTGTTTAGAGAAAGGTCCTAACATTGTAGAACTCATTCCGACTATTTTAAATAAATTTCGATCGAAGAAAATTGGCGTGATTGCGGATATTCGAAGAGCCTTTCTGCAAATTGGTTTGAATGAGCGAGATAGACCATTTCTGAAATTTTTATGGTGGGAGGAAGGTGACCCCGAAAAGTTGAAAATTTTCCAGCATAAAAGGGTTGTTTTCGGCCTTACATGTTCGCCTTATTTGCTTGGTGTAACTATCCGATATCATTTGAAGAACGTACCTTCAAGATTTAAAGAAACAGCAGATAAGTTGTTAAAGTTTTTTTACATAGATAACTGCGTCACTAGTGTAGAAAACCATGAAGAGCTTGAAAAATGTATTGAAGAATCCAAAGTTATTTTCCAAAATGCTAAATTTGATCTTCGAGGGTGGGAGCATAATCTCCATAAAACAGAAGCAGAAAACTTTCCGTTATTAGAAGACAAGAATGTTCCACTTTTGGGACTAATGTGGAATTTGAAATCTGATACTTTGAAAATAGATCTACGAAAAAATTTTGAAGACTGTACTATTGTAACGAAAAGAACAACTCTGAGTGCTGTTCATAGAATTTTCGATCCCATCGGATTCACGTGTCCTGTCACCTTGGGGCCAAAGATTCTCATTCAAGAATGTTGGAAATTGCAAGTTTCATGGGATGCTGAATTGCCTGAATCTATTGCGAAGAAATTTTAAAAATGGCGAAAGGATGTCTCTAAATTAAAAGAAATAGAAATCCCTCGTTGTATTATTTCCAATTATGAAGCACCAGAAAATCTGTCTTTGCACATATTCTGTGATGCAGGTAAGAATGCCTATTCTACATGTATATTTTTAAGATGTGCGACTGAAAATACAATATCTTGTCAGCTTGTACAGGCTAGGTGCAGAGTTGCTCCTATGAAAACCATTTCTATTCCTCGATTGGAACTACTTTCCTGTAATATAGGAGCTAGACTAGCCCAGAGTGTGATACACGATCTTCAGTTGAAACATATCCCGAAATTTTTCTGGTCTGATTCAGCAAATGCTCTATATTGGATCAAGGGAACTGAAAATTGGGCTCCTTTTGTTTTCAATAGAGTTAAAGAAATCCGATCATTGACAGAACCTGAAAATTGGTATCACATCCCTGGATCATTAAATGCAGCAGACCTCCCTTCTCGGGGTTGTAATGCAGAAACTTTAGCAAAATCTAAATGATGGGAGGGTCCGGAATGGTTACGAAGACCGGAAGAATGTCTATGTTGAAATCTAACGTTGTTCCTGATTTCAACATAGTATATTCCGAAAAGAGAAAAACTGTTATTAGCACAACGAATCATGAAGAATCAACTGAAAAAATTTATAACAGATTTTCGTCGTACGACAAACTGATAAGAATTATTGCTTGGATTTCTATATTTTTTACTAACTGTAAAGTGGAACGTGCCAACCGGATTTCTGGACTCTTAACTCTAGAAGAAATAAATAGAGTTGAAATAGCTTTATTAAAAATAGTACAAAAAGAATCATTTTTAGGAACTGAAGATAAACACTTAAAATCACTTCAGTGTTATGTAGAATCGAATGGACTACTTAAAGTGAAGACTCGTATTCTGATGAGAGAAGATAAAAGAAATTTCAGATTTCCGATACTGTTACCCAGTTGCCATCCAGTTGTGGAAATACTTATTCAGACAAGACATCGTAGTTTAAATCATGCTGGTACCCAGATATTGATGAGTAATTTAAGAGAAGACTTTTGGATTTTGAAATGCAGGAAGACCGTTAGAAAAGTAGTTAAAAACTGTGTAAGTTGTAAAAGATTTAATTCAAGACCTAAACCGATTATAGAAGCACCACTTCCGGAAGATCGTATAAAAGAAGCTGCAGTATTCGAAGCTGTAGGAACTGACTACGCCGGTCCTTTACTTCTTGGAGGAGGTCAGAAAGCTTGGATAGTTATTTTCATAGGCGCTGTCTAGAGCCATACATTTAGAGATAGCCACATCTTTATCGACTGACAACTTTTTGCAAGCTTTTAGAAGATTTATAGCCCGAAGAAGTAGACCTGCAATTGTGACAATGGGAAAAATTTTACGGGTGCTGAAAATTTGCTTAAGAAAATTGATTGGGATGTCGTTTCTCAGTATAGCGAAGCTAAGAAGATCATTTGGAAATTTAATCCTCCATCTGCACCGTGGTGGGGTGAATGGTGGGAACGTTTGATAGGCATAATCAAAGGGATCCTTCGAAAAGTTTTAGGATGAAGCTCTTTGAACTATGAAGAAATGCAAACTGTTATTTGCAAACTGTTATCAGCGGCCTTTGACCTATGTTTCAGAGGAAATTGATGATTTAATACCACTTACTCCTTCTATGTTTTTACAAGACATTAGAGAATCAGGTGTTCCTGATCTTGACATTTTGGATTCTATTAGTAAGAGACATGCCTATAGACAGCGACGAAAGCAAGATTTGAAGAAAAGATTCCGCACTGAATATTTGGGATATTTAAGGCAATCCTCGAAATTTGACAAAAATCAGAGACCTGTTCAGATTGGTGATGTTGTTCTAGTGTCTAGTGAGAATGTTAAGAAACTTGAATGGCCACTTGCCAAAGTCATTGAACTTTATCCTTCTAAAGATGGAAATGTACGATTAGTAAAGGTAAAAATGAAAGGTGGCTAATTTTTACGTCCTCTCCTCAGATTGATACCTCTAGAAGTAACTCATGAAAGAGGTAATGAACTGCATTCTATAGCTCAAAACTCAATATCTTCCGAACAGACTGTTCAACCGAATGGTAAAGAGTGTCCTTTAGATCCTACTTCTGCTAAACCGATGATAAAGCTGACTGGTAAAAACTGTTCTTCAGACCCTGCAACGAGTAAGCCGATGAACCAACATTCTGTTAAAGACTGCTTTTTAGATACTGAATCTACTGAAACTATTTTCCAAAAAGGTGTTGGTGACTCTCCTGTGGTGACTGTACCTGAAAAACAATCCAGATATGGTCGTGTATATAAACCCAAAGTAAAGTTTGAGTTTCATTGAATTCGAAACTCAAAGGTGGGAGTGTGTTGCGTTTTATTGCTGCTCCCATGGTCTTAATTTAATCGTTTTTATTTTGCACCTAACGCAGACGATATTTTTTTGTTGACAAACAGAATGTTTAAAGAACTTTATGAACTGAACTCTAGCTACGAAATTCTATAATGTAAGATTTATTGAAACGAAAGTACGTTCGCGAAAAGTTATGTGTTTTTTTGTGTTTGTGATGTTAAAATATATTGTTGTTATGTCTACAATTTGTCTCTGCCATTACTCCTTACATAGAACGAACCTTTATTCCGAAGAAATTTAAATTAGCCAGCCTTTTATCTCCCGATAAGATGAACTTAGGTAAGCCTAATCCATTTGCACGATTAAACAGTTATATTTTAAACTGTGAAATGAATATTGATAATTCACTATCAGTATAATAATATTGAACATAAAATTTTAGAAACAGGGACTAGAATCAATAGTAGCAATAATGGTTATAATCAAAATTTTCAGTTAATTTGACGAGCTGACGCATTAATTAGCCTTTTTCGGATGTAAATATTTAAGGTGTGACTCTTTCTGTTCCCCATTCAAAACAAATTAAATAAACATAAAAGATTATTTTTTTTTTAACTTCAAATCAAAAATTAAATTAAATCGCGTCACATGTTCATGAAATTTAGCCTACTCTACAAGTATATAAATAGCTTTCTAAAAGTTTAAATTGCGGTAATTGTGTATTATACTTATTTCTACTTCATTTATAGTATTTGCAGACTTTATTTTTTGCATAAGTTTGTAGTTGGCGCACAAATTAATTACTATTTTTATAACAGCTGTTATTATGCTTATTATCATTTCTTATGGATTTCTGGAGACAATGTTCTGCAAACAACTTGCCGTGAGTTGTATGGCTAGAATAGGCTATCGTTTTTTAAACCATGCTCCACCTCTATACTTTAAATTAGAGTTTGGTCTCAGAGTTGGAAAATTACTCATGGTAATCTGCAAGTGGTCCGCAGAAGATTCTGACTTATAAGAACCGTCACCACTTGAAAAAAAAATGAGAAACGCTGTTATAAGCAATTTCTGATGTTATAAAAATATTTTTCACTTTATTTCCAATAAAGAAAATACTACATATTGAAATCCCTGAACTAACCATTCGCAAGGAATAGTTAATTTGGTAATACATTTACTGATATTATGCAGTTAAAATCTGAATAATAACTGTATTTATAAGTTATTTGTATATTAATTTTGTACTATGTAAATTATTACTTAATTCTTTTTTATGCTGTTGTAATCTATATATTAGCCCATGATTTAACCTCTATATAATATACATTCTTAATACAACTTACATGAACGTATTGAGGAGAGCAAATTCTATTGTTGTGTACAGAAATTTATAGTAAAAACATAAATATAGAGAGAGCATTTTTTTTTTTTAATATTCATTTTGCTATAATCTTATTCATATGAAGAACATCTTCTTAAATTTGTATTAAATATTACATGTTAAATTTATAAATATATATATATATATATATATATATAACAAGTTCTAACACCCAAAGATAATGTACTTCATTAATTGCTACAAAATGTTAATAAAACAGTAAAGGTTTTATATACAAACTGCCTACATGCTTCAGCTTCCCCCAAGCTATTTTCAAGGCAAATGATGATATTATATATAGATAGCTGCATGATTTATAATGCAATTTTTAATCACTATAAACCCTTTGTCTTAATAGCTTCTATGACGCCAAAACTGTTAGACAATTTGTATATAAAACTATTATGCTGTTTTATTTAACACCTTTCAGCAATTAATGAAGTATGTTAAATTATTTATTTTTATATATTTTTATAGAGAGAAAAGATCTTAAAAGAGAAAATCCTTTTCATTTTTTTTAGTAACATTATAACTATTAATACTTTAAATAATGTACATTTTAAACTTTATAACAGATTAATAATTTAGGATATATAATGTAATAATTTTACAAATACATACAATGCCTAATAAATAAAGATATATATTTTACATATGCACTAGCAAGAGATCTGTTTCGTTAATAATAACATTTTTTGCAAATTACACATTTAGTTTCTTAAAAATTTTTTCAGAAAATTAAAAAAGTATCTTGTTTTATTTAAATAAACGGAAGATATATAGAAACTCTAAATTCATTTCTTCCCTACCATTATTAAGATCTTTAGATCCTGCTCGTTCTGTTCGAGGTATGAAATTATGAATTCCTTTTTCATTTAAGAATGCAAATTATTTTAATTATTTTTCGTTTGGCCAAATACTGCATTTTGTTAGAGAAAATCATACGTTTGAATTTTATTGCTATGTGTTAGAAGACGAAATTTTATTAACATGGTCATATATACAAATAATACGTTTTTGTCATTATTTTATTAATATTTTGAATATTTTTTTATATTTGTTATTTCAACAGTATTCTACCCACTCCTGCTTGCTTTGTTTAGAAGAACTGAAAAAAAGAGAAAGAGAGAGAGAATAAACATTCTATGGTCATTCATCTCACTGCAGATTTTGTTATTCCATACGCGGGCTTCTTATCCTGTTTTGCGTGAGATTTGAAACCCAGACCCTGAAGGGATTGTTAGAAAACAGCACTTTTCGAAAAATCCTGGATTAGATTACAGACAACAGTATGTCAGTCTTTCTTCTTTACTAGTTTGAAACTTTCGGATAAACTTATTTCTTTCAACTGTCTCATTTTGGGAAGAGACTTCAAAAACTTTAAGAAAATCTTTCATTTCTTTTCTTTTTTTTTTCTTCGCTTCTTTTTTCTTTCAAAAGTAATAATAAAAATAATGAGTAAGTTAATATCAGGTTGTAACGAAAGTTTCCCGCCACAGCCAATACGGTTCTGTTCAAACAGTTCGCGTTGACGTGTTTGCTCATATTTAGTCAAACAAATTTTGCACTTGAAAGAAAGAGACTTGCTTTATAACATTGTGTTGCCAAATTTGTAAAACAATATCGTTATCATTAAGTACAAGGTATATGAAATAGAACTATCACGCTACCAGATTAGAGCCATCAGTAACTTTCAGTTCTGTTTCGAAAAGTCAGCTACAGAATGTCACCGAATAAAGTGTACAGCTTAGTGTTGTATCATCTGACACTGTGAAGTCTTGGCGGAATGGTGGTTATGTATAAAATTACAGTTAATTATAGATATTATAATTAGCATTATGTAATGGTGATTTAGTGGTAAACTTTCGTTACAACCTAGTATAATCAAAAGAGCAGTACTATTTTTGTTAATTTTGCATGTGTATACATTAATTCTTTTGTTACTTAATTTATTCACAAATTTTAAAAAGTTAATAGCAATATAGTGGCAACAGAAAGTTAAAAAATAAATCAAGAAAGTATTTCTAATTGCGATATTGTGTATTTTGTTTTTATTTGTAATTAAAATTTGAAAAGCTAATGTTTTTTATATAGTACGTTCTTCACGGATGTCTAACTGGTTCACTTCTTATTGTACACCACCTCTGACACTATAGGTCACTTTAATTAATCTATTTTTTTTTCAAAGATGTACAGGGTGTTCCTAAAGTCCCGTTACCTTTACAAAATGCTATAACTAATTAAGCATTTGCCATAGATGATCACTAATTTTTGCTAAGCATTCTGCTGCATCTCAGGTTTGTGCTTCAGTACTTGAAACTCTTCCACGTCAACTGTGTTCCTTCAGTTGCCCTCAGGAGCTCGAAGCGAATATTCTATGTTCTGACATACACGAGCTAGCATTTCAATCGTTACGCATATTCAATAGCTTGTGTGTGGTCCTTGTCTTCAGAATCGTAATAGCATCCATTTTGAATGCATACACATGATCCTTAACAACAGGGTGCTGTTATTACTGTAATTACTGATTTATTCTCCGCATACCACAGAACACAGTGAGTCGATTCCTGTGGTATAGTCATCAATTGTTAGTCCAATGATTACCCGCAGCAGTGTTTCTCAACCATTTTTACCTTAAAGCACACTTAAAACTGTGTTTAAACTTCCGCGGCACACTAAAATTATAATGATGAAAAACATATGAAAGAAATATGCATCATTTATAATTTATTAAATAATGAACAAACAAAGTACATCAGTAAGAAAAACTTTATTACAATTCTAAAAACATTTTATTATGATTATTATTATTACATTTAAGGAGATATCTGAGAACATATTCTTTGCAAGGTATAATTTATGAATAGCCTTCTTTTCTCATAAATATATGTTTTTTTTTTTTGTTTGTTTGTTTTTTTTTTTTTTTTTTTTTTATAGTGCTTGTAAAATTTGGAATTGAGTGGATAATAACAAATTTTAAAAGCGATTTCTTTTATTACACTCCTTTTCCACTTCTTACTTCTGTTGACCGCTCATCTTCTGTAATATTTATATTTTCTGACGTGAATGCAGATGCATTTAAAACAGAAGTTCTTTTCATGATGTACAGTCGTGGAAAAAAAAAAGAGTAAACACCCCCTACTAACTCGTACTATACTATAAATTATCGTAGAAGAAAGTTACTGGTACCGAACGATTGGAAATAAAATCTACTTTTAAATGATGTTTATAAAATTTGCTTAAGGGGCTACATATTAAAAATAACTATAACTTTGTTTTTGTTTTCAATAGCAGTACACAATTCTGACAGCATAAAAGAACTCTACACCCTTCAATTAGTCTAAAAACAAATTTTTATGCAATTCGTACCATAAGTTTCCGAGAAATTAATTAATTTAAAACGAGCGTATTTTAAGGGTTGTATCCAAATTGAAGTTCGGCACTTGATTGTTAACCGAGAGAGCTCCCTTCTTGATCAAGGCACCTTAAGCAGCCAATTAAGCCTGTTAGATTACAGGATAGCATAAGAAATTTCAAAACATTTAGTCACTTCTATCACAGACGGCCCCTTAAACCATCATTTTGCCATTTTTTAAGCATAATTTGAAAACTACTTGGAAGAAAAATGTGAAATTTTGGATTTCCATAAAGCAGGATTTGATAAATCTAAATCCATCAAAAAAATTGTAGGTTGTAATTCATAATTTTTTTTAATATTAATTTCATAATTCATAATTCATATCAGGAAATTATAAAAATTGCAAATTCAACGTATTTATGCTTGGGTATATTAGTATTATTGCTACACAAAAAATTAAAACATTAGGATCATAATTTCAGAAGTTATAAATAAAAATATGAAAATGTAATTCAACATTAGAAGCACTAAAATTTTGAATGTTTATAATTCAAAAACTTATCATTCAAATGACTTGAAATTTGGTGTCTGGGCATAGTTTGAACCAAAGATTTGAAATATCTCGTTAAAATTGGGTATTGCTATTGAAAGAAATGAAGTTTGGATTCGTTTTACTATGTAGATGGCCACCTAAGCAAATTTTATATGCGTCATTTAAAAGTAGACTTTATTTCCAGTCGTTCGGTACCAGTAACTTTCGTCTACGATAATTTGTTGAGGAGTTAGTAGGGGGTGTTTACTTTTTTTTTCCACGACTGTACCTCACATACTATCATAAAAACTTTGCAAACAGCTAAACTTCCAATAAATTTAACTTTATGCCTCTACATTGTAAAATAAGGAATGTTGTATGTTAAAGTAACAATATAGGGTCATTCCACGTAAAATGAGCAAAAATTTAAAAAAAGTCGTGACCACATAGTAACCGATTTTAATAAAATTTGATACACAGGTTCAATTCATATTAAAATAGAGCTATGCAAAATATCTTCACAAAAAATAAATTATTTTAGCAGTTTTGGACAGTTAAAAAACTTGTGATAAAGAATAACATGTGAGCAATCGTCAAAAGTTGCAAGTTTGGAGTTCTGTATCTTGAAAACTATTTAACAGAAATGAAATTTTTTTGCCCTATTGTAACCGCTGAAAAATTATCTACCTATTTATTGAGTAATAATAATCTGGCAACACCGTCTTTAATTGGTTGTAAAAATTAAAAATTTGTGAATTTTGAATAAATTAGAAATGTTATAAAAATCAAAGGAATTCAAAAACATCTGTGAAATTGATGTCTGATGTAGTATTAAAGTATGAAGATCAAATTCCTCAAGTTTGAAAGTTGCCATTTATTTCCTTCATCTTCAAAAAAACTTAGAAACATTTAAAAAAAATTACAAAATCGTAATTTTTCCTCTTATGTATGAGCAAAATATAAATAAAGGAAAGGTCCAATATAAGCAATATTGCACAGACATAAAGAACAATAAGTCCATAATATGCTAAAAAAAAATCAAGATTGCCTTTTGATTCCTAACATAGCAAAAATGGGTTCAAAAAGGTAATATCTGTTACATTGGATGAACTATTTCTCTTTGAATTTGCGCTTGTTTCTTAAAATATTGCAAGATTTCAAGGTGAAAAAAAATCAGTGCTGCTATCTAGTTTTTGTATCTGGATTTAGGATTAATATGTAATTTTTTATCCAAACTGAATTATTTTTTCTACTTTAATTAAATATATTCTTGAGGTAAAAATTAACTGAAAGCAAGAATAAAAGTTTCTATATTTAAAATATACACTTTTATCTATAATATCAAATAATTTAAAAGATTTAAAAAGCTTCTCTTCACTTTCAAAGAAGTGATTAGAAATATTGCATTTTACCCTCAACATTTTTTACTATTTATTTTTTTTTCTCATTACGGAATAAAAAGGCAAGAATGAAATTTTCGATATTTAAAGTATATGCTTTTAGCTATAACGTCAAAAAAAATGTAAACTTGTCAGAGCTGTCCTTCCTGCGTAAACGAGCAATAGAAATGTTGCATTTTTTTCTCAAAATTTTTGAAAAATAATTTGTTTCTCATTACGGAATAAAAATGCAATTATTAACTTACGCCAATCTGTTACTTATTATTCATTCCTAATTACAAATAATTTTTATATAGTCTTTTCATTCTTAAGGCTAATAATCAAAATTGAAATTTCAAGCATGCAGACTTGATTTTGCATCCACTTTTAATGTAAATTTTAATACTTAAATAAACAATCCTGAAATCTATTATTTTACATTTACTCATAACTAGATACTATCTACTTATATACTGATTTTCATTAAAATTTCTGACATGTCGGCTACAGCTGATTTGCTCATTTTGCATGGAATGATCCTGTACTCCTGTTATAGTGACTAGAATATATAGTGTGGAAATCAGCTATCTCTGTAATACTTAAAAAAGCCCTAAAATATTGTATCCCTTAAATGTGCAATGATACTGCTGCAATATGCAGATCGCAGCGACATCTGCAGGATATTTCCTACAACTGCAAGAAATTGCTAGTCTATACAATGTAATACTAGTAATACGAAAATCCCGCAGATGTCGCTGCGATCGACACTTGGAATTTTAGCAGTATCGTCACACATTTAAGGGATATAAATTTTTAGCACTGTCTGGATAGCATATTTCCACACTATGTATTCTATGCGCTGTACTCCTGTTAAACAGACTGAATGTAGCAGTGTATTGAATATAAGAACTTGACTTGTATTTTTGCGGCGGTCTTCTCACATGTCACAGCCTCTGAGAATAACTGACAGAGAGGGACGGAAAACAAACCTTATAGATACCGAGGAAAAATTAGCAAAACACAGACACCATTTACACACTTCATTAGTTATAACGTGTTGTAATGGTAGCGAGACTTTGAATACATACCTTGTATATGACAATGTTAGTATTTGCATGCGTGTATGTAATGTTAGTATTTGCATTCTATTTGCATAGAATTTGTTTAACACCCTCTCAAATTAAACTATCACCAATTTAAAAACTGACTTTAGAATTTTGAATCAAGTTATTGATGTTTTCTTAAAAAATTAAATGCTTAGTTAGGAATAATTTTTTAAATCGATTCATATATTCAAAAGTCATCTATATTAAAATTAAGCACATTTTATGAGGAATGCTTACAAAACCTTTCCATTCAGATATCAAGATAGCTTACAATCTGCAAAAATAAAAACTAAGTGTATAATATTTAAAGAGATGGACTAGCTTAAATTAAAACATTATATTATTGAACTGTTATTTAAAAATAATAATAAGCTTATTTATTCTCTGACTACACAGGAGTCAATAAATAAAGGATATGCGCAATAGCCTTCGAAAATACTGTATCTTTAATATTATTAAATTTACTTTGTATTTAAAGTCAATCATGTCTTTTGTTGTTGTTGTTATTCTTCTGTAATCAGATCTGTTGAAAAAGAAAATTGCTCAGAAGAAACTAATTGTAAACGCCTGCTTCAAAGATGATCATGGTCTACTGATGTAAGTTTCGTCGCCGATATCTTAGAGATATTTCCCATAATTAAAAATGTCACAAACACAGTACAAAATTCAACTGCGTTTCATCCTGGTCCGTATTTAATCAAGCGCTATAAAGTACACGCTGTCATTCCGTGCTCATTCTTTCATCATCAAGACTGCATGTGAACTGATTCTCAATGACCAAAGTTCAATTTTTTTAAATCAAGAATCCCGAGTAAATTTTCCAAAGTTGAATTCTTATTACAAATGTTAAAGTCATATTGAATTAGTATTTTAGCACAGAGCCAAGCAAAAAAGTAAGCATTAATCGTTCTTTAAACGTATCTTTTAATTACATAAGGTAATTTTCACAGCACCAAAATGGCACGAGCACACAATGAAAACCTAAGTTCAAAATCTTAAATCTTAAATAACCAAATTATTCTGAGCTATCACATAAAAGGGAAATTCAAATAAGAAATGTTTTTATAAAAACTTACAAAAACTTAGTTTATTTTTTTCTTAAAACTTGGTTTACATTCTTCAAAAGCTTTTGTTTCACCCATACAGAAAACATACATTTATTTCTTTATGTTCGCATTATTTTTTGTCGCAGATACTTCTTTTCCTTAGATCTGCGAGTGACCATCAGAAAGGTTCCATCCCCGAGGCTGTTGGTTCTGTATGAGATTTTTATGGTTGGACCAACCTGGTATAACAAGCTTGTTACGTCCGAATCTGACATGGATATAGATACGCTGGCAGGATTAGGAATGGAGCAGATGTCACTTGAAGTGTCCTGTAGCAGCTTTTTTGACAGAATGCAGTATTTATTTATTTCATACTTTTTAAAGGTTCGCGCTCTCGCATATTCGATTTCCTGTGAGACATCCTTCAGTTCTCGAGACAGTTCTGTCAAGGATTTTAGATAAATATAAAAAATAGAAAGTGCCATAGATTCAGAATTGATGCGCTTTCGCTTGCGGTAAATGTTACCATTTATACTCCTGAAATTAGTTTTCTCTTTTTCAATTTCAAACTCCAATAGATATTGGAAATTATTTAAAATTTCAATTTGTCTCTTTGATTTTTCATCAAAATGTTTTGTAGCTGAATATTTAATTAACATCCCATCATTGATTTATGCTTATGCACTGAGGATTTTACTAAGACGATGTTGCCAGTGTCAGATACAATGATATATTCGAGAAGTAAAGGGAGAGGGAGGGTTGGGTATGTGTTTTAAATGAAAACATTTTATTGTGGAGAAAAAAAATTGCATCCTTTTTTACGCAACTTTATAATTTGTGTTTATGTGTATTATCTGTGTGTGTACTGGTATATGTGTGTATATATATGTGTCACACATTATATATATATATATATATATATATATATATATATATTTTTTTTTTTACATATGATTTGAAAAATTCTTATTATACCTGATCAAAATACTTTATACTTTTCAGTGACATCTCGGATGAATACGAAACAAAATTTTTAAGGATTCCTTTTTCCTTCACAAACAATAAGAGGCATTTCCATATCTCTAGAGCATAATTTTATTTTTTTTTTCATAAAGTCTAACGAAACTACTTTAATATGATTTTATCAAAGACTTTACTTTTAATTTAAATTTTAAAATATTTATTGCATCAAGACAAGAAAAGCATTGTTAAAATACCACATCGTGACAAAATTTCAATTTCTAATTTTAAAGTTTAAAATCTAATCTATTTTCTACTCTACCCTTGAAAAAATTATGCGGCGATGTTGTAAACTAGGAAAAGTGTAAAGATAGGAAAAATTAACAACTCAAAGTCATAAAAATTATGTAAACTTGAAACTTTTGAAGAAAATTTTTAATAATCGTACATGATAGAATTACCCCCCCCCCCCCACCCTTCTTAAAAGGAATACGCATAAACAAATAAGAGTTTACCTTTCAAATTAAGTTTTTAATTTTATATTATTGGACGTTGTTTGTATGTTTTCTTTATTTAATATTTTTGAGGTCATACTCTTATATATTTTAACTATTATAAACTTTATTTATATGACTCGCTGAATACATTCTTGGTTACCTTTATAAGTGTTTTTTTTTTTTTAAGACAAATTTAATTTTGAGATACATCATTTTGAAATGAGAAATTAATGAGAAAATACTGCTATCACTATTTTAAATCCTGAAAACAGAGATGATGTCGTAATTGAAGACCTGGGTGGAAGAAGATGTTATGTAACAAAAATTAGCATTCGAGAAAATTGAAGTGAAAGTTTTTTGTTGTAATTTAGTTATTTATTTAATTCCTTCTTAGTAGCATATGTTTAAATGTTAATAAATGATACTAAACTGTCATAGGAAAGAATATTAACATTTAATTAATAAATGTTAGAAATTCTTTTCACCATTTAAATTATTAAATATTAAAAGATACTGTCTCATATCTTCAATACTAAGTAGAATTTTAGAATTTTTGTTTTGCTATAATACCTTATATAATATAATACAGTAAAACCTGTAAAGTTGACCACCCTTGTAAGTTGACCACCTGTCTATGTTGACCTCTGTTGTCAGGAACCAAATTTATCCAATACAAAACTATAAGACAAACCCTTTGTAACCTGACCACCTGCCTATCTTGTATCTTGACCACTGAAATTATTCAAATTTGACTAGAACTATTATAAAATGCCCATCAAAACCCTTTATAACTTGACCACCCAAAAAGCTAACAAATCATGAATTAAAAAAAAGTAACTCTCCACGAAATTTTTTCTTTTTTTTTTCTTTTTAACTAGAATTTCTAAAAGGGTGAAATAGTTATTGTCCTGGGGAATGCTTTTAGCAGGGATAGGTATAGATAAATTATTCAAGGCTTATCTATTCTTACATTGTTGGTCTTGTGGATTTGGATTTTCAACCCTCCCCCTCCATTCTTTGATTCTAGATTTCTTTCTTCTATTTTCCGTTCATTTCATCATCATCTCTTATCATTCCTTCCCTTCTTTCAATAACCCCAGGTGCTAGTTTGTAAGCAGAAATATTTCCACCAGTTGCAATGGTTTGTGTCAATTGTAACAACAAGTGATGAGTTACACTAGAACTGTGTACAGAAGGATTATTATTTTCATCTAGTAAACTTGGTGTAGAGGCAGTATTCAAGACATTCATATTTTGTAATTGCTTTTTAACAAGGAAGATTTTGTTAACCTAAAATGGCTCAAAAAAGAAAATTAGTTGAACTTTCAAATGATAAGAAATATGAAATATTAAATTTAATTAGAAAAGGAGAAAGCCAGAGAAAATTAGCTGATAGATATGGAATTTTCAAAACTACAGTGTCTAACATATCAAAGAATGGGGAAGAAATAACTGAATTGTGGCTAGAGAACTGTAGTGGTGATAGAAAAAGAAAATTGAGAAAAACATCAAATGAAGAAATTAATCTGGCAGTTTGGGAGTTTTTTAAGCTATGTCGTTCCAAAGATATTCCAGTTTCAGGGCCTATGCTCCAAGCTAAAGCTAAAGATATTGCAAATGAATTGGGAATTTCTGAATTTAATGCAAGTAATGGATGGCTAGAATCCTTCAGATCTAGAAACAATATAAATTTCCGTACTCTTTGTGGTGAATCTGCTTCAGCAGATTCTAATGCTGCAGAAGACTGGAAAGCAAAATTAAATGAAATTGTGAAAGATTATCCGCCTGAAAACCAATTCAATGCAGATGAAACAGGACTGTTTTTCCGTCAATTGCCAACAAAATCCCTTGTATCAAAAAATGAAAAATGTTTTGGAGGCAAAATGCCGAAAGAAAGACTAACTGTTTTACTTTGCTGTAATGTCACAGGGGAAAAATTGAAACCCTTGTAATTGGAAACGTGCTAACCCTTGTGCTTTTAAAAAAATGGTGTTAAAATTGAGAATCTACCTGTGTCATGGAAATATAATAAAAAAAGCCTGGATGAATTTATCCATTTTTGAAGAATGGCTTCGAGATATTAATTCCCAAATGAAAAAACAGGGTAGGCGGATAACTTTATTTATTGACAATGTATCCAGTCATAAAATTTCCAAATCGTTCACCAATATTGAAATAGCATTTTTGCCTCCAAATTTAACGTCACTTGTGCAAGCTCTAGATAAAGGCATTATTTGTGCAGTTAAGTTGCATTATCGTAAACTAATGTTGAAGTGCCTCATTACAAAAATTGAACACTGCAATGATCTTTCAGACATTACTAAATCAGTAAATGCTTTGGATGCAATTCGTTGGCTTAATGATTCTTGGACAAACTTATCTTCTTCAACTATTTCCAAATCATTTTATAAAGCAGGATTTAAAAGTGTGGATGAAATATTGAACGAAGAAGAGACTGAATTTTGTTTGAAGAATGAAATTCAAACTTTGCCAGTAAATATTCAGCAAGAGCTGGTCGATGAAAAACCATTTATCTCATTTGACAATGACATCGTTGTGCACGAAGAAGTTGAAGAGAATGCAGAAGACATAGATGCTAATATCTTAGCAAAGATGAAAAAACCTCTAGAAATAGAAGATAATCAAGAAGAAGACAGTGAAGAGGAGACGATTAATGAAAACACAAGAAAGACTCCTTTAACTTTTTCAGAGGCTTTAGACTGTGTAAAAAATTTAATGTCCTATGCTTCTGATAAGCAGCCTGATATTTCTGAAAAGATAATGGATCTCCACGTTTGCATTGAAAAACATTGGGCTGAGTCCAAAAATCAGCGTCAAACTACAATAACAGAGTTTTTCTTGAACAAATAGGTAATGTAAATTATAAACTTAATTTTAGAATGTGTATATGTCTTAACATGTGAAAAAACAAGTGTTTTTTATGATTTTTATAAATTATGTGTAATAACTAGTATAGTTTGAACAATTACTAATTGGCTGTATATTAATTGACTGTTTTTTTAAATAAATAGTAGTTAATAGTTAATACTAATTGATGTAAAAATTGATACAAAACTATTAATTCATTCTTGTAATTAATCTTTTCTTTTATAAGGTGTTAGAAATATGCATGGTAATACAATATTATTTTAAAGCCCTGTCAATAAATAAAATTTTTGTGGGGAAAAATGGCATGGCATGAATATTACATTTTTAAAAAAGTAAATTTATCATCACCCTTTATAAGTTGACCACTTGTCTAAGTTGACCACTGAAGTGTGGCACCGCAAGTGGTCAACTTACACAGGTTTTACTGTACCTTATAACGCTTTCAACCATAAAATAAAACACTTTCTGAGTAAATGTATCATAACATGTTCTTGCACTAAACTCTTCAATTACGAGAACGACAATTTTTAACTTTATTCTTTAGACAGAATACAGCCTGCAAAGCTTGCTCAGATTCCTAAAAAGGCTGTAAAATTATTGTATTGACCTTATTTTCTTTCCTTTTCTTTTCTTTATGTTTTTTTTTTTTTACTCCATACAGTTTGTTTAAATTATTTCTTTTTCCAATTAAAAATAATTAAATTTTTTTTTATAATTAAGTAAGATTATGTTTTAACTAGAAGATAGCCCGTCAGAATGTCGTGTTTGCATTTTTAAAAGGATGATATAGCATTGCATTATAAAAAGAATTATGATGTAATAAATTTTATGTTATTTAACTAATAGGGTTAGGTGGAGTAAAATAGTTATAAAAACAGCCATTTTTCATTCACAGTCAATTTGCAAGAAAATTGTTAATTGAATTGCTAAAACAATGACATAGAATAATGCAAATGAACTTCACTCACAAAATTTGAAGAATTATTTCACAAAACATATGCAAATTAGTTCTAAAAATGCTATTTTAAAACCTATTGTCTTCTTGCAATGGGACTTTCGTCTTCGTTCATTGCATTTAAAAAAAATCTATAACCTTCAATCTCTTATAAATAAAAAACAAAAAACTGTAAGACTTCAAGTCTTAAGCTAATAACATAGTAACAAGTAAACAAGTAACATAAAAATTTTGTTTTTAAAGTCAATTCCTACTTAGGCCATCAAAGAAAAATTTAATATAATCCCTTAAGCTAATATTAGTTTTTGTTGCATTGAAATATCTCAATTTGTTGATTTTCTATAAGCAAGTACGTTTTCAATGGAACTCTATGGGAATTACGCGAAATATTAGAGATATCGCCAAGTTGCCGTCACTTTTGGCGACTCATTTTGGTCGCCAAATTTCGCGATATATCGCCAATTTCGCGACAGAACAGGGTCCCCCCCCCCTATGGTAACACCTTATTGAAAATACTTTCATTGATCTTCAATAACCAATGGCCGCAATTTGTTTCCCATGCAAAACTAAAATTAATTAATTAAAATTTAATTAATTAATTTTCAATTTTTTTCAATTATTAATTAATTAAAATTTAATTAATTAATTAATAATTGAAAAACTGTATTAACATCAATTGTCATCCAGTACAAATTTAAAAAAAAATTATTTCAACTTGATAGGATGAATAATGAATATTTTATTAATGATTGAAAATTTTAACAAGATAAATAAATATCTAAATAAATATAGGGAGAGTGTCAGCTAATAGTAAAAATTGAAAAAATAACACACGTTATAAAATTGAAAAATCAAATCTAAACAGTAAACATTCACTCGTGATGCCACTTGAAAAAACATACTTTTTAGGAATAACAATGGAACCATTCATTAAAACAGCCTGAATATAAAAATTCTAAACAATATTGCATTTGATACATCACCCTTCGCTTGCCTTAAATTGGCATTTTTTAATAAAGTTTTGATGCATAGAGTTCGTTCAGATCGCTATATTGTCCATGGTCTATATTTTAATGAATCACAAAAGTAATGAATCACATTCGGAAACATTCATAATTAAACATTGTTTTTGAAATCGTGAAATGATTGCAAAAAACAGTAAAATGTTTTTAGTTATGTTTTATATTGCCATTGAGCAAAAGTATTACATCCGTGGTCTATATTTTAATGAATCTCAAAGGAATGAGTCACATATTTTTTACCATCGCTGATTGCTGTGATATGATTTTAACTCAAGATTTATCAAAAACGTGCATATTTCGATGTAGCTCATCACTCAAGCTGTTTTTGTTTTCACAGCCTTTCTAAAAAGGTTAATCTTATGCAGCTTCATTGAAAAAATTAAATCTCTGAAAATTAAAATAAAATGACAGATTTTAACGAAAGATTATCGGGATTCGGATGAGTTCACTCTGGAAGTGTTATCACTTAGCGCTACTATATATATATATATATATACCGGGTGTCCCAAAAAGGACTGACTGATTTTAAAATTCAATAACTTGTAAACGGTGACAGATATTTAAAAAATTCTTGCAGGAGGGTTATGCATAAGGTCAAAAGTATTTTTACAGTGATTTTCAATTTTAGTTCGAATTACAAACAATAGATGGCGCTGCGATCAATAGACGCTAAATTCAGGCTCGATTTTTGGTACTTCGTGGCCCGGATAATACATTTCCATCTCCTTTTTCTGCATGGAACAAGATAAAGGACCAAAAATCGAGCCTGTATTTAGCGACTATTGCTTACAGCGCCATCTATTGTTTGTAAATCTAACTAAAATTGAAAATCACTGTAATAAAACTTTTGACCTTATGCATAACCCTCCTGCAAGAATTTTTTTAATGTCTGTCACCGTTTGCAAGTTATTGAATTTTAAAATCAGTCAGTCCTTTTTGGGACACCCGGTATGTATGTATTATGGAAAATAGTGATGCTTAAAAGAGTGCTGGCACAATCTATTTTTTCTATTACGTTATTACATTATTACATTTTCCTCATCTCATAATAATAAAGAAAGTGGGTGTCAAAAAGTAAGAAGAGAATTTCAAAGCATTTCTCCAGCGACACAAATATTTCAATTTTTTATCAACCTCATTTTTTTATACGCTATATATAGGAATCAGTTTAAATCGTCTATCCCTGATAGCATCCATTTTTCCATCTCTATAAAGAAAAGGAATAAAAAATTGAGAAGGTTTATATGGGCAAACCCTCAAATACATGATCACTGGATTTCACAGAATTCTGGAGAAAAAATAACATTTGATCCACACGTAATTACGTTGCTTCTAAAAGAAAAAAAAAAATACGGAGCTATAAATAAAAAAAGAAATAAATCGAAAAAAAGAGAGAAAAACCTTGAAGCTTGGTAGCAAGCAATCAGTGAGTATCGCAGATAATCCGCTACTGCTCTGAAAAAGCACTACCAATCAATCCTCTTATATCACCACAGAGCAAGGGGATCAATCTCCCCTACCCCGGTTGACACACGTCGCAGTTTTTCGCTGGAAAGTATACACAAGGAGAGGATAAAAAGAAAAACCTAAACTCCATCATGACCACAGCTTTTCTATCAAACTGACCACGGAAATTTTTCTTTTAGGTCCTCAAAAGAGTGACTAAAGAAGTAGAAGGATTTCCATAAAGCATGGTTGCAATATAGCGATACAGAAGAAGGCTTGAGATCTTGACCTGTCTAGTTTACCTTATTTATGATTTTTATAACAAGCATGATTGCTGCCCAGAGAATTTAATATATGTATGTCATTAATTTAGAATTTATTTCTTTATTTATCATACTATTATATAAAACTGTAATTTTTTTTCACTTGTTACAGCATCATGCAAAAAGTATTTTAACGGGAAAAGGTATTTTAAAGGATTTTAATGGTATTTTCTCTCGAATGAGGCTTTACGCGTAAGTGAAATGAAACATTACTGAAAGTGACGTAGTTTTTATCAAAATAATATTAAATTGTTTCAAATTCCTAAATTAAAATTCACGCTTTTTTATGGTACTCTGCGTAGCCAATTGTGTAAATAATCTCCATTAAAATAAATACGAATAACTTATTAAAAACTCCCAGTTGCTTATGGTGTGAAAAGAAACAAACAATACATACCCTGTTCCTTATGTGAAAAGAAGCAAACAATACATACCCTGTTCCTTATGTAAAAAGAAGCAAACAATGCATATTTAAAGAAATTTTTTATCGTTTTATCAATCTTATATTAATTAGTAAGTATTAATTATCAATAACAGTATAATTTTCCCTTGATGTAAGTGGGAACACAAATGCTACTTGGTACATTTTAACAACCACACGGAAAAAACTGTTTTGTTGAAACAACTAAATTTTGGTTAATATAGCTCCAACAAAATATTTTGGTTGTAATAACCAAATTATGGTTGGACCAACCAAATAATTTGTTGAATTAACAAAATCATTTGGTTAATCTAACAAAAATTTGATCATTCTGATCAAAATATTTGGTTGGGGCTATATTAACCAAAATTTAGTTGTTTCAACAAAATAGTTTTTCCCGTGCACCCGTGAGCATTGCTGGCTTTTATAAAGCTAAAAAAAGGACCAAAGTTGAGCACGATAAACCTTCCAATAAATATCCCATTTCCATACTTAAAAATGTAAGGTAAATCTAGGGTAAAAATCTAGGGTAAGTCCGAGTAAATCGGTGCCTTATTCACACGGAAAACACAAAATTGGCTAAAAAAATCGGTTTAAACTTTTGAATTTCGATAATGAAATTTTCTGAAAAACAATGCGCATCGGGATTTCATTATTTTTCAGTTTTTCTCTTTGTATTTGAGATATTTTCATACTGCACACAATGTTTAATAAATAAATGATATTAAATCAAAAATCACCGAAAAACCCTACTGCAGTTTCCTAGCAGAATGATGTTTAAGACTCTAAAAGTAGATTTAAAAACACAAGCTTGAACTGAATAAAAGTATTTAGATTTAAGCTTCGAAATTTCGGAATGTTTCATTGACTTTGAATCAAAAATAGCTGAATTTCCAAATTGCATTTTCTTAGTAAAAATATCTTTAAAACCGTAAAAGTGGAATTACAGGAACAAGCTTGAACCGAATAAAAATATGCAGCTTTAAAATTTCTTCAAAATTTCTGGATGAAAAAATAACTCAATTACCATATATCACTTTCCTACACAAATGATATTAGAGTTATAAAAGTAGATTTTCAGGCACAAGCTTGGACTGAATAAAGTATTTAATTTTAAGCTATAAAACTTTTCTAACAGAATTATGTTTATGCCACAAAAATAGATTTATAGGTACAAACTTGACTCGAACAAAAATATTTAGTTTTAAACCTCAAAACGTTTGGGGCTATCATTAACATTGAATAAAAAATCATTAAATTACGATATTGCGATTTCTTAGTCAAATTATGTTTAACCCTTCATATCCCAAATTATGAGTTCATAAGAATTTCATATTCTAAAGCATTTTTCGTGATTTTTTTAAAGCTACGTAGAAGATTTACACTATCATTTAATAAATTTTAGAAAGATTTTGCCAATTAATTAATTAAATTTGAATTTATAGGGATTTTATGCAATATTTATAACTCCACTCAAATTTTGTATTTAAAATATTTTTTTTTAGTATTTGTAGAATTAGGGAATGCACAAATATAATGCTCTTACAATGGAAATATAGAAATATTACCGAAATGAACCCCCCTTTCCCTCCCAATCTTTCAACGTCAAGAAAGTTGAAAAGATGCAAAGGCAAAAAGAAATCATCCTTTTAAAAGTATTTTTGTTTCCTGAAACTAATAATGCTTTTGGAACAAGATAAAGTAAAGTATCTATAACTCATTCTAACAAGTTATTTTAATGGCACGTTAAAGCACCATCGGGTCATAAAGGGTTAAAGTCCTAAAAATAGATTTGCAAACACAAACTTGAGTGCTAAAAAAATTTTCTGTGAAATTACAGAGCATCTACTGATAATCCATTATCTTAAGTCTTATGTAAAATTACAGAGATTAGAAAATCAAAGATTCTGTTAAATAACAGATAAATTATTCGGCAAATGTACATAGTAGCCTCTGTAAATTTATTTTTAATGATAATAATTTATTTTATTTTTTGAAAACAGTGAAATTTTGACCTTCCAAGATTTAGAATTTTTCGAGTGAATTTGATCCACTGTACCATTTAATTTCCTAGTCCTCTAGGCTGGAGATAAATACCTTACGGACTATGCTGTAAGTGATGTTACTGCTGGATGCAAATGATGCTTTTTTTTTATTCAGCGGGGAAATACTTTTAATTTACTTTTAATATTATCAAGCTTCATGCATATGGAAACAACTGTAAAGTGATTGTCGATAAAAATCCTCGCTAACTCTGCAGAGAAGAATTAACCCTTTCTAAAATATTCTAATTTTAAATAAAACGATTTTTTAAACCAAATTTTCAACAATAATATTTCTAATAAAATTTTAAGTTTTTTAAACGCATGTATTTTGAATTACAGGTTATAACAAAGATAAAAATAAATTTAAATAAAGACATGGAAATTCCTACAGGGAATTTGATAAGAAAAGGGAAATGTCTGTAAAATGATGGCCGAGAAACTCAATCGAATGCATTTAACCAAGAACTAGTGTAAATTTACAGAGAGTCTCGTTTTTTTCTGTGTTTTTACAGAATCTTTAACAGTGAACTGAACAATTTTTTTTTAGTTTAAGCTGCAAAATTTCAGGATATACTATTATTCACATGTAATTAAATATAACTGAATTACCATATTTCATTTTCCTAGTAAAATTATAAATTATGTTTAATGCGATGTAAAATGGATTTACAGGCACAAGCTTGAACTGGAGAAAAAAAATCTTCAAGCTGCAAAATTTCGGCGACCAAATACAGCTCATATTCAAAATATTAGAATAATTGAGAAAAAGTAATAAGAAAAATTATTTTTCATTTATTTATTTTTGATACTAAGTAAATGCAATTAAAATTTCTGATAAATTAAATCTGGAATGTTTAGATAAGATTTTAACATTTACAAAATATAAAATACAGAACAATAAATTTGGTATATAGTGCTGTCCTCTAAAAAAAACCCACAGGAAAATGTATCCTAAAAAAAACCCACCCTAGAACTTAATCAAAGAAATCACAGAAGTCAAAATTTCTTTTTGTCCTGTTTCTATATGCCATTTACAATAATAAAAGCATTTAAAATTACTTAAGTGTTTATTTAGTTTTTTAAAAAATAAGCAAAAAATTACATTTATAATTTTTCATTTGTAAATCCTTCAATTTACAATTATTAAAATATTGTTACTTTTTTTTCCTTTTTTTTGCAGAATTGTGTTTTAAAACTAATTAATAATGAAAGAAAAACTTTGCTGTTTAATATTTTGATTTCTAGAAGTGTTTTTACATGTGGGTTTTTTTTAAAGTCTTGCTTAATTGGCTGCCATTTTGTAATATATTGATAGAAAAAAAAATACTATACATTAAAATCTTAGTCAGGACAGGCTGTGAAAATGTATCTACTTCAAATTGTTTTGTATTTTTTAATAAATTTTATATAGTGAGAAATTAAAAAAGTGGGTTTTTTTTAGAGGACAGCACAGTACAGCTTTCTGAAACACCTTAAAATATTAGAATAAAATTTTGACTGGTTCAAAATATTAGAATATTTCATTTTACCCAACAATATTACCTTATGAATATGAAGTAAATGGTATTATTTTGTAGCATCCCCTTTAGCTTTCATAACAGCGTACAATCGATCTTGCATACTTATTTTAATGCGATTTTAAATAAAATCGTCTGAATTTAATCAATGATGCCACCAGTTATTAATTGGTGATAATTAAAAGAGAATTCATGTTAAATATTCTAATATTTTGAACCACTTGAATAAATATTCTAATATTTTGACTTTTCAAAATAATTTTTTTCAATTAATCTTTTCAAAATGATATTAATTTTAAAATAATAAATAAGTTTAATCAACAATAAGTTCTTAATAAAAATATCGTTTGCATATTTGCAATAAAAGACATTAAATTACCAAACGATATCTTCAATTTGTAAAAAAAAAAAAAAAAAAAAAAAAAGTAATTATTCTAATATTTTGAATATGAGCTGTACTACTGAATTGCTTTATTGCACTTTCCTAACAGAGTGATTATTAAAGCCGTAAAAGTAGGTTTACAGGCACAAGCTTGAATTTAAGTGGGAAAAAAAAGTTTTAAGCTTCAAAATTTCTCGATGAATCATTGACATTAAATCATTAAACTACCTTATTGAACTTTTCTAACAGAATGATTTTTAACCCTCTAATGCTCATGGCAGCATCTTTTCTACCATAGGTTTAACTTAAATTTTTAGCACGAAATTTAATAAATAATGTATATTTTAAGTCATTACAGCAATAATTGCACCTTTGGGTAATATTAGTTATCAATTTTGAATGCAAATAAAGCACTAAATAAGGAAAAAATTAGTTTGAAGCAACATGTCTATCAAAAATTTCAAAATGGCATTTACAATGGTAAGTTTTTGCTCGATTTTCCAAATGTTTTATAGAAATAAAACTAAACACATATGATAAACAAATATAAAAAGAGTTATTTCTATATTCTCTGCACAAAAAAGTTCAATATAAATTTGTTTTTAAATGGTAAAATGAGTAATTAATATCAAGGTAACAGATCTGCTACCACGACATTAGTGATCATGAGCCCATGATAGCATTTTTGCTACAATATTATTTTCAAAGGAAATTTGTAATTCTTAGTGTTAGATTTGTATTTGAGATATTTGTTTTATTTTTAATTTACATGCTCATGTTATTAAGTAAATCCGAAATAAATTAGTTGTAATTTATAGTTTGGATGTACAATAAAAGGAAATTATTTTTGCGTTTACATTTATGAACAAAATATTGAAATTAGTTTTTAACATATAAAAATAGAAAATTATGAAGTAAACCCGAATTAATATTTTGAACTTTATATTTCTAAGCATATGACATATACTCTAGCATATAAACATATACTCTAAATATAAAGCATTTTTTATTGAGTATATCACTGTTGTTGCCGTATATCACTCAAGAATATTATATTTAGGTAGGTAGTATGTTTCTTGTGTGTGATATCTTTTACTCTAGCCTGATACCACACCAACAGACTGCTGTATTTTACTATAATTAATTGCTGTGTTTATTGCGCGTTGAATTTTATTGCGCGTTTTGAATTTTTGACGACAAAAAATAGGAAATCTTATAAAAAATGGCTGTTATCTTGTTGTTGTTTTTATTAAAAATTAACAATAATTTACTTAGAATCCTAACTGATTTTTTGCTTCCACTATATATAATACGCCTATGTAAAATTTCACGATTCTAGCTTCTTAACTGTGCATAATTTTAGAAAGACATACAGAGTTACAAAATTTTATTCTTACATGTATTAGAGAAAGAAACCACAAGCTTATATATTTTTTTCGCTACATAGTATATCAGTGCTATATATATAACAGTACACAAAATAAAAAAGTAAAATGGGTTTTATTATTATTATTATTATTGTGTAAAACTGAATAAATGTTGGAAAAGATGTATTTCATTCATGCTATCAATATTATTGATGGTGGTCAGTAAGGTTTAATTAATGGTTATATATATATATATTAGAGAGAGAGAGATTGTTTTAGATCATACCACATGTAAAATTATAGTTATTTTCACAATATAAAATACAGGGTGTTTATAAAGTCCCGGACCCATTTTTATGTTTAATAACTCATAAAATAATAAAGATAGATTAAAATTAATAACATAAATGGTTAGATAGACTCAAAAAGTTTCATGACCCTTGTCAATGAACTTCCACGTGTGCCCCCTTCGTCGCACGGAGAATATCAAGTCGATAGTCAATTTCACGCCAGGTAGCGGCAAGCATGTCGGCATCCACAGAGGCTTTTCTTTTTTACAGAAGAGACGGTCTCATCAGTCGTATACTTAGATATGTTGGAAAACTTCGTATTTCCACAACTAGAAGAGCTTCAGCCACATGTCATTTTGCAACAAGATGGTGCACCACCTCATTGAGGTACCATCGTTCGTACTTCTTTGAATGACTATTTTCTAGGAAGATGGTTTGGGCGAGGAGGTCCAATTGCTTGGCCACCCAGATCACCTGATATAACGCCGCTGGACTTTTTCCTTTGGGGATTTGTAAATAAAAATGTTTACAGGAGGAGAGTATCGAACATTGATGACTTAAAAGCCAGAATTACAACCGCAATAGCCTCTGTGGATGCCGACATGCTTGCCGCTACCTGGCGTGAAATTGACTATCGACTTGATATTCTCCGTGAGACGAAGGGGGCACACGTGGAAGTTCATTGACAAGGGTCATGAAACTTTTTAAGTCTATCAAACCATTTATGTTATTAATTTTAATCTATCTTTATTATTTTATGAGTTATTAAACATCAAAATGGGTCCGGGACTTTATAAACACCCTGTACTTTTGAAATATGATAAATTCCTTGATATTTCATCTTAATCTGCCTATGGTAGCATATATGTTACAAAACAGATATCCTTTAAAATATAATAAAATCGCACTTTTTTACTTTCTTGTATCTTTGCAAAAAGAAAGTATTGAAATCGTGAAAATTTTCGACTTTCGGTTTTCGACGGATTTACACGTTTTAGGGATCAGAGATCCCGAAAAACATGCTTTTACAAAATGTCTGTCTGTGAGTCTGTCTGTCTGTCTGTATGTGACACAAATTTTGTGGGCGTTCTATCTCAAGAACTAATGCACGGAATTTAATAAAAATTTATATTCAGTTAGTCCCTGATATAAATTGGTGCTGATTAGATTTTAGTGTAAATCGCTCAGCAGGTGGCGCTATACAGCATTTTTCACGATTTCCACAATAGCTCAATCTCCAGAACTAATGCACGGATTTTCATCAAATTTCAGATTCAGTTAGTCCTTGACATGGATTGACATTTTAAAATTTTGGTGCAAATCTCTCAAGAGATGGCGCTGCTATGCTATATTTTTCAGAATTTCCACTATAGGTGTATCTCAAAAGCTAATGCACAAATTTTCATCAAACTTCAGAATCAGTTAGTCCTTGACACGAATTGACATTTTATACATTTTGGTGTAAATTGCTCAACAGGTGACGCTGTTATGCTGAGTTTTTTTTTTTTCGCTTTTTGCAATAGCTCTATCTTAAGAACAAATGCTTGGATTTTCAACGAACTTCAGATTCAGGTATACCTTGAAATGAACTAGTGCTGTTTATGTTTTGGTGCAAATCACTCAATAGGTGGCGCTGCTATGCGGCATTTTTCAGAACTTCCTCTATGGGTCATTCCACCCAAAATGAACAAAAATTTAAAAAAAGTCGTGGCTACATAGTAACACACTGATACACAGATTCAATTCATATTCAAATAGAGCTCTGCAAAATGTTTCGACAAAAAAATAAAAAAATTTGGAAGTTCTGGACATTTAAAAAACTTGTGACATAGAATGGCATGTGTACAATCGTTCAAAGTTGCAAGTTTGAAGTTCCGTATCTTGAAAACTATTTAACATAAATTAAATATTTTTGTAATATCTGGAACATTATCTTCATATTTATTTAGTAATAATAATTTGGTAACGTCATGATTAATCTTAAATTTGTTCTAAAAACTGAAAATTTTCCAATTTTGAGAAAATTAAAAACGTTAGAAAAATTAAAGGAAATCAAAAACATCTGTGAAATTGATCCCTGATGTAGTGTTACATATTAAGATCGAATTGCTAAAGTTTTTAAGTTGCCATGTATTTCCTTCACCTTTAAAAAAATTTAGAAAGTTTAAAAAAAATGATAAAATCGTAATTTTTCCTCTTATTGATATGTAAAAAAAAAAAAAAAATGACGGAAAGCTCAAACATTCCAGTTATTGCACAGACATAAAGATCAGTAAGTCCATGATATGCTAAAAAAAATTCAAGATTGCCTTTTGATTCCTAACGTCACAAAATTTCGTTAAAAAAGTAATATTTGTTGCATTCCAAGAACTTTCTTCTTTGAATACGCGCGCGTTTTTTTTACAATATTGCACGATTTCAAAGGGGGAAAAATGCAGTGCTGCCATCTATGGATTTAGAGGATAAATATATAATTTTTTTAGTTCAACGCAATATTTTTTTTTTTTTACTGTAGTTTAAAATAAATATATTAATAGCCAAAAATAAACTGAAAGCAAAAATAAAAGTTTCTATATTTAAAATATACACTTTTATCTATAATATGAAGTAATTTAAAAGTTTAATAAAGCATTCCTTCACTTAAAAAGAACTGATAGAAATATTGCATTTTACCCTCAACATTTTTTACTATTTATTTTTTTCTCATTAAGGAATTAAAAGGCAAGAATGAAACTTTCGATATTTAAAATATATACTTTTAGCTATAATGCCAAAAAAAAGTTAAATTGTCAAAGCTGTCCGTCATGCTTAAATAAGCATTAGAAATATTGCATTTTTACCTTAAAAATTTTGAAAAATACTTTTTTTCTCATTACGGAATGAAAGTACAAATACTAACTTACGCCAATCTGTTAATTATTATTCATTCCTAATTATAAATAATTTTTAATATAGTCTTTCCATTCCCAAGGCTAATAATCAGATTTGAAATTTTAAGCATGTAGACAATACCTCGGTTTTGCATTCACTTTTAATGTATATTTTAATACTTAAATAAACAATCCTGAAATCTATTATTTTACATTTACTCATAAATAGATATGATCTGCTTATATACTGATTTTCATTAAAATCTGTGACATGTCTGCCACAGCTGATTTGCTCATTTTGCATGGAATGACCCCTATAGCTCTATCTCAATAACTAATGCACGAATTTTTATCAGACTTCAGATTCAGATATACTTTGATATGAATTGGTACTAAATTGATGCAATTTCTTGTACTATTTAAATGATTTAATTGACGTGATTTATATAGAAGAAAGTTTTGTGATGGCCACAACCTTCTAGTTTTTCATATTTTTGCCTTATCTGACCCACAACATCATAAATAAGACAAAAAAAAATCCCATAGCAATTTCTTGTAGTGAGAATTAGAGGGCTAAAGCCTTAAAAGTGCACAAGTTTGAATTAAACAAAAATATTTCAGCTTCAAAACGTCCGGGTTATCATTAACATTAAATCAAAAAACTGAATTCACTTTTCTAACAGAAAGAATTTTAAGCGGCAAAAGTAGTAAAATTTACAAACACAAACTTGAACGGAATAAAATATTTAGTTTGAAGCTTCAAAATTTCTAGATGTACCCTTGATATTGAATAAAAAATTACTGAATAATTACACTGCACTTTACTAACAGAGTTATGTTTAAAGTCCTAAAAGTACATTTAAAAGCACAATCTTGAACTGAAAGTTCAGGAAGTCTTGAAGAGGAAGTCGAAGTTTCTTTTATAAAATGGTACGGTTTGCTTTAGGAAACAATATTACTTGTTACATATAGTAAATTTTTCACAACTTAAAGATTAAATAATTCACCTGTAGACAGTCTGCGCATTTAAGTAAACGGCTTTTTCCATGCGAACTTGTCATGTCTGTCACACAGCTGAAAATCGCCATGCTTATTGGCCACCGTTATTTTCGAAAAGTTTGCTTCGCCTTATTCAATTGATGAGATATCTCCGATAAAATAAAACACATTTTTCCGTTCTAAAATACAGGTAGGTAAAAATCGTAGTATGTAACAGACATGACAAGTTCGCATGGAAATAGCCAAACATTAAATAAATTTACGCTTTTTAAAACAAAGGCTACGAAATTTCTAAAAATTTCCGTTATGTTAACGCACCTATCATTTTAAGTGATATATGTCACGTGAGTAACAATTTTCTTTAACAATCATGTTTGAGTATTTTTAATTTTTTTGCACATGCGCGCGCCCCCTATGATTGTATAAATTTGCATGGAACGAGATAAGTTCATCATTCTGTGTATTGTCTTCGTCGTTTAAGGACATGGACAAATGTTTCAGTCGTTTTAATTTAAATCAGTGGAAAGAACCATGCATTATTTTTTATTAATTATTGATGATCAATCCAACTCGAAAAGTCAACCATCATCATGAGTATTTCACAATTAAGATTTGGAATTTTCAGTGCAAGCTAAAAAAGTACTCATTTTGGGATAATGAAATGATGCCCTCCTCATCAGGATTGAAGAATCAGAAGTTACCCTTTGTGTGTAGTACTCGCAAAAAAGCTTTTTCCAGAAAGTTTGTGTTAATTAGACGTATGAAATTTCATTTTGAGAAAAAAACATTTTGTTGTGATTTGTGCCAGAAATATTTCGTACAAAAAGTGACTTATTAATTCATAAGAAGATTCATTCAAAGACTCCTGTAAATTATAAGTGTGATCTGTGCAGTGATGTGTTTTCGAGAAAGTGTGACTTGTTAAAACACAAGAAGGTCCACAAGACTCACAAGCAACATAATTGTGATCTCTGGAGTGACGTGTGTTCAAGAAAACATGACTTTTTAAGACACAAGATGATCCTCAAGACGCCCAAGCAACATAGTTGTGATTTTTGCAGTAACAAGTTTTCAAGAAAATAGGACTTATTAATTCATAAGAAGATTCATTCAAAGACCCCTGAGATTATAATTGTGATCTCTGTAGTGATGTGTTTTCAAGAAAATATGACTCATTAAAACACAAGTAAATTCATATGAAGCCCTCCCAAAACAATACATGTAATGAATGTAATGAAAGTTTTTCTAGCAAAAGTGTTTTACTGGCACATAAATGCCCTTCACACAAGATTTCACCCAAACAAACTGATTCTTCTTAGAACGATGCCACAATCACACCTGAATGTGTGATTGTGTGAATGTGTGAATGTGTGACCTGAATGTCAAAATGTGTAATTACAACCACACCTGATGAAGAGAATGATAAAGATTTACACAAGTATTTTAACAGTATAAGATCAGACATTTTGAAGAACTTAAATTACCAAATGGCAGAAAAAAACTCATTGAAATGATTTACAACGGTTCAGGTAGGTTCGTATAGCACAAGATGACGAAATGGACAATGATATTCCCTTTTTTCGTTCAAGAACAACTCTTGAGTTGACGAATGATAACATACCTATGCATACTGAGGAAGCTTTTGCCAAAATGAACAACTCCTTTGAGACGTACAATGAATATGAAAAAGTGAAGCATCTTCAAAGGCAAAATGCTCTTATGTGCTTTCTGTAATTACAATCACACCTGATGAAGAGAATGATAAAGATTTACACAAATATTTTAACAGTATAAGATCAGACATTTTGAAGAACTTAAATTACCAGATGGCAGAAAAAAACTCATTGAAATGATATACAACGGTTCAGGTAGTTGTAAGTCGTATAGCACAAGATGACGAAATGGACAATGATATTCCCTTTTTTCGTTCAAGAACAACTCTTGAGTTGACGAATGATAACATACCTATGCATATTGAGGAAGCCTTTGCCAAAATGAATAACTCCTTTGAGACGTACAAGCAGCAAGGTACTGGTTGGATGTTAGATAAAATTTAGAATTTAGAAGTTCTTCAGCTAAATTTGGCATGGATTAAATCTTGTACACTTTTTTTTAAACTCCGTTTACTTTTATACTTGATTTTGCAACTTTTGAAGATAAATATTATGTGAGTGGAAATGCTTCGAGTTTGTATTTTTTTATTCGCATATTAGACATCTTACAATCTTTCATGCTTTACTTTCACCATAAATCACACAACTTACTTAGTAGCATTTGAATTTGTTACAAACACTAAAATCTCAGTGAAATGTTCAAAACATTTGATATATCATACACAAATTTCTTAATCGGAAATTTTGTCAATCATTTTTCAATTCATTTTAAAAATGAGTACGGAGAGATTAGAAATCTGCAGAATTAAATTAAACATACCTAAAACCACATGCTTCAAAGGCGTCTTCTTTCTTCACCTGAATAAGAGAAAATAGCGGGTTCCTTATCAGTTAAACAGGAAGTGAAGCGATATCACATGACTTCCCTCTATCGTGCGAGAGGCTGATAGCGCATACACGTAATTCGTTATCAGTGAACGATAAGATCGCCTAATTTAGCGAGTAGCACACCGTTATTATCGTCGTTTTTCAAGTAAAATGTCTCTGCTATCCGTACTTTGTGCAATCTTGTCTTTGTTACCTAACTTGAAATGTAAGTTTATTCTCGAGAATCGTTATAGAGAGATGATTATTTTTAATGACTAGTATGCTAGATTATTTAATTTAAACTACCATCTGCAAATTGTAATTAGACCATTCATTGATTTTTATAATGAAAAGTAATTTAGTTTTATATTATTTAAAATTCATAAGTATTGATTTCAGAAATAACTTAATTTTATTTTAAAAGCGAAAATCCTTAGAATTCATTCTCCTAGTTTCTAAATTTTGTTTGTTTTACTTGTTGGAAATTATTTCAAATTTGTATTTGAGAAACAGTCCTTTTCTAGAAAAAGGTTGCCTGTCTTCAAATGTATTTTCTTAAATTCTGTAAAGTGTTTTCTCTGAAAGTTTTCGCTAACCTAAACATGTTAAATAAAACGGTTGTCATGTAACAAAAATTGATGTGTTAGGAATTTCTTATGCATTTTTCATGAAGGATTGTTAGAAGATATTTTTTTTCGTCAGCGGGAAAGTCAATTTAGAAATCATTCTCTTAGTCTCTTAAACCTTGTTTGTGTTGTATGTCGGAAATTATTTCGAAGTATTGAAAGTGGTATTTGTGAAACGCGCCTTTCCTAGAAAAAGGACCTTGAAAAATATTCGCAATGTTCGAAAAATTTTTTTACCTAGAAAATTTTGAAAGAAATGAAAATAATTCGAAGAAATTATTTGACTTGAAAAAATTGAAAGACTTGAAAATATTTTCATTGCTCAAAGAAGTCTTGCAAAATATTTGCAACAATCGAGAAAATTATTTGGCTTGAATTCCGATTTTGAAAGACATGAAAATGACTCGAAGAAATTATTTGACTTGAAAAATATTTGAAAATGTTTTCATCGCTCGAAGAAGACTTGAAACATTTTTTGCACGACTCGAGAAAATTGTTTGGCTTGAAAATTTTTGAAAGACCTGAAAATATTTGTATCGCTCGAACTATAAACCTTGATTTCATGAGAATATATGCTTGTTTTCTAAAAAAATTTGTGGAAAAATGTATACTTAGTAGAAAGAATGCTGAGAGTCAGTTTTTGTAAACTCATTCATGAAAAATCTTTAAAAATTGATTTTCTTGATACTTCATGGGAACTGGGTTTTGATAGTTTGTTTTGGAAATGAATTTAAAGCAAGGATTTTGTAGGGAAAAAGAATGAGAGTCCTTGTTTTCTAAGAAGGTGTGCTTGATTTCTTTAAATTTTATAAAAATGGCAGGAGTCGAACTTATACTTGGAAGAAAGAATGAGGAAAGTCCTTAAGTTTTTTATAAATACATAAATTGAACACTTGCTTGGAAGAAAGATTGATGAAAATCCTTGGTCTGTTAGAAGTTTATGGCAAATGCACAGTTTGAACACATACGTGAAAGAAAGAACGATGAGAGTCCTTGGATAATTCGTGAGAACTAATTTAAGCTATTTGTTAGTTAACAAAACAAAGTTTTAAAAAAATGTAAGATAAAAATTTTTAAAAATTAAGTTTAGAAAAAAATTTAAGTTTAAAAAAAAATTTTAATTAATAAAAAAAAATTAAGTTAAGAAAAGAAATTTAAGATAAGAAGAAAAAATTGAAGTTAAGAAAAAAAATTAAGTTAAGAAAAATATCTAAAGATTGAATGTTTGTGTGATTTTATCATTTTTCATTGTCATTATTTCAGAAAGCTTAGTGAAGATTATTTGTATCATCATTTAGAAAAAGGATTTTCAAAGATAATTAAATTCTTTGAGGAAATCGATTTCGCATAAGGAAAAACTGAAAATCTAACACATTCATCTTGTCTGGTCTAAGCATGATTTGAATCCAGAATCATAGGTGCAGGCTTCGCATGAGGTTAACACGCTAAGCATGGTTTGTTCCATTATGACTTAAACTAAAACGACTGAAACATTTGTGCAGGTCCTTAAACGACGACGACAATACTCAGAATGATTAAATTATCTCATTCCATGCAAATATATACAATCATAGAAGACGCGCATGTGCAAAAAATTAAAAATTATCAAACATGATTGGTTTTTTTTTTTAAATGTTAATCACCCGACATATATCACTTAAAAGGATTGGTGCGTTAACTTAACGGAAATTTTTAGAAATTTTGTGGCTTTTGTTTTAAAAAGCGTAAATTTATTTAATGTTTACTGAAGATGCGCAGCTTGTCTACAGGTGAATCATCAATCTTTAATATTAATATAATATCAATCTTTAAGTTGTGAAAAATATGTTACATATGTTAAAAGTAACAATAGTTTCATAAAGCAAACCGTACCATTTTATAAAATAAATTTCGACTCCTATTATTCCTTTACAAGAAAAATTCTTGCTCACAAACATTATGCAGAAATCAAGTTCATTTTCTGAAAAGATCTAACACATTGCCAAACATGTTAATATATAGTAAACACTACAAAATATACATACTGAGTCTAAAGAGAAACTTTGTTTATTTTTCAACCAATGAAATATTTATTTTGCTTTATGCTATTATTATTATTATTATTATTATTTCAATGTTGTTGTTATTATTATTTCAGTGAGATTATTATTTCTATGTTATTATTATTATTATCATTTCAACTTAGAAATCTAATTTTTGAAGCAAGTTTTGCATTTCTTTTGCTTATGTGATGTTAAGAAAAACTTAAATGTTTATTTTATTTTATTATTTATCATTTTTATTTCAATGTCAACACTTTAATTTTTTTAATTCGGTGGCACTAGCCTTTCTTTGCATAGATTTATCTTTATTTGGTGGCAACATCTTTTAATTTTATTTCGTTACATACCTTTCACTTAATTCTATAGCAAAAGTAGTTGCTAAATAATCTTTCGTTTGAAAATTGTCTAACACGCGTTCAATTCCATATGTGTTAAAATTATAATAATGTCTCTCACTCATTAAAAAAATTTCTTCCCTAACATACCTAAAAATATACATTCCTTCTTGAACAACATACATTAGAAAAGTTTAAAAGAAAAAATAGTTTTTCTCGTCATTTTCTATGTTCGCAAAGTAAAAATCATACGCGCAAAATATTTCTACCTCCTGCTAAATACATTTCCAAATAAATATATATGAATATCAAAATAAGTAGCTACAAAACTTAAAGGTAAAAAGCATATTCATGTGATAAAACAACGGGGACCACGTGGCCCAGTGGTTAGCGTAATGAACTAAAAATGAGAAGTATGGTCATCTATATCTGTTTGTGTGTTCGAAACCTGCGAATAATTCTAAAGGTATTTCTATGAAAACTTGACTAGTCGTTTGGACTAGGCAACTTTATAGCTTGTGGAGCATGTCGAGAACAGTATTCGTCATGTTTATTTAGGAATCTTGTCTTGAAAAGTTATGTAAATATCTATAACAATAGGAATGTATGCCATCATGCTTGGTGAGGTCGCCCATGAGCCGAGAAAAACTGCTGATCAAGCAATAGTGTTGTTTTTCACCGCCACCAATAAAAAACACATTGATAACATCATTTTTTAATTTAAAAAAAACTCAAACACAAATTTTTACTCTTCAGATAAAAATGATCAAGGGGGGAAAATCTTCCTTTTAAATTTCTAACTCCTAGTAAATGAAAACAAATTCTTCTCAAAATAAAATTTTCTATCTCCTCTAAATTAAAAATAAAGTTCACAATATAAAATTCTTCTCAAAAAAATTTTCTATCTCTCGGTATTTTTAAAAGAAAATAAATTCCAAAATAAAAATCTTTTCGCAAATTTTCTGCATATCGATCATTTTGTAAGAAAAAAAAATTCTCTAATTTTTTCTGTCATTTAAAAAATAAAGTTCCCACAAAAAAAAAAAAAAAAAAAAATTAAAAGAAAAATTAAGTTCTCAAAAACATTTTTACGCAAAAATTGTCTATTTTATGAAAAAAAATAGCTCATAAAATTTTTTATCACGCAAAAAATAAATAAATAAATAAATAAAATTACAAAATTCATGTATCAAGCAGAAAAAAATTACTCACAAAATTCATGTATCATGCGAAAGAAAAATAATAAATAAAAGTTCTCAAAATATAAAACATTTTCCTTAAAAATAAATTAAGTTCGAAAATAAAAATATTTCCTCGAAATTTTTATAATTCCGCTAAATACATTTACAAAATAAAATAGCATCCTACTATAAATCGATATCTACCAATTTTCAAACACTCATTCAGTTTATAAGAAAAAAAAAAAATCTTCCATGCAAATTTTCAAAGTTCCGCTAAATAAATAAAATAGTATTCTACTATAATACGATATCTCCCAATCTATTCATTAAAAAAAATATTTCCGCCGAATATTTTCCTAGTCTTGCTAATTTATTCATTTCTCGAAATAAATACAATCGTACTAAAAGACAAGTCCTTATCAGTTCACACTTCCGCCTCTTATCTCCATTACCGAGACTTATCGGCGCGCGCACGCGTTCATCTGCAACACGCACAGGTCTCCACCGGTTCCACAGTTACCCACGACTCCACACACCGAAACACCGGGGCCGCCAAACCGGCCTTTTCACACTACTCATACTTTTAATAAGACATAATTTGATGCTCTAAAAATGAAATGCGAATAAGTTTAAATGAATGAGAAAATTGCTACTTTATTAAATTCGAAAGCATTGCTTTTATTCGTTTGTTTTTAAATAAATTAGAAATTTCAATTTATTGAATTTTCGGTTTATCTTTTTAAAAATAAATTCGAATTTTGGTATTAATACAGCTAATACGCATGCGTGCAAGGAATAAACGGAATTTTCCTCTCTTTTCCTGACTTTCGGGAAGAATTAACGGAAAAGGCATGTTTTCTAGGAGTACGGAAATTATTTGTCTGAAAATAACGAATAATTTAGTGTATAAAGACGAATTTTTGTCATAGTGTATATCATATAATTCCCCCTGTAGAAGAAACATACCTAAAACGAAATTTTTTCCTCGCCCTTAGTGATTCCGTTTTCATAGGTTTTACAGTATTTTGCTTAAAGTTTAAAAATTGTGCGTGTATCATTGACGCTAAATGAAAAAAAAAACACCCAATTATCATCCTGCACTTAATTTCCTAGCAAAGCTATGTTTAATGCCGTAAAAGTGGATTTACAGGCATAATCTAAAATGAATTAAATGCAACAAAACCTCCAAATGGACACTTCCGAAAGCGGACACCTCTATTTGGCGACCACTTTTTCAAATTCCTATATACTTATATACATTTTACCTCTGAATGACGGACACCTCCGAATAGCGATCAAACTTCGGTGTCCGTTATTCAGATTTTTACTAGTAAAACTTCCATTCTATTCAGAGAACACTTTAAAAAAAATAATAATAATAATGTTGGCTACTTATTTATTTGTATGCTTTTACCCCAGCATAACAAGCCAATTTCGCATTTCGATGCAACCGGTATTTAGTGGTTTTACTGTTTTTTAAATAATTCTATATTTTCACCTTCGGCCGGGAAAAACAACTGACTTTTTTTTTTTTTTTTTTTGGGGGGGGGGGTAATATTTAAAAGTAGTGCCTAATTTTATCAAGTCCTTACATACAATGGTGGCGGAGAAACTCTCTCTGAAAAAATGGGAGCTCTCGAAAAAATGGGAAAGGATCTATTCATATAAATACTTTTATTTAAAAGAAAAGCATGGTAGCTCTTTCTTTTGACTAGGACCCTATCTGCCGGGTTGCCCCAGCTGAACGGGTCTGATACCTGGTATCGGGGTGGGTGACCACCTTATCGCCGCGTATCGGTTATAAGTTTGACGGGCGCCTACTTAGTCTTTTATTGGCAGCGCCTAAAACCCTACAAGGTGCACACCCATTCTAAAAAAATAAATGAATAAATAAATAAAATAAATAAAATAAAATAAAATAAAATCGATATGGGTTTGAATATTTTAACTATTTTATTGTTCAGAATTATTTTAGAATCAGTTTTCTAACTGAAAGACAATAGAAAGGGTAAGCCAGGGATAGTTGACCCCCTTCTGCCCTAATTTTTCTTTTTCATAGTAATGATTTTTTCAGGCACACATTTAACTTATCTGCTCCAAAATTTATGTAGAACTTCATAAAAAAATATCACTGTCATATAAATACCAGATAAAATTGAATTTTTATTACAAATCTTAACCAATGATTTTGGCCATTTATCCCGGCTCCCAAGTTTAGAGACCCCACTTGGTCGGGATAGATGCCTCATTCGTAAAAGAATAGAAAGCACGAGTAATTCACATTTAATGGAAAAACTAGATTTGCATTTGACTTAATATCCTATTTACATCAAATTTAGGAGCTTTTTTGTAAAAAGAATTGTATTAAAAAATCTTCAATAAAAACATTTTATTTTTTACTTAAACTTTTCTACTTTTCTTTTTTCCCGGATATATTGCAGCTGATATTAATTATTGTGCAGGTCTCGTGTAGCCATTCCATATCTGTTTTTCAGATCTCCGACCCCTAAAATGTGAAAATCTGTCGTAAACCGGAAGAAATTTCGATTACAATACTTTCTGCTATTACTGACAGAAGAAAGAAAAAAAAAATAGGAAAAGAAACAGAGAGAAAACGAAAATACAACTCAAAATCACAACAGTGATTTCTTCACTTGTCTTTTCGTATTTTTCAAACTTCAATACAAATTAAAAATAAAAATTATCTGAATATGTATGCATAGGTATAAATTTTTCGACCGAATATCTTTACTTCATCAGTAGAATTGATATGCAGGAGCGTTTACTCTTCACAATATTTATTAATACATCATATTTTCCTATTTACTAAAATAAAAAAAAAAAATCTTTAATCTGGCATAAATCAATCAAATTTTCAGATTTAATAGTCAATAATTTCAGCATCGCACAAAACTTTCTCTCGCTATCTGAAGCTATAAGCAATGTCAAGCTTCGACAGCTATTAATTACTTTAGTTCATGGAAAACGAATGTGACCTCAATTAGCGTCCCTCAGTGAATGAGAAAAGGTTTTCTCTCGGAAAAATCCCGTTTTCTAATAACCATCCGCGACGCTCCAGACATTTCGCTAAAAGTCTACTTATTTTATTCCAAAATTAATGAATTTGCGGTCGCCGGAGCACGTTCCATGACCACTAATCTCTGTGTTAATCTCCTCCGCTATTCTTTGCCAGTGCCATCAGTCCTCTCCCTTGGGTATTGGGCGGTGGTGATCTTAAGCCCCTCCCAATAGTCCGCCATAGACGAATCGACGGAGAGGACTTCTGTCCCTGGGGAGTGGCCGATCGTCGCCGGATCGCCGGGGTCTGCCCATTGCATGCTTTGTGAACAGTATGTAGCTGTTATGTACACACACACATATATATATATTATTTTTTCCCCCTTGTTTTTTCTCCTCGAGTTTGAGTGTTTTCTCTCTCGCCAAGAGAATTTTTGGCGAGGGTAAGAGTCTCGTATATATGAAAATACGGGAGGAAGCAGCGGAGGATTAAAAGATTCTTCCAGGATAAATTCTGACCTAGGCAGATGTTTTCAGTTCTCAAACACTCAAAAAAAAAAAAAAAAAAAAAAAAAAATCAGTTCCTCTTCTTTATATCTATCTCTGCTAATTAAATAAACACCCTTGTGCATGCCTATATTGTGACATTACTGAAGTGATTCAGCAAAAATAATATTTTATTTTTTGCATCTATATAAGTTATAGAAATTAAACTTTCCGAACTCAGAACTTTTTAGGGCGCAGTGATAAATTCAGAGGGTAGCATGGCGGGCGTTCCCCCCGGAGTATCGAAATGTTTTTCTGGAAGACTTGGTATTTTATGTTTATTAACGGCCTAGATAAAGACAAATCCTCCCCCCTTGCCCCCTCTCCTCCACAGAAGCACAATGTTTCCCACAGTGTACCTGCTCCTCCTTACTCTCTGCAGGAAATAGAACTGAATTCAAAACTGATAGAACGTTGTACAGGTCATAATGACATAAAATTTGGACAACAAATACTTCAAATTATATGTTCATGTTTTTTTTTTTTTTTTTTTTTTTTTTTTACTTTATGCTTTAAAAGATCCCTTTATAAAAGAGAGAATCGACATATGGGCAACAAAATTTGACTGGCCGTGACGATTTTGGAAAATACCTTCTAATTTTTCCAATGTGGATTTTACTGATGCTATGCGATATTAGCCATTCTCCTAGAAGCGTACATTTTCAAAGTCATTTCCAGTAACTGGATTGGACATTCAAGTCATGTTTGGGTTCAGGAAAACGAGGGCAAATTAAAGTGCAAGTTAAGGGTAGATATATATAATAGTGGCTATTCTGAAATTTTAAATATTTCATCTGTTTCTATTAAAATAGCAAGTTTCTATATATAATAGTGGCTATTCTGAAATTTTAAATATTTCATCTGTTTCTATTAAAATAGTAAGTTTTTCACTCACATGTTTTTTTTTTTGTTTTTTTTTTGTTATGTATGGCTTGATTTTGTCCAAAATTTTTTGGTTACGGTTAATCCAGCAATGGCAGAAATTTGCATTCAAGCAGTGCTTCTTATTTCTACTTCAGAAATTAACCGTATTTTACTTATGATGTCGAAATATTGCCCTTGAAAACGAGTTTCGAATCATAAGATCCATTTTTCTTCAAGATCGTTCTCCTTTTTGCATTTCTTTTTTGGTTTTTCTTATTGAATTTATGTATTTTCCAATATGTTATACTCCATTTCGGACAATGGATTTAATGGTACTGTCAATGATTTCTTTTCCGGCCTTTTTCCATTTGTTAATATGTTTTTGTTACAAATAGTTTGACAAAATATGTCAAATATTTCTGATTTCATATATATGTATACATAATATATATAGTTCAAAAATTCCTAAAGTAATCTCAAACATTATCACATTATGTAAACTTTAAATGAAGTAAAATGTTAACTAAACCATACATGAGACGTATGGTTAATGAGAATTACTGTTAATTAATTTTATTTTATTTATGTATTATGTTTATTTGTATATCATTATCTACGTACTTGGGTTAAAGAAACATTTTTTTTCTTATCTGTGGGATTAGAATGCGTTTTATTGTATTTATATTTATATATTGCATAAAAAGCTCTATTGTATAAAAGGAAATACCAGGAGGGATATTATCTATTGGAATTCGGATAATATAATAGGTAGCTGAGAAGCTGGAGGGGTGAACAAAAGATTATCTCTTGTGATGACCTGATCAGTGAGCAAGCGGGGTGAAAGGGCACATAGATTGTCATGGATTGATTGGATGATTTTACAAGGAAGACCCCGTAGAATTTTGAATGGAGAAGGCCAGTCTTGGCTCGGACGCATGAAACGTGTAGTATGGGAAAAGTAACTACTCCTGCTGTGGACACGGAGTATTGTTCTGGCGAAGAGTCTGACTCAGACAAGAAAGACCCTGGAACTGGTCTTGGCCCGGTCCTGTTACCGGGTTAACTAGTCAGTCGACTTTATTTTAGGGAAGTCCGGTATTTTCTTTTCTCCCATTCAGTCGGTCATTCCGAGAATTATCGTAGCCTTTTCTGCCCTTCCCCTCCTACAGATGAAGTTCCTTCCGTACAAGTTTTGGAGCCTCCGGAAGCAGGAAATCTATTCAGGGTTTTTCTTGTCTGAGCCAGACATTATGTACGAGAGTTCGGGATATGCATGTGTGGTTATCCCGTTAAATAAGCCTACCTGAGTATGATCAATCGAGAAGGAAATAGTGTAATTTAATGATATAAACCAGCACGTAGATGATGTCTTACCGTGTAACTTAATATTGGTCAAGATGTGTTTTATCCGTGCCAATAAATGTAAATAGTGTGTTTTGATGTAATTATTTTGTAATTAAATCATTCAATAATATTATTGGATGAATCCTAGTTATTAATTCCCAAACTTCTCACATTGTGTCCGGTATCACGTACCTATTACCGGTGGTGGCAGCATATCAATTAAGAAGCGTTATTTGCAACTTTATGTGTGGTGGACAAAAATTTGAGTTTCAGGTATCATCGTATCGACAACAAATGATTACAATCACTCTAAACTGAAATGTCTTAAATTTAGACACTTAAGTGTCTGAAACAGAGTGTTCAATTTTCAGACATTTTAAAGTGTCTTAATTTTTAAGACACTTGTATCCGTCTGAATTTAGGACATTTCAAACGTCTGAATTTTATCCATGTTTGATCACTTCGATAGACATTTTTTCACCTGTTGTTTTTTTCCTTTTGTAAGCGTTATACACTGTAATATATATATATATATATATATATATATATATATATATCCTTAAAATATAGAAATTGTACTGTCACTCCAGACTCCAGTACTATTTACACATTTTAATGGAAATTTTCTGATGTAAATTCCAGAAAAAATTGCATTTATTTTGCATATTTCTGTATTCAAAAATTTCCATTTAAAAGATGAAAAATGCGGCTCTTCAATGAATCATATTTCAACTACCACTTTCTTTTAAGGCACATATTAGATCTGATTTTTATATTCAATTCAAACTACTGTAAACTTTTAACACTTACCCGAGACGGAGATCGAACTACTGCTAAGCTCTGGTATCTTGGCAGATGACCTTGGGAGAATCTATTTCTGACCAGGGGTTTCAGGGACAAAGGTTGCCAAGTACAAGTGCGTAATTGGCGAACGGTCAATCCGCCAAATCCCGGAAATAAGGGTTTGCACCACCAGTACAAGTTTACTCTTTTATCTGTGATTTTCAAAGAAGTTGGAAATAACTGTAAAATGTATGTTCCTTGTTCCATGGTGATTTTAGTATTTCAAATCATAGTGTATGCTTATATTTGAGGTTGATCTTGCTCTTTGTCTTTTAAATTATTATTATCGATCTTTGTCAACCATATTCGCCTTGACAGAATGCCACAGATAAAGAAAATTGTTCATTCCAAGGAGCGAAATGGGATTTTAAAAGTGCTGAATTTTTTTGAGGAGGAAGGGAACATTCTTTTAAAGTTTCTCGCTTGCATTTTATCATTTTTAAATGAATTTTCCCTAGAATAGCTGAGGTCGATTTATAAACCGGTTACTTTTCGGTTTTTATAAAGTTTTAGCATAAAGATTTTTAGATTTCTTTTATACAGTACTGTTGGTCACCAGAAAAGCGTCCAAACCCTTCAGCCACGGTTTCAACAGCTGAGTTTTGAAATAATGTTATTTATCAAGCACAAACAATGTATTTTAAGTAGCAGTAAGCTTTTTTTTTTTCAATCTAGTATAGTTTTGAATATTTTACACAATTTCTTTTTAGAAATTTGAATATGTCACATATTTATTTCAGCTTTTTTTTTTTTTTTTTTTTTTTTTTTTTTTTTTTTTTTTTTTTGACAAATGAGGACAAAATGTCTGGGGGTTCAACCATAATAATTATGTTAGCTGAATTCGAACCAGAACAAAAGTTAATTTTTAAGTTTCGAGGAAGAGAAACGAGTGTATTTTTTCTTCTAGCTTCACCTGTTCTCTTGATGTAAATTGTAAATTGTTTAAATTAATTCATCAATGCAAAATTTATAAATCCCGCATTCCATAAGAGATTTTTATTTGAAAAGTGTTCTTTCAGTATGTTCTTTATGTTTTTTCATACTTTTATAGTTTGTATCCGAGTAAATAAAGCTGCATAATGTTTTATTTATAAAATAATACTGTGTAAATAATATATACATATACACTGTAAAAAAAAAAAAAAATCTTAAAAGAACAGAAAAAAATCTTCAAATTCCGACAGTAAAAATTACGTTAACAGACTTCTTATGTCATTCCGTCCTCATATCGCTTATTGTCATGTCAAACAACGAAAAATTCTGTTTTCTTTGCCATCAGTTTTCACTGCGACAGAATAATATGTTGGATAACAGAAGAAATGCTTTGAACGGGAGGTCACTCCGTATGACATCTACAAGGTCATTTAGAATGACCAATTAGCTTTGGTTATCATACACACCACGCTAAGGCGTCTCTTCTAACTTGAAATATTTGTTGTGTCTTGTCTCTTGTGTACTGTTGAAAATGGCAGTTCGTTCAATAAAGCATGTTCATCCAATTGAAAAAGAATAATATATAAAGAATTTTTAACAGAAAATTAAGAATCAATTTCACCATTGGAACCGTCTTCACACACCTTTGACATCAGAACCGCATTAATGGAGTAGTTTTCTTCAATAATTAGGATTTACTGTTCGAATACTAGAAAACAAACATAGCAAGGTATGTTTTCATCCTTCTTTTAAATATGTAACAATAAGTTTTTCCGAAACGTAACAATATGTATGAAAAATATTTCCTATTTGCTAAAAATCTAAATTAAGCAATACTATTTATTATTATTATTATTTTATAATGTATGATTTACCTAAATTATTAGTATTATTTTATACTTTATTATTTATGCACATTAGTAACTTAGTTGATCTAATTCTGTTAATGACTGGAGATTATTTTTTGATCAGTTGTTTATTTTAAGTTAAATAAATAATCTTAAGTTTATGATTAGTTTACATAGCTGTAGAATGATTACTTATTATATTTAACTTTTTTATGACTAAAAGTTTAATTTTACTTAATATGTATTAGTTCTAGAAATTTTGATTGAGATTTTAAATTAATTTTGTCACCAATTGACATACGTGATTAGTTTTGGAGTGATAGTTTTAATAATAAACGCGAAGTAGCTGCATTAATTATTATAGTTATAGATAACTGATATTTTCGTTTAATATTAACCAGATTAATATTTATGAGATCTGACGCTGTTCATATATTTTTATTGTTTAAATTTATCGCATTTCCTACTATTTACTATGTTGTTTAAAATGGAGTGATTGATATTTTGTTTAATCGTTCCATATGTTGATTCTGAAGAAATGCATTTTTTTTTATTACAATCTTAGAGTTGACTGTAGTGGTTAAGTTAAAATTTGTAAATTTTATTCACTTCATTTAATGAAATAAATTTTGAGCTACAACTGTGTGAATTATTTTGAAAAAAATTCCTATTTAAGCTTTAACCATTCATTTTATGCAATCAGCAAGTTTAATTTTGTTCAACATTTTAATTTAAATTATATTGTAATATTTTTTCTTATTTAGTTGATGATCATTTACTTTATACGGAAAAACAATGTAAATTGTTAAGAAGGATGAAAACTCATTTTATCACTTTAGCTGAAATGAAATATTTTTTTTTATGGTGATGTTTATATAGATTTTAGTGGCTCTTCTTTCTCATTTCTCATCTTTGCTCATAGCTGTCAACTTTTACACATTTATATATACAAAGCTTTCTATTCGAAAAAATTATAAAAATTGACAGGATATTATTTTCATAATTAACTAAAGTCACTGATTTAACCTAATCAATTTTCAAAAATATTACATGAATAAATGTTAAAGTTCTGTTAATTACAAATCACATTCAATACATATATTTATTTTATTAATAAATATTTTTAGGGGGAAGGGGGGAGTTACCTTATATCATATATATATTTTATTTTTATTCTGGGGGGGGGGGGGGTTAAGATATCTTCTTTTACTTATTCCAGTCTTTAATATACTTAATTCACAAATCTATATAAATTCAACTGTTTAAATATTTTATTGCGAATAAGCTATTTAAATTAATTTTGTAAAAGTTTGGAGGAGAAATTCCTATAAATATTTATTATTATTAATATAAACAAATCGATCAGTAAATAGAAATTTCCCGTGTACCTAACCTATAATACGCGATTCTTCTGTTAAATAGACCCCCCCCCCTCGCCAACAGGAATCGACCTACAGATTTTGACTCTTGGGAAGAGCGTCAATTGTCAACACGAAGTGCCTGTATGACTACATATTTCTGTCGTCTGATAACGCATTCTTTCGTTAATAGATATTTTCTGAAAACGGATATTTTCTGGCAACTTTTTGCTGCCAGAAATTTTCTGTTGTTTTACAGAAATATTTTTAACAGTGTATATATATATATATATATATATATATATCAGTGGCGTGGCGTCCGGTCATCGCTGGATGCGGCGATGACCAAACAATATTTTAAAACTCTTAATAAGCTTTTAAAACTCACCGATCCAGTTTTAGCAGAACATTTGGAGTTCATGTATAAGTGAAGGTAAGATTTAAAGTTTCTTTTTTGAACATTCAACCATTGAATTTTAGAGTTAATAATTTTTCACCACAAACTAAAATAATTGCGATGACCACCGAAAATTTTCACGCCACGCCACTGATATATATATATATATATATATATATATATATATATATATATATACATACATTCATAAATAAGGTACTGTATTAAATTCTAAGTTGTAAAACATTATCATCATTCTTATCGTTAATATATATATATATATATATATATATATATAATAAATATTGCAGTTTCTTACGAAATTTTACCTAATCAATTTACAAATTCAACGTACGTAAAATTCAAGTTACGCATAAGTTTTCGGAACGCATTACTTATTTAAGTTGGGGAATACCTGTAATTCCAAAAAAAGTTCGATTATACTTGGACTAATACCGGATGGAGCCATTACTTATTGTTGAAAGAATTTTCTGAAAGATGTTTGCTGTTTGGAAAATGCAGAAATTTTAATTCATTTTTGTTCTTAAACGCATTAAATTGGCAGTGGTGTTATTCAGAAACTATGTGATCGAAATTAGTTTTCCATTTTTTTATGAATAAATTACCTATCGAATTATAAGCGACCAAACAAAAGTTTGAATTAGCGGCGTATCTAAACATCTTATTTCGGAAAGTAACGCTGAGATAAGTAAACATTTCTAAAATAGAACACAGGAAACAAAAAAAATTCCTCTTTAAACAGGTTTTATAGATGTAGGTAACGCATCTATTATGCAATCAAACTTTTTAATCACATGGGACTGGGCAAAATTTCGTTTTTAGCAGGTTTTTGTCTTAACAATTTTAATTATATGGTTATACCGCATTTTTTTAAGCGGTCTACTGAAAATTATCTGCTAAATGTATTTCAATAAACAGTAAATAAAGCTGAAGTAAACCTCTGTATAACTTAATCTTGGCTGAAATGAAAAATTTCATGGTTTCTGCGAAATAACACCACTTTCTAAGATTAAAACATGCCTTTTGCTAAATTTTCGTAATCAAACTTGACATTTTCTATAAATTAAGGAGGGGTCTGTGGCCTCATCTGCCCACCCGTTAGATACGCCATTGGTTTGAATAAAAATAAATAAATCATGTCTAATATACGTGAGTTAGAAAGTGGGGGATGAAATATATGGGTTTATCCTTGAAAGATTATGTTTTTTCTTTTAAATAGAACTTTTTAAATACAGAAATACGCAAAAAAATGGAAATTTTTCTGGAATTTACGGAAAAAAAATTACATTAAAATACGTAAATTAGTGTCTCAATTGGCAGTACACTTTCCATATTAAAACGAATATTTTTTTACTGTGCATAAAGCTAACAAAAATAAGTAAAAACGGTTGCCTATTGCCGAGCATGCAGGTTGATCAAAGCTCGTTCAGGCGACAGTTCGAGTTAGACGTTTGAAGTGTCTTAAATTCAGACACATACACGTGTCTTAAAAATTAAGACACTTTAAAATGTCGGAAAATTCCACACTCCATTTTAAGACACTTAGATGTCTGAATTTCAGACATTTCAGTTTACAGTGTTTATCATAGTAAGACACTAAAGTGTCTTAATTTCAGACACCTATGATGTCTTAAATTTCATATTTAGACACTTAAGTGTCTGAATTACCTTTTCAGTCACACATGTGTGTGAATTTAAGACGCCTTTATCTGCAGTGTAAGAAGAAAAAATAAATAAACAAATAATAATGTTATAATTTGAGTTATATTGGTTATACCTGCTAATGATGTTATACAACGTTAAGTTAAAGCAATTCAAATACAAGTTTTTATCTACTAATAAATCACCAAAAGTAGTACATTCGTAGAAGGCCTAAACTAGCATAAACATAGAGTCGCAAACTTCACACGGCCACAATGCAGCTGAAAATGTGTACGACAGGCGGAACTTTTGACCGATCATGCTAATTCCCCCCCCTCCCCCTATATTTCATTAATATAGTGATCTTTAAATATTAAACAAACATGAATTATTTTAAAAAAATGATTATTCGACAACTTTCTTTCTAAAACTATAATTGGGGCCCGCATAGAATCACTACCGGGCCACAAAGACTTCCTCTGTCGGCCGTGATCCTGAATAACACAAATCGGGTTCCGAGAGAACATATCGTAATTTTCATACTTCAGCATCCTCCTCATGCTCCTGACGATCTTGTCTGCATTTTTGATTTTAATTAAAACAGAAAGACACAGAGGAAACTTTCTGTAATTTATGATTGGTTGATCCCTCCTCTCCCGCTAGCGAACGGCGCCTCTCTGGAGAACGAACGTGTATAACGGCTCTGAGAGGGAAATGGAAGGGGGAAAAAATTCACTTGAAATTAAAATCAAAGAAACAAATGCTTGAAGAAAATTTATGTTCCGGAGACTTATCCGTTTCGCGTTGGGATATGATCTTCGATAAAAAGAGTTCGTATAAATACGAATTATTTATACTTACTTTGTCCAGTTCTGAGTGACAGTTAATAAATCGTTGTATGCGAGAAAGAGAAATAAAAAGGTTCAGTATAAGAAAGTGAATTTGAGGTTGGAAAATATCTATAACTACATAGATGATAAATGATTGTTTTTTGTTTGCAAGCAAGATTTACAAGTAATTTTTCAGGGAATTTCTTTTTATTTGGTTAGGCGGATTTAAATTTAGCGAGTTGGGACAGTAATGGACAAAAATAAATAAATAAATAAAGGTGTTTACAATCTTTGCAATTGCTATAAAATGGTTATATCCATTTATATAAGATATTTACTGCTACTCATATAGATGCTATTTTTTTTATAAAGAATGAAAAAATACGAAACATTATTATTATTATTATTATTATTATTATTTATTATTTATTATTATTATTATTATTATTATTATTATTATTATTATTATTTATTATTTATTATTATTATTATTATTATTATTATTATTATTATTATTATTATTTATTATTTATTATTATTATTATTATTATTATTATTATTTTCTTTTTGCATATTTACATATTTTTATATACTTTAAATTTTTAATCCAAATGGTCGTTTCATTATTGAAAAAATAATTACTCTCATTAAAAAAAAGAAAGAAAGAAAGAAAGAAAAAAAAGAAAGCAAACAAACAAACAAAATAATAACGCTCCCATTGCAAATTAATTTTATAACTTTTAAAACAAACGCATGATTTTGATAGATATAATTGAAAATTCCATCTTTACAAGAAAATGATTATCTCGGAATGGTAATTTGCGTTAAATGAAAAACTCTAAATAAATCAAAATTATTACTTTGATATTGAGTTTAATTCATAAATAGAGACATCGAAAAATCACGGATATTACAAAACTTATTTTAAAAAAAGCACTTTGCAACTATATTAATATCTGTATTATAAAGCAAAAACATATCCGCGAGTAAAGCTGACGTCATATTGGCGGTAGCAGACCTGACCATCCGTATAAATTTCATTTTTAGTTCAATTTTTTTAACTTCCAACTAACATAAATTTAAATTTTTACACCATCGAATAAGCGAGAAAAAAATTCTTTCAAATACAATTTGTTTGAAAACTGTATCTGTATTTAGATTTTGTAAAATTATTTAATTTTTCAAAAATTTAGCGGAGGTATAAATAAGAAATAATATTTTTAAAAATCAAAAAATGCTTAAAGCATACTTAAAATGCAGAAATAATTAAGTAAAAATCCATATTAATTCTTTCACTTTTCAAAAACTCACTAGATGACGCCAAAAAAAGAACATTAACATATATTAAAATTCGAAATAAAAAAGAAAAAAGTTCCTTTTAATTCCTTAATAATGCATATAGATAACTTAAAAAAACCTGTAAATAACAAGTGTACTATTTCAAAATATTGCCAGTAGATGGCAGCACCAAACAAAAAAATCATTGGAATTCAATATTTATTCCTCTGACTGTTTTTAAAAGTTTAATTCTTTTTATTTAGTGTTTCTTCAGCTTTTTTGGGGGGGGGAGGGGGGGGCGACACACACTTCGTAACTTTATTTTTAAAAAGAAATTCCGCTAAAATAATTGCAAATTTAAGTTTAAAAAAATTCAATACAATTCCGTTTTTTAAATGTTTATTCTTTTTTTTTGGGGGGGGGGGGCACATAATACTTCGCAAATTTAATTTACTTTTAAAAAGAAATTCCGCAAAACAATTACAAATTTAAGTTTGAATAAATGCAAAATTTGTATGTTCTGCCGAGATCTTCGAACCCACAATCTACAGCGTGGGAGACATTTGCGTTACCACGACACCGTCGGTGCTCAGGGAATATTTGCTGAATTAGGTAGCTTTCATTACAAAAAGCTACCTATTGCAGCCGTTCGGAGGAAAGCGATTTCAAAAAATTTTGGTATATTTTCATCGATCATGACCCCTAGACCCCGAAACCACCCTCCGTTCAAAAGTTGATATATATATATATATATATCTGATCTTTGTCACACTGTAACTCTCGTATTTATGAACCGATTTGGATGAAACTCGGTGTGTACATAGTACATACAAATGTCTCGACCGAGTTCGTTGGCCAGCTTCATCCGCTATCTTGTTTCAAAATGGCAGCCATTTAAAATTTGTTAAAAAATTTAAAATTTGAAATGTGGTACCAAAAAATTTAAAATTGAAAAATATTTTTTTCTTATGTGTTTGACCTTGATACAAAGATTCCGGAGCATTTTTTGTTTCGTCTATATCTTAAAAAAATGTCTGAGTTATAGCACTTCGAATTTCTAGCTTGGCTGACATTTTGAAACGACCTGATTTTTGTCACACGATAACAGGCGTATTTATGAATCTATTTCGATGTACCTTGGTGTATACGTAATACGTGCCAATGTCTCGACCGAGTTCGTTGGCCAGCTTCATCCGCCATCTTGTTTCAAAATGGCGGCCATTTAATTTTTTTAAAATATTTTTAAATTTGAAATGTGGTACCAAAAAATTGAAAATTGAAAAATATTTTTTTCTTATATGTTTGACCTTGATACAAAGATTCCGGAACAGTTTTTGTTTCTTCTATATCTAAAAAAATGACTGAGTTATAGCATTTTGAATTTCTATTGTGGCTGACATTTTGAAACAACCTGATTTTTGTCACGCGATAACAGGCGTATTTATGAACCGATTTGGATGTAACTTGGTGTGTACATAGTACATACCAATGTCTCGACCGAGTTCATTGGTCAGCTTCATTCGCCCTCTTGTTCTAAAGGGCTGCCATTTTAAAAAAAAATTAAATTTTAAATTTAAAATGAGTTATCAAAAAATTGAAAAATGAAAAATATTTTTTTATGTGTTTGACCTTGATACTAAGATTCCGGAGCAGTTTTTGTTTCGTATATATCTTAAAAAATGGTTGAAATATAGCACTTTGAATTTCTAGCATGGCTGACATTTTGAAACGATCTGATATTTGTCATGTGATAACACGCGTATTTATTAACCTATTTCGATGTAGGAAGGCATGTGGATAGTACATCGTAATGTCTCGACCAAGTTCGCTGGCCAGCTTCATCAGCCATCTTGTTTCAAAATGGAGGCCATTAAATTAAATAAAAAATTATATTTAAAGTGAGGTGCAAAAGAATTAGAAATTGGAAAAGGTTTCTTTCTTAAGTATTTGACCATGATATAAGGATTCCGGAGCATTTTTTGTTTTGTCTTTATCTTAGAAAATGGCTCAGATATAGCAGTTTGAATTTCTAATGTGGGTGACATTTTGAAAAGTCTGATTTTTTGCCTGCGACAGAACTTGTATATATCAATCGATTCCGATGTGAGTGAGCCTGTGCACAGGAATTACAAAGGTCTCGACCAAGTTCACTCGTTAGCCACATCCACCATGTTGTCTTATAATGGCAGGCACTTCAAGATATCGCCGAATTTGGCAACCAAATATAAGTTGCTTTAAATAAAAGCAGCTTGGATAAAGCTGACTAATTTCTCGAAATTCTGATTCATAATGATTTAATATTGATAAAGATTAGGATTGAATCTCCTATAATCGGTTTCCACTAACTTGAGCTTCGTGTGTTTGAATAATATAAGCTTTTTAAAAATAAGGAATATGAAAGCTACCTCTTCCTCCCGGCACTGGCCGGAAGGACTTTTTAAGATTATGTTTTGAAATCGGAAAATAACGATTTCACTTAATTATTCACTTAATTCGGATTTTTCAAAATTTTATGATTTTGGGAATCACAGGATGTATTCAGCTCTATGTAAAAAAAAAAAAAAATCAAGTCCAGTAACTTAAATAGTTTCCGAGACAGGCAGAAAAACGAAACTATAAGGTTTTCATGAGATGAACGAAACCCTAAAAAAGCTGCTAGCATTGATCTTTGGCGCTTTCTTCAGCTATTAAATACTTGCATTCGGCTAATACGAAAGTATCTACAAGGTGGCCATAATTAAACTGACGGTACTTAGAGTGTTCTGTAGCGCGATCTAATTGAGAGAATGGCGCCAAATTTTGTAAGAAGATTAAACAAAACGGGCGACGAAGGATTCTGCGAAAAAAGTGTAGTTCCGAAAGTAACCGCTAGGGGAATATGTGTCGCTGTGTAACAAAAAAGAGAGTTTAAAAAAATGCAGAATCAATACTAAAATCGCTAAATGTTCTAAACAAAAGGTAATATTATTTCAGTATTGATTCCGCATTTTTTAAATCTCTCTTTTCCGTTACACAGCGCCGCATATTCCCCGAGTGGTGACTTTTGGAACTTTTTTGCGGAATCGTTCGTCTTTTGTCTTGTTTAATCGTCTTACAAAATTTGGCGCAATTAGATCGCGCTACAGAACACTCTGAGTGCAATCAGTTTAATTATGGCCACCTTGTATTTTAATAAATTTGAAAACTTTATTTGAATACATTATTGATATTTTTCATATAAAAATGCTTTTGGGTATTGTTAGTGGGGGCAATCTAAAAGAATATAGTAAATGTAAAAAACTTATTAGAGTTTTTTAATTAAAAAAAAAAAAAGTTTTTCACCTGATGTTCTGTAACCCGGTAAGCTCGTATTGGTCCTTTAGTATCGATAAAACCAATAAATCGAAAAAATAAAAATAAATTGACTATACCTTTTTTTTTTTTTTTTTTTTTCAGCTAATATTCTTAGAGAGAGAAAAGAAAGTCGTATATAATAGGATTTTCTTTTCTCATAGTGTTAAAGATTTTATTATGGGGTGCATTAGAAATCAATCTTTTAACAATTTTATTTTTGTAAAATATTTTTTGGATCATTCTAAAAGCTTCTAATGTGTTTATTTATTATCCTTTTTTTTAATAAGTCCTATATTTAAAAAAAAACTGATTGAAGTGAAAGAGCTTCAAAAAGTTTTTAAAGTAATAATATGTGAGGATAAGCTAAATTCTTAAAATATTTATCGTCAATTCTGTTTAAATTCCATTACTCCATTTTTTATGGTTCACACTGCAAATGCTATAAATGATCGACAATCAGACATTTAGTTATTCAAAATCAACAGTATTTTCTGTCATTTATTCCGATAAAGAAAATTCTCCACCAGTGGCCGAGAGGTTCTGCTCTCGAAGCTGGTACATGGGAGGTGCTGGGTTCGATCCCAATCGCGTCCGTTGGCCTAATCTTTCGGAGTTTTCGTGGTTTTCTTCGAACCTTGGTTTTCCGAGCGTAAATATGGTTTGGGTTCCCTTGGAAATAGTCCCACGGAGGGCACCCCCCCCCCCCCTATGGCCTATGTCCCTCGTGCTGGTAATTGGCCATCATAAATACAACCGATAAAGAAAATCTTTATTTTTAGTTGAGACACAAGCCCTTGTGATATGTGCTATATAATTCAGGGGGAAAGAGAGGGGGTGATAAAAAATGGTTCTGGAATCAGAATCACAGGATTTGAATGCCATATGAAACGCATGTTTTTTAAATACGAAATACGTGAATTATCACATTGCTAATTAAGCATAAACTAACAGAGTGACAAATGTCCAAGCCGGGAATCCAGCATTGGAGCGTTATTCGAAGAATCCGGGTTCGATTGCCGGCTTGGACATTTTTTACTCGGTTGGTTTTTCGCTTAGTTGTGATAATTCACGTATTTAATATTCAATAATTTCGGGTGTAATTTCACTGCTGAAAATTAATTGAAAAATGAACTAAAAATTATACATTGTTTTTTATTTGATTTTTTTTTCTCCCGAAAGTGTTACGAGTTTATTAGCCAAAAAATGTTAAGATTTTACTTTTTTATTTTAAGTTTCGATTGTCTTTCTATTTCATTTGGTTCCAATAATTTGAATATCATCAGGAATGCAACAATTAAATTTTCTGGGAAAAAAAAAAAGAAAATAATAATTTAGAAAATAGTTCGCCTTTTGAATATACAGGGTGCAATATGTTATCTATCGCCGACCTTTAATTTCTCAACTGTTGGTCCTAGACATATAGTTCCAATTACAAAAACGTTTCAAATGAGCTAAATATTCATGTTGTGGCATTATTTAAAGTAAAAAATCAATTTGATAAAATTACGAAAATTAACTTTTTATACGGTCCCCCCCAGTCCCTATAGTTATATTTAGTAAAAGTTTACACATATCATAACAGATGTAACACAAAAAGTTTGACATCTGTACTACAAAAATTGACACAGTTATTAAATTTCAAAGTTTGAGATTTTTTCACATGATTTTGTCTTTCATTGAGGGATCAGTTAAAAGATGAATTAAAGTAATTCGAGATCAAAATCAGGGTGCAATGTCCTTTTAACGCGACGAAGCCACTTTTAGCCGGTATCGTCACTACTTTTGAATGTTGTTTGACCCATAAAAGTTAGCTCAAATTTTTAGATGAAATAACCCTTTGGTGATCCCCCGATTTGGTGATACCGGCTAAAGGTGGTTTCGCCATAAAAAGCACATTGCTCTCTGATTTTGATCTCAAATTACTTTAATTCATCTTTTAACTGATCCCTTAATGAAAGACAAAATCATGTGCAAAAATCTCAAACTTTGAAATTTAATAACTGGGTCAATTTTTGCAGTACAGATGTCAAACTTTTTGCGTTATATCTATTATGATATGAGTAAACTTTTACTAAATATAACTATAGGGACTGGGGGACCGTATAAAAAGTTAGTTTTCGTAATTTTTATAAAACTGATTTTTTTACTTTAAATAATGCCACAACATGAATATTTACCTCATTTGAAACGTTTTTGTAATTGGAACTATATGTCTACGACCAACGGTTGAGAAATTAAAGGTCAGCGATAGATAACATATTGCACCCTGTATTTGATCTATGCATACATCATTTGATAAGATTTGATTGCGATTTATAGAACATAATGCATGGGGGGGGGGGGGGGGTCCCCTTCATTTCTGAGGACTTTAATGTTTCTACGTTTTAAATTTAAAAAAAAGAGTGATTTTGTACATAGTTTTCCACAATATTATTTTAAATGACTTTATTAACTTTTTAATTGAGATTTCTCACCTTTTGAATGCTCTAAATAAAATATTTCATGTACCGTATATACTCGTGTATAAGTCGAGCCCCCCCCAATTCTTAAACAAAATTTTGAAAAAAAAAAATGAATTTTCGTATTAATAAATTTTCATGAAATTAGTAAACTATTTTACGTTTCTAATTAAACTTTTTTTTTCAATTCAACGTTTTAAAACTGGATAATTATGCAAAACTGAAGAAGCTTAAACTATTTTGAATCCTATTCGCATCAATTCAATGACACTTAAAAATAATTTTTTTTTTTTTCAAAAATCTATTCAAGCCTTTGTTACAAGGGTAAATAACTTCTTAGACTGCTAAAATATAGTACTTCTTTGTAATGTAGGACTATTAGAGATATTTTAGAAGCATGCTCAAGTTGAACTCTTTTTAAAAAGTGAATTAAAATGTTGAAAAGAATGCCCCTGTATTGAAGGGAATTCTGTCCCATGAGAAAATGGGTGCAGAACAGTTACCGGGATATTATGATTGAGCTTTTTTTGTCAATCATAGGGAAATGACCATTGTCTGTTTTTACCTCTCACGTGACTACTTAAAAGATTTGCCCATTCGCCGATTATCTTAGGATTTTTTTTTTTTTTTCATTTCACTACCTCGTGTATAAGTCGATCCCCCATTTTCAACTCCCACATTTTGTTGTCTAAAATTCTTCGACTTATACACGAATATATACGGTAGTTATAAATAAGGTACACTCTAGTTTAATACCGTTTTCTCATTTACTTTGAATTGTAAGGAATTTTCCGTTGTTCGACTTTTTCAACGTCCAGTTTAAGGCGGATTATCGAGTCTTTACAGTAATTCGCATTAATTTTTTCTGAAAAATTCTAAAAATGACGTTGGCTGGTGAAAGTTTGTGCTTCTATATAACGCCTTTATCGGCTTGAAAAGAAATCAAGTGATTCTTCGTAAAGCAGGGGAAGAGGATGGACTCATTAACGGCCAAACGTCTCCATCAGAATCTGTGGAATTCATACGGATTGGAGAGATTTCGCAACTTTACGGCCGAATCAGCGCTTCGTGGATACATTTTATGGGCACTATTCACTAGAGTGGTCACAAATCTGGAACAAGGTTTCATTAGATCTCCGGAACGCCGAGAATCCATTAATCAGGGTTGAGTAACCATTAAACGCAAGCTGTGATTAGAATATTCTAGTTCAGCTAGACAGAGTCCAGATAGATAAAATTTTTCAAATGACGGAAAAGTTTTAAAATATTAAATCTGAACCAAATTGAATAGTGAGCATGATGATGATGATAATGGCAATAATAGTAATAATAATAATAATAATAATAATAGGTTACTAGCCGATCTAACTATTGTTTTGTTGATAACGAAAATACAGACTCAAGTAAAGGATTTCAGATTGACTTAGATTTTCCCTGTAAATAAGTGCTGTTTGAAAAGTTTGACTCACATTTTTTGTCACATCAAATCAAATTTAGCACTTAAGTAGTGACTATATGTGTAATCCGAATAGTTATTTGTTCTAATACTTCCTTTTAATAAAAAATATACTCTCCGGAGCTATTTTAAATTTTTCTGTAGAAATACAAAATGTTCTCCAAAAAATCAGTTCCTACAACGTCCCTTATAAATCATTATTTCTTGAGCTAGTAAAAATTATAAAAGATATAAATATATCATTAGCCAGCCCCCCCCCCCCTTGCACACACACACACACACTCCATTTTTTTTTATTTTTTTTCACGCTAAACAGTGACATCTAAAAAATTTTATTTCATTTCTTTCTTTCTTTTTCTTTTCCTCCTTCTTTCTCTTTTTTTTAACGAGATTTGGGAAAAAAGTTCTAAATTCTAATCGTATTGGCAATAAATTTATGATTAATTGAGTATTGATAATTTACACATGAAATTGTAAAATTTTTATAAAAGTTTAATGTTATCATATAATTATCAATTTTTACTATGTAATACAGTGATTTTCTCAGTGAAGATTTTTTTCTCTTTAATTATTCTATTGAGATTTAATGAAACATTAGTTGAATACGACTAACGGCTGACAAATACTTTTTGAAACTCTAAAAGAATGGTAATGGTAATTTATGTAATTGTAAGTCATTCATATCAAAAATAGAGTTTTAATAACACAATTATGAAAGTGGAAATTAATAATATTTATAGCGTAAAAAAAAGGAAAGCTTAATTTATAATATTTATTGGTATTACAGTAAGTTATAACGTGGTTTATTTATTGTAATATAATTATCGTCTCATTTAAAGTTATCAAAAAATTTGAAATCCACTGCATTTAATTCCTAATGTATATTTTAATACCTGTAAAAATATAAATTAACTATAGTAAAATCTTTTATATGCCACTTATTAATAAATATCTACGAAATAAATGATTATTTATCACGATCAAAGATTTCTTTTTTTATGCATTCATTACAGAAATGATAAACCCTTGAAGAACGGTTGTCAAATATTGGGGGAAATAACATTAAAAATTGGAAAGAGCTTACAATATAAACTTTTTTCATTTTTATATGTTATACACAATCAATACATTTTAAATTTTGTGTGCGTCTAATTTCTCAATAATCTGAAACATCAGAAGTTTGAAAATCATTGATTCAGAAAATGTAAGGGCATTCTCATAATCTTTTGACTTTCATGCCCATGAATAATAATTTTTATTTTAATACACTTTTTTCTATTTTTTTTTATTTGGGGAATATTACATTGCATGATTGCGTAACAATATTAACGAGATAAATAAGTTTTGGACGATGTTGGGGGTCCAAATACCAGGAAAACTCCTATACCGTCCTGTGTCCCTGATGCTGATTTTTTAAGTTTAGAGATGTCTGTATAAAATTGTTTCAATAAAAGTAATTCGATGTATTTTTTTCCGAAACTGAGACAATTGTTTTATAGAAATATGTAGCTAAAAATTAACCTGCACACATTTTTAAGGTTGATATTATTTTTTGAGCTCTGTCCCGGTTTTTCATCCTTACCGTCCCTCTTGCTGAATTTTTTTCAAGTTTTTTCTCATGCAGAAGTACGCTAAAGAAAGAATGTCTAAAATTCTTTGACAGAAAATTTACTGCAGAATTTAAATCAGCATTTAAATATCAATTTCAAGATCGTGGCTTTATTGGTAGTCTTACCATCCCCAAGGTTTATTCCTGCACTTTTCGAGGTAAATAAATAAAAAAAATATTTAATCCAATGTTAACAACTGTTTCTAAAAATCAATGAACATTGTGGCTATCACTTAGTCTTAACATGATTTGCCTAAAATAGGTGGTAATTTTCCTTACCTCTCCATCGCCCCTTTTTTCCTATACCGTCCCCTTTTTTTTACCTTACCGTCTCTTCTTTAATACCCCTTTAAGAGAATGTTATAGAAAAATTGTGTGCTAAAAATACTACATTGTTATTATTTCTTATTTGAATGTCCTGTGGGTACTATGCAAATTGATTATAAGTGAAAATTTCGAAGAAAAAAAAAAAGTTTTAGTGGTAAAATGGTAACGAAAATTAAACTCGCAAAGTTTAATTTTCCATAACTTAAGTTTAACATAAACCTCAGTTAAATAAAAAAAGTTTTCGCTGATGACCATTTTTTCTTTATTTTGAATCATTAAGGCATTCGTCTATCAGATTAAAATGTTATTTTAGCAAGTTTAATTTCGCCAGATTTTTTCCCCCAAAAGTCAAAAGATTGTGAGAATGCCCCGTATCCAACAGTCATTAATGAAATATAGCCGCTTTAAAGTCTCCAAGTTTTCTAGTCTCTTAGTTTGCTTAGTTTTCGGCATAACCACCTTCGAATTTTTACTTACAACCAGGACCATCGCTAAGACTATTTCTTCGGTGGGCAGAGGACCTTAAATTGACAAGTCAAATTTCAGTATTTACCAACTAGTTTTATCAATTTTCTAAGTTACCACAATTTAAAAATGTAATATAGTTCTTATTTGTAAAAATGTTTAATAATATTCCCAATTATAGATTTGTAATTTTTTCCAAGTCGACCGGAAATAAAAAGTGTATTATAGTTTTTATTAGTTTTAAACAAATTTGTCAACTAAGTTTGTAAATTTGCCAAGTATAACAGCATTCGCCATTGGGCTTTTTTTTGGGGGGGGGGGGGGGCTCCCCCCTGCCCTTACCGAGGCTCGTGCTTACAACTGTCTGTTACTGAGTGACTATTGACTATTGAATTACTTGCACACCTATGAATTTTTATATCTACTTTAAGAATAAGGTATACAGGAGGCAGAGTAAGTAGGCATCAAAGAGTGGTGGTTGCGACTTTTATTTTTAGTTTGGAAGCTGCTATGAAAAATGCATGGCTGTTATATTGTCTCTGTCCATCATTAAATGCAAAGGCTTTGAATTTTTTTCAGTTCCGCAGACAAATCACTCTGGCATATTTTTTAAATTATGCTGGTGATAAAAAAAACTGCAGTCAGGGATACTTCTAGGCAGGCCAAAGACATTAAAATCAATGTTCTCTGATTCTGTGATATATGATGGTGATAAACATTAAGTTATTATAAATGCCAACTCAGGTTTGATGCGCTCATTGTGGCAAAAATTTGTAATGCAAATGCAGCAAGTGTTTAATAGGTCTAGGCAGGTAAGGAATACATATATAACGTTATCAAATTTTTAATAATTCTGGATCCCCCCCTTTTTTTAATATCACACATTATCATTCCACGAACCGCGTTTCCCTCCCCCCCTCTTAATGATAACGTTATCAATGTCTAAAAATTATTTTTATTTTTACAATTTTTTTCTTTTATGCGTTTGCCAGTGATATAAAGGATATGATTATGCATTTATTATTCACATACTTTAATGATTCAAATGAAGAGAAGAAGTCAATAAAATGTCATTATTATACATCGAATAACTTTATATCAAATAACACCTAAAAGATATAATTACTGTTTGATAGTATTTAATATTAACTTTTTGTTACATAATGCATTAAACAATAACATGTCTTCTGGCCCTTTCCCCCTGAAGGAGAAGGGAGAAAGAAGAACTTCTTATGAACAAAACGAGTTGAACTTTTTTTTTCTCTTTTTTTTATTAACCCCTTGAGGGGCAGTGGGATATATTTTATCCCACCTACGATTAATGAAGATTTGCACCAGAAAAAGTTTATTACATTTTACTTTTCTAACTTTGGTGGAAAAAAGTTGTAAAATTGCTTTTCCTTATTTTGCAATAAATCTGTTTGCAGATTACGGTGTGAATTTGACATTACAGAAACACAATTACTTGCCCCTCAAAGGGTTAATAAACACAAGTATAATTTCAAACGTTTCTTTACACTTGGTTTCCCCAACAGCAGATTATATGTTCATATGGCAGAACAATAGGTATGCCGAACGTTTGAATATTTGATATTTTGGAATGAAATTATTTCATCATCATCTAATCTTAATGCTTTTAATAATAAGTTTGTATATTTATAAAAATAGACAAAATAAATAAGAGACTATTTTAATGTAAAAAAAGTTTCGAAAAAGAGAATTTTTTGGTTTGATCAAACAAGAGAATGATATATATATAAAAAAAAAAAAAAAAAAAAAAAAAAAAAAAAAAAAAAAAAAAAAAAACCTCCGCCCTCCCCCTAGAAATATTTTACAATGTCAAGTTCCAGACCCCTCCCCCCTAAAGTGATAACGTTATATACGTACAGTTCCTTATCTGTGTTTTAGAATACCTTAACGGAGTCATCAGATAACAATACTGAAATTTCAAGATATTTGACCTATATATCTCATGCGCCATAATTTTCATCAAATTCATTCAATTAATTACCGACAGTTCAGAATTAATTTTTGACAGACTGAATAATATAGTCCATTATTAATTTTAATATCAATGAATAAAAACTTTATTAAAGACACTGCAAATAGTCGACATGTGTTGAAAATACAGAACTTTAAATGTTGGAAGCAGCCTTACAAAAACGAAAGTTAGTTTTTAGTTTCTATGTTTGGTCTTCATTAAAGTAAAGAACATCAATTATAAACATATATCTTATTTTATTACCTTATATAAAAAATATTATAGTGGCAGAAGGTTATATGTTTAAATCACAATAGATACGATATTCAAAAACATATTATAATTAATATTTATATCATTTAATAAGATAAAAACGCTAGGTACAATCATTTTACATATACCGGGCAAAATAAATAATTTGCCTACAAATGGATTTTTTTTTTTTTTTTAGAGAAAGCTCAAATATCAAAGACATAGCTTTGAGAAAAACACATTCAAAGTTTAAAAGAAAAAAAAAAAAGAAAAGAAAAGAAAAGAAAAATTATAATTAGTTTAAGTTTACCAAAGTTCTAATTTGAATATTTTCATGCGGTTTGTTTTGTTCAATTCAGAATTGTATTTTTTTTTTTTTTTTTTTTACATGAAAAATAAAATAAATAAATTGATTTTTTTAAGGTTTAAAACTGGTGACTTTCTTTAAGTATTTATTTTCAAAATTATTATTATATACATGTATAAGGGAGAGTAGTACACAGAGTGAGACATGGTACACAGTGAGAAAACAGCCACTTTGAAATATATAGTTGTAACTTTTTCTCCAAGCTGGCACACACACATAACGACCTCATCTTATGCAGCACGTAGATGTAGTTTCGGCCCTTCAGTTACTCGTCCGACAAAATAGTAAATAATTCTTTATTTTATAGTGGTTAAAGTTACATAAACGTCTATTTTAGAGTTTATTTCCTTCATGACATACAGTGGCGGTCAAAAGTTTCCGGCCAGTTAGTTTTTTTGATTTGTTTGACAGAACGTTTTAGCGAAGAAGAAGTTCAATTGCTCCAAAAGTTAGGAATAAGCAAATTACCTCTGACCACGTGATCATTTTGATTGGTTACTTAAGATACTTGATGCAAAGGGGAGGAATTCAAAATTCGCGCGTGCAAAAGTTTCCGGCCATTCGTCATTCATTAGTTTTTGCTATCGCTAAAGTGTGTTTTTTTTTGGCCATGTTTGTTAATTAATCAAGGTGAATAATGTATTTGAAATTCAAAAATGAAAAGTTTAACAATTTATTGTTCCTAAATGAGTGATTTGTTTGTCGCTAAAGGGGCAATCCTCTCGTGAGATTGCGGCAAAGTTGTCGATCGGAAAATTTGCTGTAAACGATATTTTAAAAAATATATAAAGATGGTCATGGCCTTCGGAACTTGCCACGGTCCGGGGGACCTCGGAAAACGACTATTCTTGTGGACAGAATTATCAGAAGAAAAGCAGTTGATGACCCGCGTAAAAATGCCGCTGCAATTCCACGCCATGTATGGTGTTAAAAGCGATTTATGGTGTTATGGTTATTGCTGAAACAAGTCTATCTACAGTGTTCAGACGCTCATGTGACGTAGAACTTTATAGAACAGTCGGTGTTAAAAAACCTTTCATAAGTAAAAAAATTCAGAGGGCCCGAATGGCGTTTGCCAAGGAATACAAAGACTGGACAACTGAAAACTGGAAAAAAGTACTATTTTCAGATGATTCGAAGTTCAATCTTTTTGTGAGTGATAAAAAACATTACAACCAATGACCTAAAAACAAAAGATAAGGTTCTAGATATATTATTCCTAGAATGAAGCACGGCGGAGGACAAGTTATGCTGTGGGGAGCATTTTCTGGGAAATACGCCTGTCCGTTATTTGAAATCCGTGGCAAGATGAATCGTGCAATGCGTAAGGATATCTTGCAAGATCATTTGCTGCCTTACTGGAGGAAAAATTGTGGTCGCAACTATTTGTGTCATCATGAAAACGACCAAAAGCATACATGCAAGCTCCTCAAGCAGTGGCTTTCGCACAAAAAAAAAATTCGCTTTTGAAATGAACAGCCCAATCATCCTATCTGAATATAATAGAAAATCTTTGAAACTAACTCGAAAACCTGTGTGGAATTATAAATATTCCAATTCAGCAGCATTTTCACAAAAGTTGCCAGAACCGTGGACAAAATTTAACATTGATGATCTAAAACCGTTCATTGAATCAATGCCATGTTGCTGCGCCACAGTACGTATTGCTTAATGTATGAATACAAAACACTAATTGTAAATGTTGTTGATCACTGTTATTTTCTTTTATGACACCATTTTTTTTCAAACTTGATAAGGTGGCCGGAAACTTTTGAGAACATGCGTTTTCTTTTGCAATTAATTTTGCCAATTAAATTTATTAATATTTAATTTTTATTTCATAAATAAGTTCTTAACTGTCATGTCAATAAAGTGTATAAGTATCACTTTGAGATTCCTCTTCATATGGGTATACTTACAAATTAACCAAAAATTTTATGCTGGCCGGAAACTTTTGACCGCCACTGTATATTTACTTAACCCAACCTAGCTATATATCTAATAATAGACTATTTCGACAAAACAACATAAACTTTTTAAAACGATGAAATTGATGTAACAGATGGGGCATACATTTTCTTACAACGTAACGAAATTATTTATTAATAAAAGAAAGGGTTTTTTCCTTTCTCTCTTTCTCTCTGTGTGTATGGGCATGCGATGGCTAGGGAAATCTACTAAACGTAAGAGGCTGAAAAATTACATGAAGGTAGCCCAAGGTCTGCCATTGTCCACCCGAGGCTCATATTTTTAATATTTTGAAAATCTAGAAATATTAATTAAAAATCATAAACTTCAGAAAATTATTAATAGTGTGTAAAACTGTATGATTTATGCAAATATATACATTGTCTCACTGTGTATGTGTATCACTTGTGGTACACAGTGAGACAATTTCCGATACTACGCTATGCTGCTTCTGTGCTTTTATAAATAACTTTTTTAAAACCATTTATACATTAATGTGTAGCGTATTTGTGTAGCTTAAACATGTAACAATTTTTTTTTTCAAAAGAATAAAAATTGTCGCCATTCGCTAAGTAATAATAATTTTCGTCTCACTATGTATTTTATTACCCTCCCCTATATAACTAACATTTGTTAAAGGTATAAAATGTGTTAAAAAAATCATTGCCATTTACCTTAGAACGAATTAGTTCTTTGTATTTGAAAAATTTCTGCCATAAATAGTACCATGCATTCAAAAATAATAAAAAAGAAGGGGATGAAGGTGGGGGGGGGGGGAGAACATTTAATAAATATATCACAAAAACTAAAACTGTCGTTTTAACATTTTAAGATTAAAATCTGACTAAAGATTTAAATTATTACAAAATTTTCTGAATTCTAAGTATATAAACTGTTGTAGTAAATTTTAAATAATAATCTTTCACAGATATAAAATATGAAGAAAAAATATTCGCAAAACTAATGTACTAAAAAATAAAGTTTTCCTAAAATGCCCCTGAGTTCCTGTGTGATCTGTCAAGAGAGAGCGAGAAAAAAAATGACAATCAGAGTCAGCATTAAATGATGACCTAAGTCGCACGTGGCTCCACTTGTTCAAATGATGTTCGAACGCTGCCACAGCCCCTAAATACGGTATTAGATATAACCATATGAAGTCGGTTGAAAAGCGAAAATAAATTTATTCCAAAATCAATAATGTATACAGTCATAACTGCGTAAAAAGAATAATTTCGCAAATGTTATTTTAGATTTTAAACTTGAATTAATTATCACAATTTTGCATATATTCACATAGTAAACAACCAATCTGTAATTTTGCTCAAAACGTTAGCTATTTACTAATTATTTCATAAAAATTAGATTCTTTACAATCTAATTAAGAATTGGTTTAATAACATATTGCACAAATATACATATTTAGAAATTTATAACTGGGGTTATATAGATATATAACGCTATCAGCTATTTTTGGTAATTTTGGACCCCTCCTCCACCCTTACGATATTATGCGTTATCATCCCAGGAAACCCCCCCCCCCCCCTTTCTCTAATGATATTTTTATCATTATATAAAAATTATTATTATTTTTTTTTTTTTGATATGATATACAGATATGGCTATACATTTATTATTCGCACCCTTTATTGATTCAAATGAAAAGAAGTCTATAAAATATCCCTATTATATCTGAAATTACTTTACATAAAATAACACTCAAAATAAATACTTCCTATTTAAAATTATTTAATAATAGCTTTTTGTTAAAAAATGCATTCAACAGTAATTCTATCTTCTTGTTACTTACCCCGCGCGAGTGGGAGGGGTAAGGGGGAAGCAGAATATCTTATAAAAAAAAATAAGTGGACAGCATTCTTTCTTTTTCTTCACTAATAAACACAGCAAGTATAATTTCAAACATACTTCGGACCTAGTTTCTGGAAAAGCGGATTATATGTGCATGCACACAATGACAGAAGAATAGAAATGCCAAATGTTGGGGTAGTCCATATTTCGGAATTAAATGATTTTAATAATGACTTTGTATTTTCATAAAAATAGATAACAGACTATTTTGATGCAAAAACAAATTACAAATAAAAAAGAGAAAATTTTGATTGGATCAAAAATGATAACGATATCAAAAGACAAATCCTCCTCCCCCTCCTAGAGATATCTTAAGACATCATGTGTCAGACCCCTTCCCCCCTAAAGTGATAACGTTATATATGCACAGACCCTAAACTTCAAATGCAAATAAATTGACATAGAGTGTTGAATTTAAATAAATTTGATTTTTTAAAATGATGCGAAAATTCATAATTCATTATTGAAACCCTGTTCATCAAAAAATCAAATCGAAACATATTTCAAAGGCATAAATTGGTAACTATAATCGCGCTTTATAAATATCAATAAGTATTAGTGAATAAGTAATCAGATATAAATAAATATTTAATAAGTTAACGTCGTTTTGAATGCTGTGATGTTCTATCAAAAAAATAATAAAATATCAATATGATAGATCGTTACAGTGTATCAACTTTAATTGTATAATAAATAAACTTTTCATTTTCATTAAAATTAGACACAACGTGATGTTAAAAAAATGTAAAAAATATATGCCCACAGACATTAATTCATTATAAATATCTATTAAGTGTCTGAGCTATATTATCAAATCCAAACGCCTTACTTAATCTTTATTTAGAAATTTGAAAATATCTACCATCACCGAAATATGTAATTCAAACAAAAACAACCCGATATCGATGTACAATTTGAATATAATTTTACGCATGCTAACGTACTCACAATTGCAGCAAACCACTTTTTTGTTTCTTAAAAAGTAATTTTAACAAGTGAATAAGTTCGGTTCAGGCGCCCGTGTAGACTTCACTAACATGAAATTCAGACAATTATGCATTGATCCGCAATTAATCCGAAATTCCAGACTATCCGTTGTTAACAAAAAATTTTAATACAATCTCAGACATTGCGCTAACACAAGTAGAATAACGATAAAACTATTCTTATTTCTTGAAGCGAATTTGAAAACTGTCCGCATAAATAGCACATTTAAATTCCATTGAGTGTAAAGAAATTAATTATTATTAAAACGAAATGTGCAAGCAGGAATCACGCATTTTGCCTAAAATACATTCCATTTCTTTTACAAGGTTAAAAAAAAAACTTACTTAAATTTAAGACGATTTTTCTTTGTTTTATCTTCCGATAACGTCATGAAAGTTATGCTCGAACGCTGAAAGAAACGTTTAGAAGAAGACTCGAGCGCTGTTGATGGGAGAGGGTGAAGGGGAAATTGCATTTTCTAATTTAAATAACTAAATTTTAATTTATCTCTAATGATTTTGAAAAGAAAAAAAAAAAGATTTTTTTTTTTTCACAAGTGACTTAAAATATTTAAACACAAATTAAAACTAATTTATAAAAATGTAAATTAAGAATTATTCGTCATGGGAGGAGAAGTCAGAACTCGATGACAAAAAAAAAAAAAAAAAAAAAAAAAAAAAAAGAATTATTGTTTCAGTTTTCCATCTTTTCTTAAATTTATTTTTGAGTTTTTAAGAAATTTATTTTTTTAAATATTGAATATTTGATTATTCTTTTAATTTCTGTATTGCTTTTTATGTAGATTTGTTTTTAAATCTATTCGCACATAATCCTGAAAAAATTCGTTTAGCTTATTTCAGGTTAATGTTGTTCATTTTAAGAAAAGCTATCAAGGCTGCGGACCAAACGCACATCTGTTACAAAATCTTGCCCCTCTGTGTAGATATCGTTCTGGAAAAGGAATTCGCACGGAAAAAAGAAATGAAATGCACTTTTCAGCTATATATTGAAAAGTATTAAAGGCGGAAAAAATAGAAAGAAGGGGGGAAAAAGTGGGTCTTTGAAATGCCACAATATCCCATCAATCCTCGTCGTGTGCTAAAGGACGTTTAGAAGAAGACATGAGCACTGTTAATAGGGGAGGGAGAAGGGGAAATTGTATTTTTGTAATTTAAATAACTATATTTTCATTTATCTCTGATGATTTTAAAGAAAGGGAAAAAAAAAAAAAAAAAAAAAATTTTTTTTTTTTTTTTTTTTTTTTTTTTTTTTTTTTAAAGCGACTTAAAATATTTAAACACCAATTGAAACAAATTTATAAAAATGTAAATTAAGAAAAATATTGTTTCAGTTCGCCATCTTTTCTTAACTTTATTTTTGAGTTTTTAAGAAATTCAGTTTTTAGTTAGAAATTTATTTTTGAATATTGAATATTTGTTTATTCGTTTAATTTCTGTATTGCTTTTTATGTAGATTTGTTTTTTAATCTATTTGCATATAATCCTGAAAAATTTTTTTTTTCGTTTAGCTTATTTCAGGTTAATATTGTTCATTTAAGAAAAGCTATCATGTGCTGCGGACCACATGCACATCTATTACAAAATCTTGCTCCTCCCTGTAGATATCGTTCTGGGAAAGAATTTGCACGGAAAAAGAAAAGAAATGCACTTTTCAGCTATATGGAAAAGTATTAAAGGCGGGGAAAAGTAGAAAGAAGGGGAAAAAAGTGGGTCTTTGAAATGCCGCAATATGATAGCAATCCTCGTCGTGTGCTAAAGGGCGTTTAGAAGAAGACATGAGCACTGTGAATAATAGAGGAGGGGGAAGGGGAAATTGTACTTTATAATTTAAATAACTAAATTTTCATTTATCTCTAATGATTTTGAAAAAAAAAAAAAAGAATTCACAAGTGACTTAAAATAATTAAACACCAATTAAAACTAATTTATAAAAAAGGGAATTAACCCTTCACTGCACCACGTGCCATATCTGGCACATACCTAAAAACATTATATATTTCATTATATCCCATTAATTTCGCTAATATGATCACTGTAACTGATCAAGAGCAATCCAAAGAATAAATTAACACTTATTTTGTCCATGTAGATGGCTGCATTAGGCATAAAATTAGAATTTGTTCTACGGAAACAGAAAAAAAAAAATCGATCAATTTATTAAGGTAACATTTACTTTCATTATTTTTACTGAATACTTAAAAATATTAATATAAAAAAAAAAAGCTGCAGTGTTAAGCAGGTAAAATTAATTAATTTATGCTCATTTAGTTGCAAAATATAGCAATACAATATTTCAAAATCCTAAATGTGTCCATATATAGAACACACGATAAAATATCAAATTTTAGCTGAGAGATTGAATTTTTTTTTTTTTTTATCATTTTTCCCATTATTAGCCCGATGTATAGATTTCAAAAATAATTTCCTATAAAAATAGAAAAAATCGTGCAGTGAAGGGTTAATAATTATATGTCATGGGGGAGAGGCCAGAGCTCACTGCCGAAAAAAGAAATTATTGCTTCAGTTCTCCATCTTGTAACCTGTTATAGTAGAAATTTATTTTTGAATATTGAATATTTTTTTATTCTTTTAATTTCTATAATTGCTTTTTATGTAGATATGTTCTTAAACCTATCCGCACGGGCAATCCTGAAAAAAAAAAATCGTTTAGCTTATTTCAAGTTAATATTGTCTTGCAAATAAATAGATAGAATGCTAAATTTATCTTTAAAAAGTTAAACTTAAAAATCACTACGGGGAAACACTTAAAAGATGACAAAAGATATTTAAAAAGACGTTAAATTACTTTAATTCTTCTTAGTATTTTCAGCTATAAACACAGCTTTTGTGGGAGAATACAAAATACTGTTATTAAGGTATCATTTCCAAATTTGTAGTTGGTGTTAGAAAGGAATGAAATTGAAAGTGAATTTTTAGATCCGGAAAACATTGGGAAAATAAAATATGGATATAGAGGAAAGTGGAATATTAATTGCTTTATGATCAGAAAACTGAGCCAAATACAAACAGTATTTCCTTTTGTAAAAATTACATGCCCCTTAAAGAATTATCACTATTTAATTATCCGTGAATCAATAGAAATTATGACTAAAGAAAATACTGCTTGCAATGACGTTTTATCCTGCAATATACCCAGAATTTGGTTCAGATTGCTTAAAGAATCGTAAAACAAGTAATATTCCATTTCCCTCTATATCCATATATTTTATTTTTCCAATGTTTTCCGGATCTAAAAATTGATTTTCCGTTCACTCCTTTCGACACCAACTATGTGAAATTTGAAAATGAGACGTTAATAACAGTATTTTTTTTTTCCTTGACGAAGGCTGTGTTTACAGCTGAAAGTATTAAGAAGAATTAAAGTAATTTGACGTCTTTTTAAATATTTGTTGTCACCTTTTAAGTATTTTGCACATAATGTAATTTTAAGTTTAATATTGTCCATTTTAAGAAAATCTTTCAAGGCTGCGGACCGCATTCATATCTGTTACAATATCTTACCTCTCCCTGTAGATATTGTTCTGGAAATATAATTCTCGTGGAAAAAGAAAATAAATGCACTTATCAGCTACATTGGAAAGTATATTAAAAGCGAAAAAAAAGTAGAAACAAGGGAAAAAAGTGGGTCTTTGAAATGCCGCAATATCATATCAATCCTCGTCGTGTGCTAAAGGACGGATGCGAAGAAATTAGAGAGGGCTTGATTTGCCTCAAATCATGCTACATCCTTTTCGGGCGCGCGTGCTTCGTATCCGTGCGCGCCCCAGACCTTGTTCGGGTCATCGGCGAGAAGCATCCATACAGGAAATGACCATCCTCCAGATCAGAAGAGGGGGAGACACTCGCTAAAATGGCAGACGATTTCAGGCTGGAAGCAGGACATTGGGCGCGGCTGATAGAATGATGTGGATGAGGAGAAAGGATGTGCGAATTTATTTCATGTACACACGATATACAACACCGTGAGTCACATAATTATTTTGAATTTAAAATAAAAGTGAACGTAGTTTTTAAGAAAACATGCTTTTATTAGTGTACTTAAAAGTAGAAATACGCCGAATTATAAATAAATTCACGTTCTTTATATAACGTCACATTCTCAAGTAAAAACCATAGGGTCAGGTGGGGTAATTATGACCAGGGGTTAATTGTGACCGCCATCATATTGGAGAAAACTGTGTATAGTAAAATTTTGTTTCAAGCTTAGATATTAACCTCATAATGTATATTTCATCTTAGATATTCTTTATCACTAGTCTGAAGCCTTTTTGAAATCCGAATAGCAATTTGAAACTGACTATCAAAAATTTTGATAAATGGATTTGTCACTTTGGAGTTCAAAGTGGTCGCAATTACATCAAACAAATGTATATTGGCAAATATAAAGAGAAAATATAGTGGTCATAATTTCTCCCACTAGTGGTCTTAATTACCCCAAACTTATGTGATTGTGAGTTTTAGGCGTGGTAATTATAACCATCATTTTAACTTTAAATAAAAACATGTATGATAATTAAAACTTTTAAAATATGTTCTTAAAGGATCAAAGTTACTTCCTATGTACTAAAAACACCACTTTTCCAAATTGAAATAAGCAAAATAATAATAATAATAATAATAATAATAATAATAATAATAATAATAATAATAATAATAATAATGCTGAAAATGTAAAAAGTGGTCATAATTGCCCCTCCTGACCCTATCATAAACGTTAAAAAATAATAGATTGTTACTAAAAAAATCATTTTTGTTCAGTTCTTTTTTGAGATAATGGTATGAATAATAAGATATGGAAAAATATTGAAAGAAAAAAAACAAACGTTTTTTAGTTACTGCGCAAATGTTACTTTATATTATTATAACAAACAAATATTTATTGTTCAGACATTAATATATATATTTTTTAATCACGCTTCACGGTCACGTTTAAAAATCACGGTCAAACGTTTTTATGTTACCGCACAAATATTACTTTATATTATTGTAACAAGCAAATATTTATTGTTGAGTCATTCGGTAATATACATATTTTTTTAATTACCTCTGACAATTATTTAAACTAGCTACGATTTCTAAATTGTTCTCTCAAAGTACACTGTTAAAGATTTTGCAGCATTCTGGCAGGTCATTCGACCGTTTTTTGAAAAAACGGTTTCATAACCATAATTTAACTATGTTCTGACCATAAAATGGCCAATAATATGGTCAGAATATTGTTAAAATTACGGTTGTGTAACCGTTTTCGAAAAAAAAAACGGTCAAATGACCTGCCAGAATGCTGCAAATTTTCAACAGTGTAGGATCAAAATTTAATTAAAATGAATCTGTTAATTGATAATTAAATTATGGAAATATGGAAATATTGTATTTTAATCGGGAGCACACCGCTATACTCAATTTCTAGAACTCTAGAACATCTGGGGATGAGTGAAAAAATTGATTAGAAAATTTCGTTTTTACATGCATGAACCAAGTTAAATTAAATAAAATCATGTAAGAAGGCGCAAAGAGGCGAAATTATTTTGAACAAATTCCTCATGTATTCAAGAAAACGTTTAATATTTTAGACTAGGTTTTAGTCAAAGCAAGACATTGGGCGCATTTGATTAGCATGACATGGTTGGGAGGAATGTCATACTATTGGGGACCGTAAGTCATACTTTTAAGTTATTTAAAAGAATAGATTGAAAAAATGTGCATCCGGAAATGAAATTGATCTCAGAAAATTCTTCGAGTATTTAAAAAAAATCTTTAATATTTTAAACTATGTTCTGAATTTGTATGAATACGATAATAGTTGTCAAAAATATAACATTCTCATATTTTGCAGTAATGTAAAAATTTGCGATTAGGTTTTCATTTTATTTTTTAAGCTTTGTACTACAACTACTACTCCTACTATTACTGATACTACTACTACTACAAATAATAATAATAATTATTATTATAAATAATAATAATAATAAGCTGTTTTTAAATATAACTGCTTTACGGAAAGTATACTTCAAAATAACACGAGCTATAAATACTTAACACTATATAAAGCACATTGCAAATTAATGCACAGTAAAAAAAAAAAAAATAAATAAAAAAAAATAAAAAAAAAAAAAAAATAAATAAAACTGTAATTCTACAGATGTAAAGTTACAGAAATCTGTATGCTTACTAAATTTTATCTGTACAAAAAAAAAAAAAAAAAAAAAAAAAAGGAGAATCTACAAAACTGGTTTTTGTAAATCTGTAGTTTTACAAAAGAATCTGCTAAAATTATAGCAATCTTACTAAAATTTTATCTGTAACCCGGGTTGCAGTTACATAAAAAGTTTTAAGCATCCCAGTGTCCTAAAAAATTCTTAGTAACATTACAGATTTTTTGATTTACAGTGCAAAAGTGTATCTGCTACATGAATTTTTGTTGTTGCCGTTCTATAAAAAGTTCTAGGAATCCCAGTTTCCTGGAAAAATTTTAGTAACTTTACAGATTTTTTTTTCTTACGGTATTCGAGATATAGAAAAAGAATAGAAATGATAATAAGTTACAATCTTCTCACTGACAGTCTTCGGGATGGAAGATTTAATTAACAAATTTTATAACAAAATGAAAATAAAATCACATTGTTTAATTAATTATTCAGCTTATAAAATTGCATTCGTGAAAGTTGGATAATCCTTTTCAAAGAGTTCATTTAAGAATATAAAAGTGAATCAAAATCACAAGAGCGAATTTTTCTAGCAAAAACATAAGTAATAACATTAAATAGTTTACGATTGCTGTTAATTTAAAAATAGATTATATAAAGTTGTTGTAACTTTCCAAAAAATAACTAAAACACAATCAAGAGATTTTTTAAAATAAATTTTAATCGATTTATGGGATTATAATATATCTTTTGTTTGATTTGGTCATTTATAAAGCGGGTTTTGGAAGTGTGTGTGTGTGTGTGGGGGGGGGGGGGAATAAAGCGATAAAGCAAAATCAGTGAACAGAAGTTAATTTAGTTAATTTTTTCGAGTTGATAAAACTCATCAAAATTTCTTGTCGTATAATTATGCAACAGAGTGACCTACCACGGTATTGTGAGAAAATTTTGCAGAAATATTAATTTATATTTTATTATTGTTATATATTTTTTTTACAATAAAATCGTATTTGAAACTAAATATGCATATTTGTTACACAAAGTTAAAATTAAAATTATTTAAGACATATTGTATAAGAACTGAAAAGCTTTGAATTATGCTTTGAATGAAATATATTTTATATATAGTATCCATCTGAAGAATTTGTCGCTTTTGAAGTTTTCATATTATCTTGCAATTTTTTTTTAATACTAATAACTTTATTTTATACTAATACTAATACTACTAATAATAACAGAAACAATTTTCTAGGGTGGGGGGGGGGGATTCAAGTTTTTTAAAGTCCTGTTCTTGTAAAGTTATATAACTTTTCGTTTGTACTTTTCTGTATAAGTTTATACTATTTCCAGCATTTTAACAAAATAAATAAACAAATTTGAATTAAATCTAAAGTGGCACTCTAAATTTTTGCCATAACTATAAGGAAGAATATATTCAGCAAGGATAATCAATTTGAATTGGCAAGTATACGTTATTATATCATACATTTATACATTAAATATAACATATTTATTATTGCTAAATCAGGGATACGTATGGATACCGCACATGGGTGCTGAATATGATTTATTATAATTAGTATGCAAAAATCGGGCATACTTATATCTACCCTATATATATAAAATCCTAATGAAACGAATTTATGAAACGGATATATGAAACGAATTTATGAAACGGATATATGAAACGAATTTATGAAACGGATATATGAAACGAATTTATGAAACGGATATGAAAAGACTGATTAAACAACTAATTATGTTTCAAGCGATTTCTCCTAAAATATGGAATACTTTGGGATGAAATTAACACCAAAAATCAGCATTGATCCGCAGATCTCAAAACTGATATTAGAATGTTTAAATCCGAATTAGTTTTCGAAATATTAATTTTTTCTAATTTTATATACATTTTTCTAATGATGGCAACTCAAATTTTAATCAAACACATTTTTTTTCTCATATTTCAGAAAAGGTTGACATGGTAACCCGGCTATTGTTGTTTATTTGATAATAAATGTTTATTTACTTTTATTTCTTTTTATAAATTATATAAATTATTTTGTTCTATAATTATTAATTTTTTATATATATATTTCCTTTAGAAAATAATAGAAAATAATTAAAAAATACGGTACTACTTAGTTATTCCGTCGACCAATTTCGCCAAATTATATAAATCGCCAAAACACTCGCCAAATTATACAAATTGACGTAATTTTTATTTTAAATAACGAAAGAACAAATAAATTAGTATAACATTAATAAATATATAAATAAAAAGTCGAAATAAAAATCACTTGATGACGTAAACACGTGTAACTTGCTTAAGGTCAAGTGAATGTGACATTTACCATCAACCATTATTGGCATTTAATCTTATAGTTTGGCGATAGATTTTTGGTCGACGGGATAACTAAGTAATACCAAAAATGCATATGTAACTGGTATTTGAAAACGAGGTTTTCGCTAAATTTTCGTAAAAAAAAAAAAAAAAAAAAAAAAAAAAAACACGCCAAACCTGCTGTGCGTATATGACATCTAGCCAAATATTATCACTCGAAAAAAAAAATGCTAACTGGAGTGTTGAAAAAAAGCTATTGGCGAGATTTGCATCCGGCTAGCGTAACAGTACCAAGAATTCTTTGCAACCATGGCAAATTTTATGCAGTTTTATTCGAAAAAAAAAAAAAAATTGATTTTTTAATCAAAATGAAAAACTTACGGTGCCATATTGGCGCGATTTTTTTTCTGACGCCAATGTCATATACGGAACGGGCACTTAACTGGCGCCAAAGTATCGTTATTTTGCTTGATATGGTAAGCCGGATGTTGTTGTTTATGCTGTTGATGCGTTCCCCAAATTGGCGTCGTTAAAAAATCGCGCAAATATGGGACGTATATGACATCTGTGCCAAACTTTCATATGAACGGCGAAGGCATCAGACCGTATTTGTTTATGGCAGTAGATGACTTGAACTATTATAATATAGATGAAATGATGGCGAAAGAATAATATTTAGCGACTTATCACCTGAGCCTGGCTAACATTAAAGTACAAAAATGGCACCTAGAGTATAAAAAGCGAAGTGGTCCGCCTGAAACTGTTGATGATATTCACATGACTTGGGCTATTATTATAGAGATTGTTTTAAAATACCGGGAGACAAAGACTCTGTATATTAAATTTATTTTATTTTAGCTTCTTTTCAAATGTTTAACAGATCCTCTTTAATCAAAAACGAAAACAACCATTGGATGTCTTAACAGCAACTGATTCGCCCATAAATTTTTGCAATCAAAGGGAATTCAATGGAAATTCGTTTACAGAGAGATTTGCACAGCTTTTTTCAGTATAATTCAATCTTCTCTAATATTTTTAAAACCCATCAGATTAGCGTGTTTATAGATTCTGCGGTGTCTGAACGGGGGTTGGCGAGCGTAGCTTGCAGGGGGCAGAGCCCCCGACATTGGCTATAATAAAATCTTTTTACAATTTTTGTATGTCAACAGAAAAATTTAGAAACTTACATAAAGACATATCTATAAATATGCTAAATCACATTATTCACATCTCTGTTTAGCTAAAAACTTACTAATTTTCACATTTTTTGTAAACTAAATGTATAACAAGATATCGGGAACTATAATAATTATTATATAAATGAGAATGAACAATCAAAGTTATACCCAGAATGTAATTATACATTGATTTTGAGTCAATGGACAGATTTTTTATATAAAAACGTGCTAAATATTTCATGTCAGTTATTAATGTACTTATTTATATTAAATAGATAAATAAGTTAAAATAATTTAAGATGTACATGTAATAATATACACCCATCATACAATAACACTGAAAGGATTATATTAACGTATTTTTAGAATTTTAAAAAAATTATCAACGACATCACACTTAAAAATAAAGACACATATGTCTTGTTATTATAAAATAAATTTTTACATTTTTTAAAATAAAATAAAAGAACACATTATCATTTTATAAAATGCTTTATTATTATAGGTATTATTATTGATATTTGAATGGATTATATTATCACTTAAGATACAAAAAGAAGTAATACTAAAATAAATAAAAATATTAATTTAAAAACATCATCACCTAAAAGTATTCTTAAAGAAAAAAAATCGAGCATGAAAGAATGCTAAAATAAAAAAAAAAATACAAAAGATTCCATAAAATTAGATAAACTGACTCTTTTAAAAAACAATAAACAATTTTATATACATTTTTCATTTAACATTCTTTTATGCAAAGCGTTTTCGGATAAAAGGTAAGCTATTCAAAAATAGAAAGATTCTCTAAAACAATAGTTTACCTTAAATTATTATTTAAAAAATATATTTTTTAAGGAATAAAATTTGGAGAATATTTTTTTCCTTTTGCCAAGTATGTAAGAGAACGGAAAGTTTTAAAACTAACCATGTTACTCTTCATTGAGTTTCGCGTTTCCAATCACTTGCTGATGCACGCGCGTAAATAATATACAGTTTTAAAACAAAAGTACAGAGACAATTTTCACAGCAATATTTCAGTATAAAATAAATTTCAATCAAGGAAAAACTTGTTGTTCAGTTGTAAATTGAAGACATGGGGGGGGGGGAGGTAGAAATGTGTTTTTTCAAAAAATTGTCTTATTTTGTGGATGATGTTATGAAATAATCTGTTATAATGGTAAAGCTAAAATACAATAATATATTCGAATTATTCTTATTGATATGAGGCATTATTTTTTAATATTTATTACTTTTCCATTTAATAATTTAATTATTAATATTATTTTTAAATATTTAATTTTTTTTCTTCTCTGAGAGAGATTAGTACCACCTGTTAACATTTTAATCACCAAGAACACTATATATATAAAAAAAAAAATCTATACGATTACTAACAATTTTCTAAGAAACTGGAATGCCTAGAAATTTTTATGTAACTGCAGGGGGGGGGGGGGGGTGATACAACAAATTCATGTTTACACTCTAAAAAAAAAAAAAAAAAAATTCTTTAAAGTTAAAAATTTTCTTGGAAACTGGGGTTCCTAGAACTTTTTATGTATCTGCAACAACAACAAAATCATGTGATTATCCGGCGTTACCGATAAAATTTTAGTAAGCACAACAGATTTCTGATTTTGCAAAACTAGTTTGTAGATTTACATCTTTTTTTTTTTTTTTTTTTTTTTTTTTTTTTTTTTTTTTTTACGATGTACATATAAAATTTTAGTAAACATACAGATTTCTGTAGCTTTACAAAAAATAGTTTTGTAGATTTACATCTTTTTTTTTTTTTTTTTTTTTTTTTTTTACATTAAAGAAATTAAATATAAAAAAAATACATCGAAAAGCTTTCACTTCATTTTTTTCTTTCAATTAAAAAAAAAAAAAAAAAAAAAAAAAAAAAAAAAAAAAAAAAACTAGTTTTTATATAAGTGCAGAAAAGAAAATGCAGTCTTAAATTTTTTTATCCTTTGTAAATGTGTTTCTCTTCCCCCCCCCCCCCCCCGTTATTTTGAAACTGCAGTTAAAAACTTTCTGTATGTACTCACTATAGAGAACACTTTTGTAAGTTGTCATAAAATTCTTAGATAAACATTTGAAAGAAACTTTGGATCTGGAGAAAAGTTCAAATTTCGTGTAAGGTAATTTTAAAAATGAAAAATTTCTTAATATTCAAATCTTATTTTTACCATCTGAAGTTTGAAAATATGTTTACTATATTTTTATGCTATAATTCCTACAAGCATTGCTACAAACACTGCTATAAGCATTGCTGCAATACTAGCTTGTGATGGGAAAACTTTCACTTAATTAAAGTTATGAATACTTAAAGCACTTCTTTAAAAACAAGATTTTTCACCTCTCAACAATGTGAAACTTTTTGGAATATTTTCTGACTCATTTTAAAAATAAAAGCATGACACTTGCAAGGATGATTATTAAAACGCTTTGTAATCGAACGTTTTGCTTATTTCGATAAATGAATATATTGAGTCATTAAGCAATTATTGTCGCATGGCATCCGTTTTATTTTTCTGCTGTCGCGTCCAGATATTCGACTCAAAATGCAAACTTTGACAATATTTTTTGAAAGATCAACTATCTTTCATCATATTGCATCTTTCGGCCTTTACCGAAAAATGTAAAAAAAAGTTAAAGTTGAAAGATTCCGAATAAGAGCATCTGCGAATTTCATACGTTTGCGAACAAAAATTAATTTAATAATGTGCAAGAAAGTAGCCAGTTTGGATTTTAGAAGAGGCTTAAGTTTAAAATTCAGCTTTACTGATTTAAAATAATATAACTTCAAAAGAAAAAAAAAACTGCGTCATAAGGGTTTTATGCACTGTAGTATAGTAAAAAATTTTGCTGTAGTGAATAATCATAAAAAATCCCTGACAAATTTTGTTTTCACTTTCTTTGTTAACAGTTATATTGTGACTGTATGCTACATCATAATCGATAGGTTTGGTTATGTTTATGACGTCCAATTATCATCACGAGGGATATAGGTCCTAAGAGGGGTGGGGAGTGCCCTCCGTGGGGTCTTTCTAAGGGAACTCAACCCGTATTTATGCAAGGAAATCCAAGGTTCGAAGAAAACCACGGAAAACCCCGAACGATTAGGCCGACGGGCGTGATTGGGATCGAACCCAGCACCTCCCGTCTACGAGCTTCGAGAGAGCAGAACCTCTCGGCTACTGGTGGGGCCATGATCGTTAGATATAGCTTATCTCAGTTTTGAAACTATTTCTATCAGTGTCAAATGACACCTTTTAAGATTTTGATTTTTGGTCATTTTATTTGTAATTCTTAACCTAAGATAATCATAAGTCAAGCATTGAATGGTATTAAAAAGGATTTGTAATTATTTTAATTAAAAAATTAACTATAAAATAACCAAAAGTCAAAATCTTAAAAGGTGTCATTTGACACCGCAGAAATAAGTGTTAACAAGGGCGAAGGGACCTCAGTGCTTGTTATAACACGGTTCTCGTAATTAAAAGGTTTAAGATTTTATATAATAAAACATAAGAAAATTGGTGAAAGTTCAGATTAATTATTCAAAATTACAAAACGCTTCATCTGATAGATGCAGTTTATGTTTCTGAATTAGAAGGGTGAAATTAAATTACTAGTGGCAGCATAGTATTCATTTTAATATTTTTTCAATTCTAAATTTATAAATGGGAAATAGTGATATGTAAAGTAAAGCAGAAGAAAACATGTTTATCATTTATTTGTCCATTTAAATAATTCAAGTATTCTTTTTTAACAGCCTTTTTTTCCACCCTCACCTAATGTATTTACTTCTTTCTCTATCTCTTTTGATTATTTTAGTAAACTCAGCAAATAAATATAAATACAATTTGTTTGTTTGCAAGAAAAGAAATTAAGTCATTTAGGAGCTATGACTAAATAAATCGTAATAACTTCGAGATTTTTCACGCTATTACACATTAAAACACACTGGACTTTTACGCATACACTTTTGCTTAACAAAAATGAGAAAACCGAAAAAAATTTTGCGAGTCAGTACAATGTCTGCTCGTTATAACTGAGTTTCCCTCGCTGCAACAAATTTTCTGCAATGCCTTTTTTAAACTAGCCTAACCATTTCCCTTCTTTTAGCTCGTTAAAACTATGCCCTCATTAAACCCGATCTCGCTATAAACGATTTCGACAGTACTGTAACTTTTGATTTAATACAGAATAAAACTTCTTTTTAACATGGTCGAAAGTCTCTTACGTAATTTATCATTGCATTAAAATTATTTGGCGTTTCAAGTGGAAATCGCGTAGAATTTATATTACTTTTTAGTGTTCTATACGCTTGAGGTCGCTAAAATTTCAAGGGTACTGCAGTATATTTTTCTTGAAATGAAATTTCTAATTTTATACTTTTTCTAGTTATGCCGGCAATTACTTGAAAGTATAATAAATAAAATTTTCCAGTACAACAAATTACATACTATAACCTCTTGAGTTCCGAAGCTAAAATAATAATACAAATGCTTATTCATTGGTTTTTTTCCAAACAAAATGACATTGTAAATAACAGAAAAAATATCTTTTCTGAAATTGTTCCTTTTAGGCGATTAATAATTTAGGTTAAAAAATGTGTATCTAAAACTACAAACCCCTTAAAAACATGAATTTAATAACCATTAACCTAAATTAACGCAATAGCAAATTTAAGAGCTTTAAGCAAGTAAATAATCTACAAATCCTCAAAAATTTTTAGTGAAAAAGATTTAAGTTAAATACTTATGAAAAATTTTCACTTTCTTGGTCATACTGTCTTTTGGGCATTTTTAAGCATTTTGCAAACTCAAATGAAAATAACATTTATTTTATGTGGGAATCAGCTTAGATGCTGCCATTTATTTGTTTGCTTTGGATGCAAAAAACATTCAGCTATTAAAAAGTGATGGTTTGTGAAAAGTGAAAGTGATGTGAAAATGAAAAAAAATCGGACATTTTAGTTTTTATAAGGAGAAGAACAGAGGTCCCCGTATGGGGACCCAGGGACCGAGGGTAAAAATAAGCAATTCTTGAATAGTATGTAGGATTCCTCTTCTTTCTATATATGTCTTAAAAGGGGGGTTTTGTGGGGGAGGGGGGCAGCAGGAAATTCTTTATAATGGCTTTTTCGTTTTGTTGGATTTTTTTATAACAGAACTCGACTATGTTAGACTTTACTATGTATTACCCTTTTCTTTTCTCATAAAAAGCCTTCTCCCGGTTAAAATAAAAGAATTTTAAACATTTTTTCATGCTTTTATTTTATTCTAGTAAAGTTTTAATTATGGTAATACCACGAGAAAAAAGATGTCAAATACTTCAAACAATGCTGAAGAAATTAAATGTTTTGGAAATATAGTTAAAAAAAGGGGGGGGGGGAATCACAAGCTATTAATATTAAACTAAATCACAAAAATTTCTAGTTTTACTTCTAAAAGTAAAAATCAACAACCTTTAAGTAAAACAAATAAAATCGTGATTATTTTAAAATTTACATTTGTTAAAAACATTTATTCCTTTCGCCCGATAAATAAAATAGAAGTAATTTTCACTTTAAAAACTATGACATTTTATTGTCTTTATTTCAAGTATTATTGAATCTTCAAGCATTACAAACAAACGAAATGATTCTTTCGAAGTAAAATAAGAAGTAGAGAAATTTTTTAAAAAGTTTTTTGAAGTGTGATTTTTACTGAATTCCTTTACCATAATTCCTAGAAAATATGGAAAATATTAAGAAAAGTTTAATTAAATTCAGCCCTACCTTCTCTCGGCCTTTTTGGAGTGACCACTCGGAAGGCACTGCCCATTTCTCCGAAATTCAGAGCAGATCCTTGCTTAGTCATGGCTGGTCACTAGACTGACCCATAACTTGAAATATTTATTTCGATTTAAAACGACTTCGGACGGTAAACAAAGTTGTCGTCGCGCGGGAAAACAAACTTACAGTGAACGAAGGGCGATTATCATAATAAAGCGCAAGTGGTTCTCTCACGATCCGTCCAATAACTCACCATGCGGGAACAGCGGACATTTGCTGTGGGTGTTGTGTGTAAGCAGCGCCGCAGGGTGGAATTTTATGGAAGTTCAGACCATCCCCTCTGGAGGGGGAATGAAATCAAGACACGCCCTTTGATGAGGGGGAGGGAAGATTCAGAATTGAGAGATTGTTGAGATCTCTCTCTCTCCGCAGAGAGTGCTTGAGACTCCACAGATTTTTGCACTCGAGAAGGGAAAAAAATCTTCTGGAAGGGGAAATGAATCGGATTTTCTGTAGATCTCTCTCTCTCTTTTTTTTTTTTTTTTTTTTTTTTTTCAATTCGCATTTTGATTATAATATTTCTCTTTTTTTTATTATTATCAAGAAATGATTCAAAATCTCCAATAGAAACGCTATCTAGATATACAATGTAGAAGCTTGTTAATCATGTAATGCTTCAAAATTATTTTTATAGTTTCAGTTAAGAGACTGAGTGATATGATCTTGAATATTATGTTAGCTAAGATTAAAAAGCTCAATGCAGTGCAATTAGAAAAAAGGTTGATTACCACGATCATTGATTTGTAATTACACAGATTTGCGATAGAATTTTTTTTTATGCAAAGTGAAAGATGTTTCTTATGTTTGTTGTTGTCGTTTTGGAGGGAGGGGTCGTTTCTTGGAGCTGGTTTTGGAAAAATACCAAAAGTTTCTATCACGTGCGATTCGACAGAAATCGAGAATTTTTGTCTAGTTGATAAATTATAAAGTTAGTTGTAAAGGCAACAGACGCCAATCAACATGCTACTACCGCTACCAGGTACCGGTCTACATTGCAAGAAAAATTTTGGCAACCTCTCATCTCTGATCGATACACTATTAAAAAAAAAAAAAAAAAAAAAAAAAAAAAAAAAAAAAAAAAAAAAAAAACTTTAAAGTTATTAAAACTTTTCTGGGAAACTGGGATTCTTAGAACTTTTTATGTAACGGCAATAACAAAAATTCATGTAACAGATACACTTTTGCACCGTAAATCGAAAAATTTGTGAGATTATTAAGAATTTTTTGGAAACTGGGATGCCTAGAACTTTTTATATAACCTCAACGTCCGTTACAGATAAAATTTTAGATTACTGTAACTTTATAAGATTCTTTTGTAAAGCTACAAATTTCTGTAGCTTTACAAAAACTACTTTTGTAGATTTACATCTCTTTCTGTAAAGTGTACAGATGAAATTTTAGTAAGCATACAGATTTCTGTGACTTTACATCTTTAGAATTACAGATTTTTTTTTTTTTTTTTTAACGGTGTACGGCACGACATGGATTTAAAACTTTCTGTTAGTAGACTACTATGTCGTACATCAAGTTTTTATGTATCTTTCGAGGCACTGTTTAACGATTAAAAAGACAAAGGAGATATTTCTAAAATATCAAATTTTAACTTTAATTTCAATTTTAACGCTAAGGACAGGAATTTTCTGAGGTGGTATAAACGAATGTGAGTGAATCGAACCAATTCATATTGTGAGTTGTGAGCCAAGCGAAAGATGTGAAAAAATTATTTCAACTCTTTTAGAGAGTTCGCAAAAATCTTCACTGAATAAAGCACAAATGAGAGATCACTGATGCAATAACTTACTAATCAAAATTTATGTTTTTATTAGATTCCAAGGATTAAGCCGAGATTACTCACTTTTCTTTCTTCGTGCGTGGGAAGAACAGCAGACATCAGAGTTTATGATCGCCAAAATGGCGATATACATTCACATTTGAATTTCATGTTTTCTGACATTCATAAACATTAAGTAGCTTTATTTGTTTATTTATTTTCTTGTTTGGCCTGTTCTCAAGCGCGCAAAGCACAGGGAGCACTGTTAAAAAAAAGTTCCGTCAAATTACAGAGAATCTACTGGTAATCCATTACCGAAAGTCTCATGTAAAGTTACAAAGATTAGAAAAACAGAGATTCTGTTAAATAACAAAGAAATTATTCGGTAAATTTACAGTAGACTCTGGAAGTTTACATCGATAAAAATGCACAAGACTGTAAATTTATTTTATTATGATAATAATTTAATTTTCGAAATTATTGATTTTTGAACTTCGGAAAAATAGAATTTTCCGATTGACTGTTAACTGTTGTACCATTTAAATTTTACGATATTTATTTCTAGACGGCCCGGGATTTGAACCAGAGTCCTCTGGGTAGTAGGTGAACATCTTTCTGCTAGGAAATACTTTTACTTTGAATTTATTTTTAATAGTATCATGGTGAATGAAACAACTGCAAAGTGATTGCCGATAAAAATCTCCGCTAACGAATTTTCCTTCTCTAAAATATTCTAATTTTTAATAAAACAATATTTAAACCAAATTTTCTTCTTTAATATTTGTAATAAAATTGTAAAAGAATTTTAAACTAGTGCAAATTTACAGAGAGCTACGGATTTTGTTGTCGTTGTTGTTTATACAGAAATTTTTAACAGTGAGGTTATATAGTGATCGCTGGAAGAAAATTACAATTGCACTCGAATTCCATGTTTTGGAGATTCATATTGCAGCAAATAAGTCTGACTCGCAATTCTTTTTTTTTCTACCACTGTAAGGAAAACGTCTTTCAAGAATTTTTTTTAACCATTCTCTTGGTTTGATGTCTTTCTGAAAGAGAAGAGCTAACATTCTCTATTTAATTCAATTAAAAATATTACTTCTTTTTTACTGTATCGCGAATAATACTGTATTACATTCATGCAAGTCGGCGCGTAGATTTCCCAGCAAAAACTTTATTTCCGTTTTTTAAAAAGAAAACGAAGAAATATTATTAACTTTAAGCATAAATTATGGAATTCTTACCAATCTTAGGTGCATGTATTACACTACCTTATTTTTAAGCCTTGTGTTACTTTTAATCTCATTAATACACCAATTTCACTTGAAAATTGTCTATCATCATCAAAATTTATGAAAGAAGATATCACTTTGGATTTGTAATGAATGGTTTAAAATGGTTCCTCGAACTATAACTGCCTAATTTATAGAGCTTTTCTTCAAGTAATTAAAGCATCAGTTTTAAATTTGAAAACTTTTATGAACGTACAGTTTAATACAACTCAAACCAAAACTACAAGCAATTAAGTTTTCTAATTATTTTTGACATTTAATGTCGTCTCAACTCAAATAGCACATCTTACTGTTATAATTTGAGCTCATAATTATTAAGCTACTTTTACTTTTTAGTCTCTTGACCTTCTATGGTCACTATATTTTTAGACCAACTACAGTCAAACCTCGTTAACATGAACCTCAAGGGGAATTAAATTTTTGTTCATGTTATCCGTAGTTCATGCTATCAGTAACAAAAAATCCAGATAAAAAATATTGAGAAAAATACATATAGGGGAGACTGGGGGTTAATTGGACATAGGAACTAACGGGACAACAATATTTTCTCGTAAAATATGAGTCAAGAATTATCAGTAAATGTCATTTCCAGTGTTACACAAGAACATGCAGTGAACCACTTTTTGCATTAGCTAAAAGCAAGAAGCAAGATATATTTAAGCATCAAGATGAGTTTTTTTTTTTTTATATTTAATAAATATTTGTTTTGATCAACTATTAAATCATCTTTTAATAATAATACTTTTTATTTTGAAGCTTTTATATAATGTTCGTTTTTAACCCTCTTACTGACAAGCCCGTGTTAAAACATTCATTAAACTCCAGGTTTCACGGCAATATCAGCAATATTTAAAATAATATAATTCTGTTGATTTAATGGATTTATAATACATTGAACAATGATTAATAATCTCAAGGATTACATTCATATTTTTAATTAAGTTTTTTTATAGAATTTTGAAAGAAACATATTTCTTTAGTATTTAAAAAAAAATGCAGAGAAAACAACATTACAATTTTGCCCTTTTGCAAGACTGTCAGAGGGAATCATTATTTCGTACCAGTGATAAACAATTAATTTAAAATTAAACTTAAATGCAGTGGTAAAGGATTCGGGGATTTCACACAGAGTTCTAATTGAGACAGATATTTAATTTTAATAATTAAACTATTAGTTATCTTTTTTTTTATCCATTAATAGAAAACTGTTAGAAGTAATTGGGTAAAACCCATGAATTTTATAAATTGCATTAATGAAATTTATGACTCATTTTGAGCAACTATATTGTACATGCGATTGGCCTTATAAATTCATACAGGAACGAAGTAAAAAGAAAAACCTGAAAGCATGCTTACTTTCATAATAAAAGTAGCAATACTAAACTGTAAATTTTTCAAGTGTGACGAAAGAAACGATGCATAAAATGTTGACAGATATTGTGAAATATAATCTCCAAACAAGGACATTAAAATAATTAAGCGAAGTAAATTGTTTTTCATGTGTCAAATGTGATTTACAAAAGTAATTATCAAAAGTGTTTATGATCTGAAAGAAGGAAGTGAAATTGAAAAGTGATTGCACAATCGTAAACAGATATTTTACTATAAACATTTTGCAATACTCAAGAACTATAAGACATTTATAAACTCTAATTTTAAAATACCATAAATATAAATATTGATACAAATTATTTGTTATGCTGATTTATGGCATTAATTTCCTGTTCTTGATTGCTAATAATATTTTAATCATGTATTTTTTTTCTACTTTCAGTTGTAACTCAGACTCTCAAACTGAGAGACGTATGTCTTAAAGCTCTTATTAAAAATTTATTTTAACTTTCTATTTATAAGTTTCGGCACAAATTTAAGTTCACAAGTCACACAAAAATATGCGTCTTTTTAAATCACATGAAGCTCACACCAACATCACCTGTGGATTAAAACAGAAATACAAGAAGAATATGTAGATCGATTTACCCTTTCCGGACGAAAATTACCAGATGATAAACGGATATACATAAATATAAGGTAAGCCCAATTTATCTCACCTATGTTTTTTATATTGAGAAATAGATAATTATTTTTTGAGGACAAGAACGAACATCACGCCATTTCTGATAGCAAAGATTATATACTGCTAACAAATTGATTATGAGAGTGAAAACAATTCTCACTAAAAACATCGTCACTAATTGGTAAAATAAAATCTGGTAATCCGATAGCGTAATTTATTTTAAAAAATTAAAACGAATCTAGCAACATTATGGCTTCTTCTACAAAAGATAGCACGACCATTGAAAAATTGAACGCCAACAATTATACAAATTGGCGGTTCAAGGTCGAAATGCTATTGATTCGAGACGAACTTATTGAAGTTATTACGCAAGAGGCCCCCACTCCATTGAACGATGCTTGGACCAAGAAAGACAGAAAAGCAAGGGCTTTAATAAATTTGTCCACTGACGACAGTCAAATAGTGCATGTCAAAAATTTAAATACAGTTAGGCAAACATGGGACGCACTTAAACAAATACATGAGCGATCTAATCTCTCTAGTAAGCTGTACTTGCTACAAAAACTGTATAGTACAAAATTAACTGAAGGTGGCAATATGACAGCCCATATTACAAAAATTTTAGAGATAGTGGATAAACTGTCAGCCATAGGTGAAAACATAACTGACTCGCACATTTCAGCACTACTGCTATGCTCGTTGCTACCGTCCTACGATACCCTAGTTACTGCCCTGGAGGCCAGAGATGAAGCTGAGTTAACCGTACAATTTATAAAAAGCAAGCTTACGGATGAATATACTCGCAGAGTAGATAATAGTGAACATTCCGAAAACAGCAATAAAGTCTATAAAACACAAGGTAAATTTAATCATTCAGAACAGAAAAGAGGCAGCAATAAGTACTGCTCACACTGTAAAATGAAAAACCACTCAAATAAAGACTGCTGGTTTCTAAAAACGAAAAACAACAACAGTTACACTAATAACAGACACTATAAAAATAAAAACAATTCAACATCACTAGTTTATGAAGAAAATAATTTACATAAAAATGCGGAACCTGAAGAAAGGAAACTCACAGTAAATGAAAACAACAGTGCCGCTTTACTAACCGAAGAGTCCGAAAATAAAGGCACTTTTATAGTGGACAGTGGCAGTTCCAGCCACATAGTAAATTCAAAAGAATTTTTTACCAAAATTACAAATAATAATGAAACAAACGTTACAGTCGCTAATGGTAATAAACTGATTTCATATGGATCTGGAGAGGTAATAATTCATACCGAAAATAAAAACAAACAAGTTATATTGCGTGACGTACTATACGTTCCTGACATAGAAACTAACCTGCTGTCAGTGAGTAGGGCAACTAAAAACGGTTGCAAAGTCAAATTTGAAAAAGATAAATGTGATATAATTCACGAAGGCGACGTTATACTTCAAGGTAAACTTAAAAACAATCTGTACGAAATACATGTTAGTAAAGATGAAAATCACAAGCACTATGCAAATGTCACCTACAACTGCTCAAATGCAAATTGCATAGATTTGTGGCATAGGCGAATGGGGCATAGGAGCTACGACACAATAAAGTCCATGTTATCAAAGGACTTAGTTGAGGGAATTAAGATCAACAACTGTAAACATAATGCTAAATGTGAGGTATGCATCAAGTCAAAAATCAGCGAGACCCCATTTCCTAAATCAGGTGCATATAGAGCTACAAAAAGGCTCGAGTTAGTTCATACTTATGTATGTGGCCCTATAAATACACCCACAATTGGAGGGAAAAAATACTTCGTCACTTTTATCGATGATTATACGAGATTTTGTGTAATTTATTTAATGGCAAATAAAAGTGAGACTTCAGAAAAATTGAAAGAATACGTCTCAATGGGGAAAAACAAATTCGGAAAAATGCCTACTGAGATCAGATCGGACAACGGTGGTGAATATACGAGTAACGAAATAGAAAAATATCTAAAAGAAAATGGGATTCATCATCAGCTTACCGTACCATTTAACCCAAGCCAAAACGGTGTCGCAGAGCGTAAAAATAGGTCGCTACTAGATATGGTTAGAAGTATGCTAAATGAAGCAAATCTCCCGCACAAATTATGGGGGGAATCCGTATGTACTGCGAATCACTTACAGAACCGGCTACCTTCAAAATCGGTAAGCACCACACCCTATGAATTATGGATGAATAGGAGGCCAAATTTGAAATATCTCAAAGTTTTTGGCTGTACTGCATACGCCTACATACACAAATCAAAGAGAGGAAAATTAGATAACAGAGCGGAAAAGGGCACTTTTGTCGGATACGACAGTCGCTCTAAGGCGTACAGAATCTATACAAGTGACGGAAGAGTAATATTGGCCAGAAGCGTAAAATTTATAGAAAATAAAATTAATCCAAATACTAACGAAAATCTAGATAGAAGAGAATTAATCGCGGAAACAAACAAACAAACACAACAGAAAGACAAGAATGAAATAGAAATAGATCCGACACCAACACAAAATGAACTAAGTCCACCACCCGCGTCACAACAACAAATTCCACAAGTGAAAAGATCAGAAAGAACCAATAGAGGTGTGCCGCCGGACAGGTTTGCTTATGCAGTCCGGCACGATCCAGTATATGTACCTAACAGTTGGGAAGATATGATGAGTATAGAAAATCCTATAGAAAAACAGGACTGGATAAAAGCGACAGAAGAGGAAACGAATTCCCTTAATGAAAATGAAACCTGGTGTTTAGTTGATCCCCCACAAGGAGCAAGAGTAATTGGATCGAAGTGGACTTTTAAAGCGAAATATGACGAATTCGGAAAAATCAAGCGTTACAAAGCGAGATTGGTCGCACAAGGATTTAGACAAAAATACGAAGTAGATTTCGATGAAACTTATGCGCCAGTAGTTTCCCATACAAGTTTAAGAGTCTTCATAACTGTCGCAGCATACCACAATCTCAAAATTATGCAGATTGACATCAAAACGGCATTCTTACATGGTGAATTGGAAGAAAATGTCTATGTATCACAACCTAAAGGGTATATAAACACTACAGAACCCAATAAGGTTTGTAAGTTAAAAAAAACCCTATATGGACTAAAACAAGCTGCAAGAGCATGGTATTCAAACATTAGTGAAACACGAAAAGAATTAAAATTTAAACAGAGCAATGCTGACAATTGTTTATTTATAAGAAAAGAAGGGGAAAACACGGTTTACATAGCAGTATACGTAGATGATATTCTCATCGCAGGAAAAGATGAAAATATAAATGACATAATAGATAAACTAAAATCTAAGTACGCACTTGAAGATTTAGGTCAAATTTCCAATTACCTCGGGATAAAAATACAAAAGACTCACAACGGCTTTAAACTAAATCAAACAGCAAAAATAATAGAAATTGCAAAAAAAAATCAATTTAGAAGATTCTAAGCCATACGGCACTCCAATGGAAACAGGCTTTCAACGATTAGACAATGAGGAAACTCAAATGCCAAACAACACTAAGTACCGACAAGCAATAGGTGCGCTGTTATATGTTGCTGCAATAAGTAGGCCCGATATTTTAGTAGGGGTAAACATCTTGAGTAGAAAAAACGAAACGCCGCGCCGCCTGAAAGAGATTGGAAAGGCGTTAAAAGATTAATAAGATATCTCTATTCAACAAAAGACTTAAATTTAGTAATTAGCACGGAAGAACCACCCATCCTGGAAGTATATACTGATGCAGATTGGGGTGGAGATCTAAAAACAAGAAGATCGATAACAGGCAATTTATTCCTTTTAGGAAAGAATCCAATACAGTGGATAACAAAACAACAAACGTGTGTCGCACAATCATCTGCAGAGGCAGAGTTCGTTGCAGCGGCGAGCGCAACACAAGAATTAATATGGCTGCTAAAACTATTAGAAGATCTCGATATACCGCAAAAATTGCCTATAGTAATTTATGAAGACAATAAATCTTGCATAAAAATGATAGAATCCGAAAAGTTTTCCAATAAAACGAAACATATTGATATAAAATATAATTTGATTAAACAGCTGAAAGAAGATAAAATTATTGAATTGCGTTACTGCCCAAGCAAGTCAATGACGGCGGACATACTTACGAAACCAGAGCCCAAGACTGAATTTCTAAATAATAGAAACAAACTGAAATTACAGAACAATCCTCGTCAGGAGATAAAGGGGGGAATTGTTGACAGATATTGTGAAATATAATCTCCAAACAAGGACATTAAAATAATTAAGCGAAGTAAATTGTTTTTCATGTGTCAAATGTGATTTACAAAAGTAATTATCAAAAGTGTTTATGATCTGAAAGAAGGAAGTGAAATTGAAAAGTGATTGCACAATCGTAAACAGATATTTTATTATAAACATTTTGCAATACTCAAGAACTATAAGACATTTATAAACTCTAATTTTAAAATACCATAAATATAAATATTGATACAAATTATTTGTTATGCTGATTTATGGCATTAATTTCCTGTTCTTGATTGGTAATAATATTTTATTCATGTGTTTTTTCTCTACTTTCAGTTGTAACTCAGACTTTCAAACTGAGAGATGTATGTCTTAAAGCTCTTATTAAAAATTTATTTTAACTGTCTATTTATAAGTTTCGGCACAAATTTAAGTTCACAAGTCACACAAAAATATGCGTCTTCTTAAATCACATGAAGCTCACACCATCATCACCTGTGGATTAAAACAGAAATACAAGAAGAATATGTAGATCGATTTACCCTTTCCGGACGAAAATTACCAGATGATAAACGGATATACATAAATATAAGGTAAGCCCAATTTATCTTACCTATGTTTTTTTATATTGAGAAATAGATAATTAATTTTTGAGGATAAGAACGAACATCACGCCATTTCTGATAGCAAAGATTAAATATTGCTAACATAAAAATACTCCCTTTCAGTAACAACCTTCCGCAATCATGGATGGTGGCATGTAGTTGATGACATATATTGTATTGTCCAAAAGTGAGAAAATTTTAATGGCAATAGTACTCGTTTTCATTGCTCTAAAGAATAAAAATCTCTAAAGAATAAACCATTGTTCCTTAGGTTAAAGGAAGTTTTCACACTTTTTTAGGAGTTTTCGTTCACATTAAGCGTCAAAATCTCTCATGGGGGCATCGAGAATTGTTCATATTAAGCGAAATTTTACGTTAAACGACTTCATCTTAAAAGAAGAAAAAACACTAGAATCCGTATTAATTTTGACGGGAACAGTGGGAACAGTTCCTGTTAAAAGTAATTCACGGTATGCGTGTTCACGTTAACGAGGTTCAACGTATTATAAATCAATTCTGACTTTTGATTTTGCTTCAGTATCTTTCCTCCCGCATTATTTTGCGTTTTCGCTAATGATATGTATTTTTTAAGTTTATTTACTTCTGGGTTTTTTTCATTATATAAAATATTGAAAAAAAGAAATTCAAAACATCTTTCAAATTAGCATGAAAAAATTAAATGCCAGATTTTAGAAAATATATGACTTTTTATCGAAAAGTTTTCACCTATTTTGGACTCTGCTTTCTAACTTAGAATTAAAATCGCCGGCATCATTGCAAGGAATTTAATATTAGAAAAATATTTATACTTATTTTTTAAAAAGAATTTCCACGTATTATGAGGAATAAGAAATTCTGTTGTTTTCACATTTGTGTTCTTTGATTGCAAGAATTTCTCCAGGCAACTGACTACAATATAATTTCATTAATATATCTTGCCATATTGTCAATTCAATAACGAATATAACGAATATAAAATAGTTAAATTTCAGAAGCCCATCATCAAAATGCTTTTATTTTACAAAAATAATGTATTTCATAAAGAATAAACAGACATTTTTCTATAAAACCGTAGCTCAACTTCATTCTATTTTTCACACAGAAGGGAAAATGTTTGTACACAGAGAGAGAGAGATCTTGTTAAGCCTTGAACCCGCATGTAACGTCGATTTCTTAAAGTTCCGTTCAAAGAGATGAGGAAGTATTGCTAGTAGTTTAAAAAGGAGAGTTTAACCTCATAAGCAGGAGTAAGGATTACTCCTGCTGCCGAGAGCCATACTATAGTAGGTTGATTAAAATTAGATATCGACCGAAAGTTCGGTTTCGTTTTTAGACCAAAATCTGAGTTTCGCCAAAAATTCTGTTTCGGCGAAAATGCTGCCGAGAATTCGTCCTGACTGAAACTATCTATATTTCAAAAATTTCGTTTCTTTCTTCGGAATTTTTCAACATTACTCATTGATTTTAGCTGTATCGACTCAAATGAGACAGTATTTATTGCTATGAATTACACTGTTTATAATTATCAGTCGTGATTGACTCAAGATGTGAGTGCAAATTATAAAGCTAGAAATGCATAAAAGACCTAACTTTGAAGACGTTTTTCGCGTTCGCTTAAAACGCTGCAGATTTAACAGTAATAGAAAATTTTTAATTTCAAACCACAGAAGTGTTTATAGCACTCTTTGAGAAAGTTCTAACAGATGATCATTTACAAAAATCATTGTAAAATATAAATCGAGGTATGTACATTTGAAACATTTTTTAATTAAATGAAATTCGCGCGTAATTAGAAAATGTGTCGTTGATGAATTACGTACATTTTATTTTGTATGAAAATAAAAAGTTTTGTCAGAAGCTCAGAGAGCCAACTTGGGCCACACGTATAATTAATTAATAATTATGTATATTTATGTATGTATTAATTACTTAAAAAAATTCTGGATATTTTCGTTTTCGGCAGAAAATAGGAAGATTACCGAAATTAGGTTTCGGTTTCTGTTTCGGTCTTAAAAACCTATTTCGGTCGATCCTTAATTAAAATAGCGACTCCTGCTGTCGAAATCGTACTCTAGTAGGATGATAAAACTAGTAACTTTGAATGTGGGATGATGCTTCCGATCGGAAGTCTGTTGTTGAAGGGGGATGTTTTTTTAATTTTTTGAAGAGGATGGTGGACCTGCGAATGAGAAAGAGTGATAGAGTTCGTATACTGCCGTTGCTTCCCCCCCCCCCCCCCCACCGCCCTTCCACACACACACACCTTTTTTTCTTTAAGTGAAAGTTAAATTGTGTTGTAACAATATAGAATTTTACGAAAAGTGTTCCAAAGGGGAAGTGATGAAAATAGCCGGTTATTTTTTGACGAGATTTAATTCCATACTTCTTATAAGATGAGGGTCTTTTTTAATTTCTGAAATATAATTTGGATTCTAAGTGAAAGGTTTAAATTAGGGATGCACCGAATATTCGATATATATTCTGTATTCGGCCTATTCGGCATGTTACCGAATATTCGGTCTTGCCGAATATCAAACTATCCGGTATGCCAAATATTCGGCTTGGCCGAATAGCAAACTATTTGGCCCGCCAAATATTTGGTTTGGCCGAATATCGAAATATTCGGCCGAACCGAATATTTAAAAAAAACTTTCAAAACATAATTTTAAAAACATTATACAGCTTCTATGTTAAACAAACAATTTATAAAAATACTAGGGGGCTCTGCCCCCTGCAAGCTACGCTCGTCAACCCCCGTTCAGACACTGTAGAATCTAAAAGCACGCTAATCTGATCGGTTTTAAAAAGAATAGAGAAGATTGAATTATACTGAAAAAACCTGTAGCGATCTCCATGTAAACGGGTTTCCATTCAATTCCCTTTGATTACAAAAATTTAAGGTAGAATCAGTTGCTGTTAAGACATCCAATGGTTGTTTTCGTGCATGGTTAAAGAAGATCAGTTAAACATTTGAAAAGAAGCTAAAATAAAATGAATTAAGTAAACAGTCTTTGTCTCTCGATATTTTTTAACAGCGTTATAAAACGATTCACATAATACAATTACTAAAATTTGCTGCTTTAACCCCTTCAAGGGCGGTGGTTCATTTTTGGACCACTTAATTTTAATTCTTAAATGCCACTTTAGCATCAGAATATTGGGATGAATATTTCCCTTTTATTAAGTAAGTGAACAAAAGCATTTTTGTATTTCGAAATTTGTTTATAAATTCTGGTGCCATTCACTGATTTCAGGATTTTACGAATAGAAGTGCCTTGTCCGTGAAAGGGTTAAATGCATATTAATGTATTTATTATTTTAAAGTTTCCTTTCCCTTTTAATATTCACGTGTAAAGACAATTTTCAGGACATAATTTTCAATATTTTCCTGCCTTTAACACGTACTCATTTAATAGTAATTTTAAAGTTTTTTTTTTTTTCTGTTTTTAATAGTCACGTGAAAATAAATTTTTAATCGTTAGGAAATATTATTCTTTGCGCTGTTTTTAAAATTGAAAACAATCTCTATAATAATAGCCTAAGTCATGTGACTATCATCAACAGCTCCAGGCGGATCTCTTCGTTTTTTATATTCCAGGCGGCCATTTTGGTACTTTAATGTTAGCCAGCCACAGGTGTGATAAGTCGTCGAATATTATTCTATCCCCATTATTTTGTTTATATTATAATAGTCCAAGTCATGTAACTGCCATAAACAACGGGCTGATTCCTTCGCTTTTCATAAGAAAGGTTTCCATTTTGATTAAAGAATCAAAATTATTTTTTCGAATAAAACTACATAAAAGTTGCCATGATCACAAAGAATTCCTGGTACATTTATGTTAGCCGGGTGAAAATCTCGCCAACAGTTTTTTTTAACTCGCCAGTTAGCATTTTTTTATTTTTCGAGGGGTAAATTAAAACGGTGCTACTTGGTTATCCCATCGACCAAAAATCTGTCGCCAAAGTATAAGATTAAATGCCAATAATGGTTGATCGTAAATGTCACATTCACTTGACTTTAAGGAAGTTACACATGTTTACGCCATCAAGTGATTTTTATTTCGACGTTTTCTTTGTATTTTTATAATGTTATACTAATTTATTTGTTCTTTTGTTATTTAAAATAAAAAAAATATGTCAATTTGTATAATTTGGCTATTTATATAATTTGGCGAAATTGGTCGACGAGAGAAGTAATAACATTAAAACGTTGCTTTGAAGTGGAAATTAAATCTCATGATTTGTTGCATTGTTACATACGCACAGGGTTTGACGTGATTTTTTTTTTTTTTTTTTTTTTTTTTTTTTTACGACAATTTGGCGAAAACCTCGTTTTCAAATACATGTTACATATGTATTTTTAAATTATTTTCTGTTATTTTTAAAATGATATAACAATAAATAAATAAAAATTAATTAATAACTATGGAACAAAACAATTTATAACATTTTTTGTAAATAAAAAGAAAATAAATTCAAATAAACATTTATTAATAAATAAGCAACAATAGCCGGGTTACCATGTCAGGCAAAATAACGCCATTTTCGCGCCAATTAGGTACCCCGTTGCGTATATGACATCTGTGTCCAATATTTTTCTTTTCGTTCCGTTTTAAAAAAAGAATGAAGTAAAAGCCATTTATTTTAAAGGTTTCAATTTTAAATGAAAGTTTTGTATTAAATAAAATGATAATGAAATACAAATTGAATTATGAATAAAAGTAACATGATGCATTTCTTAGCATACATTTAAGGGAGGCCAAACTCGTCGCCAAATTAATTTAAAATAACCTTTTCTAAAATATGAAAAAAAAAAAATATCTGTTATGATTAAAATTTGAGTTGCCATCATTAGAGAAAAAGTATTTAAAATTAGAAAAAAATTAATATTTCGAAAACTAATTCTAATTTTAAAATTCTAATACCAGTTTTGAGATCTGTGGGTCAATACGGATTTTTGGTGTTAATTTCCTCGCAAAGTATTCCATATTTTAGGAGAAATCGCCGTGAAACGTAATCAGTTGTTTAATCAGTAGTTTCATAGAATCGTTACATAAACTCGTTTCAATTCGATTAATTAGGATTATATATATATAGGGTAGATTAGGAATAATTAGAAACAGAATCATATTTAAATAAAAGAGAATGTTTTTACATTATTTATTTGTTGTTTGTTAAGCATTATTTAATAAAATTAACCAATCACGAGGATTTTCATAGGATTTTCATAGGATTAATTATGTACAAATGCAAGTTCCTGAACATTGTCCAGTAAATAATCTGTTTCTTGCTAAAATTTTAAGAACAACGTTTACAATTTCTGAAAATAACCGCCAACTCCAGGCACTGATATGGGATGCATTTAACAACTTGATTGCTTAATCAAAGGGAATAGAACAGTTATTCTTGCTGAGTTGCCACCGTATAAAATTTGAATAGATTGTTTTATATATTTACTTTTACTTTAGTCTCTTCCTGACAAACAAATAACATATGATCCTGTGTAATGTCTCTTCCAATTTTTTCACAATTCCTCTTTGATTTTAAAATGTTTGTGTTAGAATTTAAGAAAATTTTATTCATTTGTTTTAATTCACAGAGAAGCCATGAAACTTAAAATTTCATTAATTAAAGTTTTATAACTAACTTCTTCTTAAATAACTGAAAGCAGATTTTTTTCAGCATATAGTTTATTTGAAAAAGTTCTTGTTTATCAAAATGAAAGTTTTTGTTTTAAATATTATGTAAAATTGTTTTAAAATTTAGCATTTTAACGCCTTTAAACTTTGAAATATAAAAGTATTCGACAAGTCGAATATTCGGTATTCGGACTAACAGTTACTATTCGGCTAGCCGAATATTCGGTATTCGGCCAAAACCACTATTCGGTGCATCCCTAGTTTAAATGGTATCGTCCTAATTTTCATACAGATAGAGGTTGGTTGGTTTTCTTAAGGCATAATAATATGTACTACAAGTTTGAAAAATTACTTAAATTTCCAAGAATTTTAGTAAATAGATATTTTCCCCCTCCCTTTTCTTTTCAAAAAAATTACCAAGCCGGATTTTCATAACTTGTAAAAGAATGTTTACTATAACATTAAATTGAAACAAAAATTATAAAATGACTTACCAAACTGGATTTACTGTAAAAGAATATTTATTTTAAGATTAAATTTAGATAAAAATTTTAAAAGTTCCTTACAAATCTGGATTTTTTAGTTCTGTAAAAGTTTCTCACCAAGTTGGATACATTACAACCTAGTATAAAATAACAAAGTAAAAAAAATGCATTGATTGCTTTCATATATCCGCTATGGGGCCCCAGCATTTTTGCTGTATTAGCTGCTGACAGGGTACGCATGACTACAACATCACTAGTTGACGCCCACAATTTTGCACAAAACTTCCAGTGGCGTGACATTTTTTTTCAACATAAATTTACAAGTAATTTACCAAGCTGGATTCTGTAATAGAATTCTAATTCAAGCATAACGCCAAATTTAGACAGAAATTAACAAATTATTTACCAAGCTGGATTTTTGAGATCTGTAATAGAATTTTAATTGTAACATAACACTAAATTTGGACAAAAATCATAAAAGTAACTTACCAGGCTGGATTTTTGAGATCTGTAAGGGAATTATAACACAACATTGTATAAAAGTTATCTACCAAAATACATTTTTGATATCTGTAATAGAATTCTAACATATTGCTAAATTTATCAAAATTTAAAAGAGAAGTTTAAAAAAATCAAATTTTTTAAAGATGTCTTCACAGAATACTTTTCTTCAAAAGGTTAACAGATGGATTTTTGTAACCTGTGTTCATTTTTAGTAAAAAAATATTAATTCGCCTTTGGACAGCGCCTCGAACTGTCAACCTTTTATGATTAACAATCATATGCGCTAACCAATAACGCCACAAAGGCATTGAAATGTCACATACCATACTTTATGGAAGAAACGCCGCGGCGTTTATGAGTTTGAAAGTTAATTTTTTTCAAGTGCGGCGATTATGATTTTTCCCCCCGCTTAAAATTGGGATAAAATAAAAATTCCTTAAGACTGTTCTCAAGTCCCCGGCTCAACAACGCGAAACTTTCTGGCTTTGCCGATAATGAAAACTGTGACATTTCCGATGATGATGATACCGAACCATGCAGGTGGACAAAGAAAATGTACAACTTTTCCATTCAGATATTGACGACTCGTTTTTTAAGGGCTTCGAATAGAAACTAAATAAGGCCTAAAGTGCATACGACGTAAAAAGCGTACTACGTTGTGCCGACCACTTAAAAGAATGTAGAGCGCCTAAAGAGAGGAGCTCGCGTCTTGCGCTTTGGGTGATTTTAATACCAACTGACGTCTACTTTCAAAAAATACATAAAAATATTTAAAACCTGATTTAAATATTTTAAATAAAATTTTATACACTTAAGTTGGAGGCATCCTTACACTATTAAGAAGACTTTGATCAAAGTTTGACCTAAAGTTAGATCAATGAGACGTTGTCAACGAAAGTAGCGTTCCCACGGGTGCGGCGATTACGATATTTTTAAGCTTATTCAAACCAAGTTTGAGGAGTGCGGCGCTTACGACGGGCGTTTCTTCCATAAAACACGGTAATAAAGCCTAGCATCATGCTAGTTCTCTTTAAGAAATTTGAATAGGATCTGTATCATAACAAAATAATGCCTATATTTACAGCTTCTACATTAATTAAACGAAAGAATGTTATTTTAAATATAATAATTTTTATACAAAATCATTCTGAAGAAAATAATTGTTTTACTTGAATGATTTCGGCCCAAAAAATTTCAGCCATATTTGTTAGCATTGAAATGAGCGAATTTTTTTTCTCACGCATTAAAGACAGACAGGAAACATTTGTATGTTTGAAAATAGTGTTTTTAATAACCGTAATCTTATGGTTCCTTCATTAAAAACATGGTTAGGTTATACCAAAATATTTTTGAAAAGTACTAAAATCGTGTGTATTATGTAATGATGGGAAATTAATTTTTTCTTGAATGATCTCTATTTAAATTAGCATTTTCTCGCGTTACTTATTTAATTTAGAAATAACAAGAAAATGATTAAGATTTGCATTTTCTATCACATACATGTGGATGTGGCTTGCGCTTTCCAAAACATCCTGACCACACCCTGACCGCAGCAAGAGGATGCAGCTAATTCTCATGAGAACTAACAAAGCTTGCAAATTTCAAAAGACAATACATTTTATGGCTTAGTGATTTTGCATCTCCAGCCTGAGAACCGAAGGTTAAAATTCACTTCAGAGTTGTTTTGGAGCTGACCTGGAAAGACGTCCCAGTCAGGCTCAGATAGCGCGCCGAAGTATTGACTGCCGGTAAATCTCAGCGAAAGCCCTTTCCCTCCTAAAATTGTAAATATTAACTGTATATAGATTTTATTGAAGTCTTTAATATTAGTCTAGATCTGCATTAAATCCTTATATTTGCTATCTATTGAGTCTGTCCCTTCTCACATGTTCCCACATACATATTAGAAAATGTTTTTTAAAAAGTCTGTAACTTTTAATTATCAAAATATGTTAGACTTAAAAAAATGAATTTTTAAAATCAGTCTGTTAGATTTTCTACACTTAAATTACACTCTTATTTAGAAACCATGTGTTTGACTAAGGAAACACAACAATTTCTGTATGAGATAGACATCACGTGATCCTTTTTTTTCTAAAATCTTCCACGCTACCTATATTGAGATAAATGTATATGAACAGCTTGGCATTTCATTATTCTGTTTACTGCTTCCGTTGTGATAAGACGCTCTGCATTTTTTGTCACTGCAAGTTAATAGACTGTATTTATTTTTTTTTTTTAAGTTAATATGGATGTTATTAGAAACGCACATTCAACTATTGAAGACATCCCCTTAAAGATGAGTGAAACCTTTTCATTGGAGTTGAAAGAACAGAATATGAAAGAAGTGTCCGTTTCGAATATTGGAAGTAATCCTCTTCATCAGATAAGCTTATGTTACCTTTTATTTGTGGAACTTGGAAAAGAAAATTTTCCAAGAAACATGGGTTTTTTTTTTTTTTTTTAAAAATGAATTCTCATTTAGAAAAAAAAAAAAAAAAAAAAAAAAAACCTCTATAATGTTTGCGGAAATCTGTTTCTTCGAAAGAGTTCTTTACTAGAACATATGATTAATTCATTGCATGCCATCTACTATGTATCAATACGAAAAGTGTGGGAAAACCTTTTCGTGAAAGAATGTGTTAGTCAGACATACAAAATTTCATTTGTAAAAAAAGCTCTTGAGTTGTGACAAGCGTGAGAAAACATTTGTTAAACAAAGCGATTTACGAAACCATATGTTAATTCACATTAACGAAAGAAAATTTCATAAATGTGAACAAATATATAATTTTAATTAATTTTTCAATTAACATTCAGCAGTGAAATTACGCTCGAAATTATTGAACATATAATATGTGAATTATCACATTGCTAACGAAGCGTAGAACCAACAATGTGAAAAATGTCCAAGCCGGCAATCGAACCCGGAATCCTTGGAATAGTGCTCCAAGTGCTCTACCATTTAAGCTACGAGGGCGACACTCAGCTTAGCGTTTTCCCACATATGTTGGCAAGGCGGCAACCGCAGCACAAGGTGAAACAGTCTTCATGAGCACACAATCCTGTGGCGAAACATGAGACACAAACAAACCCAGCATCGGTTTTGAATTTTAATTAATTTTAATTAATTTTAGAAACTATACGAAGTGTGTTGTTTAAATAATAAAATAAGATTTGTTGTTTGATATCTGTGAACTATTAAACATGTCACGTCTCTATACTTTATACAGGTTAATATTTTACTAGTTAAAAATGAATTGCATGTTATAAAAAATATTTTTCTAGTTTTACAATTTTTAAAATGTTTATTTTTTTTTTCATTTGGAGCAGAAGAATGGAGATATAAAGACAGAAAGAAAGAAATTAGCGGCAGTAGAAATGAATGCCCTAAGAGGATCATGTAGGATATCAAGAATAGAAAGAATAAGGAATGAAAGAATCAAGGAAATGATGAAAATAAAAGGAACCATATTTGATTACATAAAAAAAAATAATAATCTGGTATGGTCATGTGAAAAGAATGGGTGATGAAAGACTACTCAAAATCACATTTAATTATAAAGCAAATAAAAACAGTAAACTGAGAAGACCACGAAAGAACAGGATTGATGATATTGTAGCGGCAATAAAGGATAGAGGTCTGGATAAGGAATGGACCCTTGACCGAAAAAAATGGAAAAGGGCTATTGTAGATTCTTCGGATGGCAGCATCTGACGCCATAAACCGAGTTTATATATATATATATATATACATCATTTTATTCATAATTTCACTGTTTTTGTTGGTGGTCGGTAATGTTTATTTAATGGTTATGTACAGGGTCCGACAAACCCCGGGCATCAGGTCACCCGGGCGACTAAAAAATTCCTCTTGACGACTAACTTTTTTACCTACTTATGAATTTTAATATTTTCCCTTTAACGAAAAAAATTCTATGTGCGAAAATATTTATTTTTAATAGCGCAATTATTTGCAGTGGGAAAAAAATACACCATACCGGCGCAACAACCTCCCTAATTTTTAAAAAATCAGGGTTTTTGCTAAGCCAAACTAAAGTTATGTTTAAAGAGCACTGCTTAGATTAGAAATCTTTAAAAATACTCCAGCAGAAAATGAAAAAAAAATTAAATGGTGTTTCCTTAAGTGGAATGTACCAAAATGTGCAGTTGTCAGATATATCTCACAAAAATGACACGGAGAAATGGTATTTCAAATCAAAATCTCAAAGGCATTGATAAATTTGTGTATATAATTTCTTCTTGGGAATTAAAGGTAGGAATATTAATTTGTCTACTGTTTTAATGTTTAATTTCATAGTTTGTTTCTATTTAATTTTTACAATGTAAAAGTGGTGTTATCTTACAAATTTTTGCTCAGTTTGATTTTTTCATTGAATAGTTAACTTGTTCTCTGCAAAATGACACATAGGTCGCTCAAAAATAGCCGAATTCAATTGGGAATAGCCAAGCGTTGCATTTTGCAGTGAATGCGTTAATGTCAGAGAAATGATTCTTCAAGCTGGCTCCTAAGAATTTTTCCTGGCGCCTACGAATTTTCAACTTTTGTCAGTCCCTGGTTATATATATATATATATATATATATATTAGAAGTTTTCAAAACAAGTTTACATGTTAACATAGTGTATATATATTAATCTACAAGAAATTGCAAAGAAGATAGCCGGTGAAGTACAAGTAAATCGGACAAAGAAAATAACAGAAGAAACAAGCAGATTGAACGCATCGAATTTAAATTGAAGAAAAACGATCTTAAAGTTGAGTTAAGACTTGAATATGCAGAATTATGTAAAACAGTAAGAAAATGTGTTACAAATGATGTCAGAAAATTTAACTGTGATCTTGTCAAGAAAGTTCTAGAAGATAACAAAAATTTAAATCAGCTAAGCGCAAACTGGGTGGTGGAAGAAAAGTTATTTTTGCACTGAAGAGGGCAGATGGAACAATCACCAAAATCAATAATGAAATAGTACACCTTCTAAAAAATTATGTAATGATCTATACAAATGTGAAGATCAAAGGGAAATCAATCTATGTGATTGACGAAAAAACTTAACCGAAACTGAAGAGGCAATCCTAGTGATGGCAGATGAAGTTTTACAAGCCATTAGATGTATGAAAAAAGGTAAATGCCCTAGCGAAGATGGAATTAAAATTGACCTTATAAAAAAAGCAGAAGAAGAATTTGCAAAATGCTATCCTTACCAGGGATGTAGTGGAGGGTATATGGTGGTATACGCCATATACCTTCTGGATTTTTTTAAGGAACACAAAGTCTAATTTTTACATGGATATTTTAATATAAAATCATTTTTGCTCAAGAAGTGGAATATATGTACTTACAAATTGCACCTACTTGAAAATGACGTTCAGCATTCGCTCCTAGAGCTGAAGTGCCCGTTGCAGAGTTCAAAACAGGATTTTTTGCATCTCTCACGTGACTTCCTATAAGTCATATGATTAAACCGATAGCATGTTTGCCATTTCCAATTTTGTCTTCGGCTGCGCTGGTTCGGTAAATTTTATTGTCTGTATTCTTTCATTTTGAAAAATAAACTAGGTATTTTCTTTATGGGCGTGACATAAGGGAATATCTAAACTAATAAAAAAATTGCCTTTTCATATTTGTGTACTTTTAAAAACATAAGGTAATATCACTATGTTTTAGCATGGTAAATTATTAGTCGAAAAATCTTTTAAATTAGATGATGTAATTAATACATTTGTAAATAAAATCTTATTAACGAGTTTTATAGAGTTGAAGCATAAAAACTGTTTATTTAACTCGCAATTATTTTGAGAAATAACTTAATTTTTTTATGAAGGCGAATATTTTGTCATTTGTATAATCCAAGGTTATGGGTATATACATTAAGTTTGAAATATTTTTAAGTTATCTAACATAACTTGTAATTATATATACTAGAAGTATATGATTTGTAATTATATATACTAGATTATAATTTATCATGAAACAATGAAAGATTGCCAATCGATTTATAATAAAATCTGAGTGCAGGAAAGTGTCGGAACCATGCCGGTGCGGACCACTCTGGTCTGCGAATCGACCGTAGCTAAACGCCATGTTAGGCTTAATGAAAAACATATACTTGCTAAATGATAATTTCTTCTGTTTGAAATCATATCTGTTCAGCATATTTTCACATAAAACATGCGTATCATATCCATTTATAATGTATTAAGTTCTAAATTAAAATTAAGCTATTATAACCATAGAAATCAGATCTAAACAAACGATACTGTTGCCACTCAGAATCAAATTCCACCAAATCTACAAACAAATGAATGACTTTTTGAACGCTCCATTAAAAAAAAAAAATACAGGTTAATGTCGATGATGGTCTTAAAATATTTTTTTAAGTATATTAAAACCTTTAAATATTTTAACTTTGTTTAAAAACTTCAAAAACTATCCATAAGTTCTAAATTTAAGGGCCAAATCAACAACGAACAACAGCAACAAGTTCTAAATTAAAAATAACGGATAACTATCGCCATCTGGTGGAGAAAAGATATAACTTTCGCATTCGTGCAAGCATGTTGCATTACATGTATTTTTAATTTGTTCAGAATGATTGCTCTTTTGCATAATTTCAGATTTCCTGTGACATTTGTGTTCTGTCTTATATGACAAAGTAAAAATTATCCGAATTTGAATATCGAAAACTTTCAAATGCATTTACAATAAAAAATTATTTCAATGGCACTTTAGCATTTGTTAAAGGGAAATTAAAGAGACAATTTTTTCTGTACCGAAGGCTGCAAGCAGTGCTTCTGTAGGCCGTTTTAATTCCCAATAAATCAGGAGCTTTTGTTTCTTGCTAATTGTTTTGGCGTCATCTTTAAGAGCAATTAATATAAACAAAGAAACTTTCTGCTGTAAGCTTTTTTTTTTTTTTTTTTAATGCATTTTATCAGATTTGAAGACATTTCAAATAAAATGAATATTTCTTATCGGTACAACATGTTTTATTTTTAATGCATTTTATTAGATTTGAAGACATTGAAAATAAAATGAATATTTCATATCGGTACAGCATATTTTAATTTTCTTACAGATAAAATTATGAATTTTAACATAGTTTGTAGCGAAAAAAATAGTCACGCTAAACAGCAAATCTTAAATGTAGAGGGAACCTAAACAAGCCTTTTCGTCATAGAATGTATAGCTGCAAATGACGCGTTTAAGCGCTGGTGACTAAACTGTAGTTTACATAATTTCTTTGTTTTAATCATCAAAAATCAAAGGATAAAACTTTTTGATTAAGAAAATGCATAAGGCAACTTTTTTTTTTTTTTTTTTTTTTTTTTTTTTTACAGTCAGAAAAATATTTTTTTTAATATTGTTTTGAAGATTTATGATTAACATTCCGTCATTTTTGACGGGGGTTATATACTAGTATGCACATAGGATGCGAAATTAAACATTAAAAATTAGCCTTTTTTTTACCTTAATTAATGAGAAATGTATTTCCATCATATTAATTTGACAGCTCCAAAATTAAAATTTAAAAAAAAAAAGTCTGTAATTAAAATATTTAGATGTAGTAATCTAACTTGCGCGGTATAACATTGTATTATTTGAACAAATAAATAATTGATAATAATATGGAATATTACCAGTATAGAATATTACTAGCAACTGAATATTACCAGTATAACATTAACACTGTGACGTCACATTGTGATCTTGTAGCCGTGGATGTTAAGTCGTTATGGCCGTTGTGATCTCTTCTTTATCATCAAAATGTGACCAGTTTGTGGGAAGTTTGACATTTGTGACAAGTCGGCATCAGGTTAGGTGACTGACCAGATTTTGCCCGAACTAGACGCGACTTTATTGAATTGCCTTTTATAACCAGATTCTACTTGAGCTTCCAGGTCGGGCCATCTGTTCTTTTTCTTTTTTTTTTTTTTTTTTTTTTTTTTTTTTTTTGCCTGCATGTCAGATTTGGATTAGATTCCCGCATCGGGTCAGATAAATGTATTTTAACCGACCCAACTCAAATCGGTGTTTCTAGATTTTTTTTTTTTTTTTTTTTTTTTTTTTTAAGATCGATTTTGAAATAAAATATTACATGGAATTAGTGTATTTTAACCGACCCAACTCAAATCGGTGCTTCCAAATTTTTTCTTTTTTTAAAGATCGATTTTGAAATAAAATATTACATGGAATTAGGCAAACATATTCTACTTTAACCCGACACGCACCAGTCTGATCGACTAATTATTTCTTCCACTGAAGACCGGATTGACTTTTTTTTTTTTTTTTTTTTTTTTTTTTTTTTCCTGCAAGTGGAATTTGGATTCGATTCAGATATGGTTTTTTTCTTTCTTCAAAGAAACTCTAAAACATTCCAGATAAGCGAAAATCCTTGACACATTTTTAAATTCATTAAAAAATAAGGTTAGTAGCGGTTTGGACGAATATGTTGCTCATGCTCAAAAGTTTTGTTTAAGCAAGTTTAATTTTAAAAAATATGCCTATAGAAAGCATACATTGAAAGTTACATCAAAAAGCATGACATCAAAATGTATGTGAAAGCATGCATCAAATACCAGTTACAGACAGAATTTTGTACAATCTTTTCAAATGTTTTGAAATGTGAGCAACATATTGCAGTTTGAATTCCATCCAAATGGGACTCTGTTTCATTCCACGCATTGTAATATGGCAGTAGAGCGTATAAAAAATTAACTGTAACTGTTTATCATGTTTTTGATATTTTTTCATGATTTAAAAGTATAGCTTATATGGGTATTTCAAGGTATAGTGAATATATCCCCATATAAGGCGAAATTTTGTAGAACTAAATTTTTTCAATATCCTTAGAAGCACTTCCAATCATGAGAAGTATTTCCGTCCAAACATCATTGTCGTAAGTTTATTACGTACTTTATTTTTTATTGAATTTCAAAATGTGTCAAGGAATTTTGGCCTACCCTGAATGTTCTAGAGATTCTTTTTAAAAATGGGTTATACTCGAACCAGACTCGAGTTCCACTAACTACCCACTGCGATTGTAAAAATTAGATTATGGACTTGTTTCTGCTCTTGTAATGTTTGCTAAAAAACATTAGACAGTAATAATTTGAATCTAGGCAATAAATAAAGAAGATATTCATTCTTTCGTAGTGTGGAGCATTTTGTTGTTACTGTTAGTTTTTGTAAAGAATATTTACATGTATATTTATGTTTTTAGCTGTCTCTTAATATTTTGCTGTTTTACTACTATTTTTTATCTTCAAATTTTATATCAATAAACATAAACGTAATTGATGTACAATTCATATTCAGTTCTATATATCATATTCATTCATATTCATATCTATGTATAATTCATATTCATTTGCATTAATTCCTCAGACACTAAATTTCACAATTAAATATTTAAAAACTAGTGTAAATGCCCGTCCTAGGACGGTTGGTAAAAATTGTGTTTTTCACTTAAAATTTGAAAAACTGATAAAAAATAATTGACAATATGAAAGCGTTTAGATGAGCAAAGTTCGGCTAGTTTATGTTCTAATAAACATACAATTAGCATTTACAATATTTCTGGGTAAACCAGGTTTTCCGGCTATATACTATAATAAAATTAAGATTTTTTAATAAAACAAAAATTTAATAAATATGCAATAAAAGTGCGTAATTAAAACAGTCTGCTGCAACTATTGAAATAATACTATTTTTTTAAATTACACTTTGAAATTGTATTTTATCGTTTACCCCCCCCCCCCCCCCTCCAATTTTTTTTATATGTATATTCAGTGTTCTAGCTGGGTTTTGACCAACATTCGCGATCTGACGAATAAGAAATAAAAAACAGTAGCCAAATGAGAAAAATGTTAGCAAAAAAAGATTCAACGTGAAACACTGAAAAATCTATCTTTAACCCTTTATTGTATCTCTTTTTTTTTTCAATATGTTCTAAAATAATCTAACTTTTTGTAATTGCTTATAAAATAGAAATTCTACTATCCGCTACAGAAACTATTAAAAATAAGTACATTCTGAATGTCTCCTAAATGTGTAAATGTTTCAGACATTCTTTTAGAAGTCTAAATAAAAATTCAAAAAGCGACGATCCTTGATTTAATACTGTTATGAAAATATACACTAAAAATTGCTATGAGATTTCTACTCTAACAGATAGAAAAGATTGACCCGTCACTGATACTTTGCACACAGCTAATAAATAGTACGGTAAATGGCTAATTGTGAAGCCGCATTCCAGGGAAACATTTCTCTATTTGGAGCTTGATGCAAGTAATTTTGTTTCTGTTTTTACCGGCGCGATGCCAGTGCTTAGATATAGTGATCAACTGACAATAGGGAAATACCTATCATGTAATCATTTCTGTATCTTTGGCTGTTGCTAGGCTGAATTGATTTTGACTCAGTATCTCTATAAAAAGAGTAATGTAAATGGCACGGTGCGATTGAACATGAAAAGTGACATCAATCGTTCAGTAACGCGGATAAGAATCTGGACTGCATTGGCACTCGCTTAAAAAGAGCAGAAATTAAGCACTCGCAATTTGGCGAATCCGATTGTTCGTTTACTGGCCAAATGAAGCATTTTGGCGCGATGGCGAGCGGCAGCGAGACCACTGTGTATATTGATTAATAAATAAGTATCTCGGGTTGAATCCCAACCGTCTAATCCCTAAGCTTCTGCCCTCCTGATGCAAAGCTATAAATCAAAAATTATTAATTTTATTTTCCGTATAAATATTAATTTTTTACTTTTAAAATATGGAATATGTTTTTTAAGTTTAAATTTACATGTACCTGTATATAGAAAAGGAAAAGATAAGTAATATGTAATTTAAAAATAAGTTACAAAATAATAAGTCTAAAATATTTAAATTGATTACTTTTTTAAAAGAAAGTCAGTTTTATTAATTTCTTGCAGAAAAAAAAGGATATTTTTAAAAATACTGTAAAGATCTGAACTATATCAGATTCGCCATATAGAAAGAACTAATGCTTTTCTAAAACAGAGTAAAAATATGTTAAAGTCCAGTAAGACGCACGGCAAGATGAAAGAAACTACTCAGTCACCATCGCTCTTGGACATTTGACAATCTGTGACAGTTTGCTAATGCTAAGGAGCAACCGGAACTTTTTTTATCTTTGAGCGTGGGAAGAGAACTCACATACGTTCTCACGAGAGCATATGATCGCAGGATCCACGTGCAAAAAGAGGAGTTTCCTAAGGTGTCCACTCAGGAGACAACAGTAAAGATCCCTGGGAGGTTCTTAAAAAGAACGGACAGTTAGTGGCTGAGAAACTCACTATTGTTTTGAGAGGAAGATAATGGAGAGATATATACGAGAGGATGCGGAGGAGAGATTAGATTTTGGCTGGAGTTGGAAGAGCGACTTTTGGAGTGGAAGATTTTGAAGGCCGAAAGGGCCGGACTTTACGATCCCTAATACCGGGGAAGGATAACCGAATCAGCAGCGACAGGGCACCAGGGTGCCGTCGCGGGAAAAGGAGGTCTTGATCTCGGAGACAAGACCAGCGCTTTCCGTTCAAGTGATGCAATGCCTGTGGACTAAATAGACTAGCTGCCACCTTCTCATAGGCACTATTTCTGTTACATAAACTTTGTTCAACAAATTTTACATTGTTGTGTACATAGCAACTTATCATTACTCCAGAATATTTTTTACTGTGTTATAAAATAAATTTTATGTTATCATATTCTAAGAGAATATAATTTGCTAAGCCTTCGAAGATTAACACCCTCGACCATCGCTACCGCCTTCTTAGGACACGGCACAATACCATATCATTGTTTTCCGTGAATCACTTTATATGAGAAATAAATTAAAATTCCTTAGATGTCGCAAAGAAAATTTAATATGATTGCAACTTAATACTTGAAATAATCTCACGTGACACTTGGCGATTTATTTTGGTGGTGAAATGCAATGTGTCTACCACTGCTCAATTATCAGGACTTGTAACCTTGAGAAGTAATCGCGGGATTCTTGTTTCTCGTCAACCAATGGGAGAATGGAACCTTTCACCCTTGAGTCTCTTCCTCGGAGACTGGTAAGATTAATGGATTCGTCCGGGATGCGTTACACTGCCTTTTATTATATAGAGATATCCGAGTAATTCATTATATAACAGTAAATTTACAATTTTCATAATATATATATTTTTTAATTCTATATTAATTAGACATTATTTCGAATGGGTGACACGCATGACACGCATTACCCAAGACCTTTGATATATTATTTCATTTATTTATTTTTATTTTAATAAATCTTCTTAAAATGTACCGGGTGATTATAATTAAAGTTACGATTTCAAAAATCGATAATTTTAAAACTACTGGTCAGAATGACTTGATATTTTACAGAACAATCGTGAGGCAGTGGAATTTTGTTTGGCGAAGGAAAACAAATAGTTCCAAAATGTGCCGATGGATGGTGCTGTCAGGGTAATGTCAGGTGAAAGACCAAAAATTTATTCGTTAAACACAGGAATTTTGTTAGCCAAAAGGAAAAAATAGAGTTCAGGGATTCACTAAAAAATTATTAGAGAAAAGACAAGAATACATGTTTACAGCGACAACAGCGATAATGACGAAAAATGAAAAAAAAAAAAAAAAAAAAGATCTTCATGGAACAAACACCTTACTAATGATTAAGGCATAAGTTGTTCGATAGGAAGCACAGGACGTTTCGGTCCCGCCATTTCGGTCCCACCGTTTCGGTCCCGAGACATTTCGGTCCCGAGACATTTCGGTCCCAAGACATTTCGGTCCCGAGACATTTCGGTCCCAAGACATTTCGGTCTCGAGACATTTCGGTCCCGAGACATTTTGGTCCCTGGCCATTTCGGTCCCTAGCCATTTCAGTCCCTTCTCCAGGAAGCTGAAATTTTGTGCATTTGAAATGGGAGACATAATTTTATAGGGGACAATGTAGAGTTTTTTAAATAAAGGCCTTAAAATTTTAGTAACAGCTCAAACAAATTTCGTATGGTAATCATTTTAAAAAGTAGGGGAGGGGGATTGACATTTTCTATATTTTAATGTATTATAAGTATAAGCTCCTGATAAATTAAAACATTTATAACTCGATCTATAATTATCGCAAAACCCTCATATTTTGTATGGTAATCGTAATCTTTATAAAAGGAGGGACATTATCGGATTTTTTAACTGAACTCCCTAAATTTTAGTATAACCCGAATATAAGGACTCGAAAACGCAAACACTTGTAACACAGATCAAAATTGTCGCAGCCCACACAACTTTCCTATGATAATCGTAATCGTTTTAAAAAGCAGGGGTGGGGGAGAGGGGCTCTGTTGACTTTTTCTTTATTTTTAGCGTATCTTAAGTATAAGGTCCTGATAAATCAAAACATTTATATCTCTCTCTATAATTATCGCAAAACACTCATATTTTGTTTGGTAATCGTAATCTTTATAAAAGGAGGCACATTATCGGATATTTTAACTGTACCCCCTAAATTTTAGTATAACCCGAATATAAGGGCTCCAAAACGCAAACACTTATAACACGGAACCAAATTATTACCGTCCACACAAATTTCGTAAGGTAATCGTAATCGTTTTAAAAAACAGGGAAGGGTGGACGGTTGACTGTTGACTTTTCCTATATTTTAGTGTGTTATAAGTATAAGGTCCTGATAAATTAAAACTTTTATTACTTTATCTATAATTATCGCAAAACACTCATATTTTGTATGGTAATCGTAATCTTTATAAAAGGAGGGACATTATCGGATTTTTTAATTGAACTCCCTAAATTTTAGTATAACCCGAATATAAGGACTCGAAAACGCAAGCACTTATAACACAGATCAAAATTGTCGCAGCCCACATAAATTTCCTATGATAATCGTAATCGTTTTAAAAAGCAGGGGTGGGGGGGAGTCTGTTGACTTTTTCTTTATTTTAGCGTATCTCAAGTATAAGGTCCTGATAAATTAAAACATTTATAACTCGATCTATAATTATCGCAAAATACTCATATTTTGTACGGGAAACGTAATATTTATAAAAGGAGGGACATTATCGGATTTTTTAACTGAACGCCCTAAATTTTAGTATAACTAAATTTTAGTATAAATATTTACAATTGAAGCGTTAATTAATCAAACAATCACTTACTACCTGTAGTGTTTTTAGGTATTTTATAAATTTTTATTAATAATCTCAACTTTTTGTATTAAGTAATAAAGAGCTAAACATAATATGAAACAAAATAAAGGTTTGATGAAAAAGAGTCTGCAAAAGAAAAAAGAAAATCTTCGACGATCGTCTCCCGCCTCGAACTTTCTGCTACCGGGTATATCTAATGTAACATGAAGAGCAAATTTATATAAAAACATTTCATGACACAATTTTCTTTTACTACATGGCTGTGGAAACAAAGTTTTCTATATAGAATTCAATTCAGTTATGTGTTTGCATTTAAGATCACATATATAAATTAGTAGCGATTGATATAATCTAGATAATAGCTGATTTTAGTAAAGAAATAAGGGTGAGATGTTTGTTTTTTAATTTATAACTCAATATCCCATGAGCGTCCCAAAATGAGAAAGTCAGATATTATAGAGGAACAATGTAAGAATAACATATATTGTTTTTGAAAAAAATAAAATACCACTTTTTGAGATACAGAAGGTCAAAGGTCAAAACGTTTGACCTTGAAATTAAAAATTAAAGAAAAATATGCATGTGACATATCATAAGAAAGACCACAGCAAACCCTTTCCAACAATACTAAGATTAAAGCTATATGTCAATTAGGGAATTAAATATGAATTTTTTTGTAGTGCACGAAATTCAAAATTTTGTGCTTTTTCTCGATTTTTGATGCTATTTATCTCAGAAACCATGAGAAATAGAGGCTTATTATTTTGCATTTGATGATTTCTACATAAATTTAACAAGTGAGCCAAATTTCATAAAATTCTGAGGGGGTCGGGTTGTGAGCTGTGTTGATTTGACACGGAATGACCCGTATTTATTAATAACAATTCAAAATAACTTAAATTATTAATTGTTTATATAACTAATTTATCAATTACTTGTTTAAAAACTATTACATGAACTATATAATAGTTATTTTAGGGTAAATGCAAATATATTTTTTAAATTTTCGGTTATTATAATGTTATTAACTTCATTGGGATACATAAAAATGATAAGGATTCTGAAGATAAATATGTTGTTTATTTATTAGTTAATTAAAAATATTTTTCTTGCTCTTTTAATTAAAATTAATTAATATCTTGCTTTTTGCGGATTGTAAACTATAACTGTGCTTAAAAATTAAAATCTGCATCTGGACAATAATGTCACCTAACACTGTTAAAAATTATTTTTATGTATTTGTACAATATTGCATTATTATTATGTTTAATTAATTAATTATTACTTCGACTTTATGTTTTTGACTAATTTTTCAAAAAATTTCTATTTCATTTTTTTTTTTAAATAATAAATCAAAAATTTTGAATGGAAACTTTAAGTGATGAATAATTGCTATTAATTAATTCTCAAAACAGTTAGTAATTTTAGTATAAAAATTAAATTAATATTTTATTAAATATATTTTTTTTTAATTTAATGTATCCTTAATTTATTAAATTAATAACATTATTAATATACATTACAAATTTCTACTTTAAAATAAAATCGATACATAATATATTTTATATTCAATTTATCATTATATTTTATAGTAGTTATAAACTGAAATTTATCATTTACCTGTTTATTTTTATATTTAAAGTTACCGAGATGTAAAACTATTAATATAATTATTAATAAAAGTAACATAAAAATATATTATTATTTTTCTGGGAAAGTGGGAGGAAAAGGGTAGTATAAAAAAAATAAATAAAAGACAAATATAAAAAAGCTTAGTTTTGTCAGTTAAAACTTACAAATAAAATTAATTAAAATAATAGTTACATTATTATATAATATTAAAAATAATAATCTTATTACAGAGAAATAGGCCCAGATTCAATAAAGTTAGCTCACAAAAATCGTCTTCAAAGGTTGAGAAGACTTAAAAAATTGCAATAATTATTATTAAAAAAAAAAAATGAAGTGGTGGGTGGAGTTTTCTGAAAACAAAATATTTTTCATAGAACGCCTAGTTACCAAATCACTATTGTTTTCCCAATGTTTATAATGGTAAAGTAACTTACGAAAACAAATTTATACGATACAACTTTGTATTATAAAAATAATAAGAAAAATTAAATTTGTGCTTCAATAAATATATCTTATTTCTGAATTATTAAAGGAGAGGGTGTAGAGGGGTGATTTGAGGAAATATTTGCATATAATAGCTTATAAGTGTCTAATTGAATTATTGAAGACATTTATGATTAATCTAATTGGAAAAAGAAAAAAAATAAGCACAGTTTAATTATTTAATTAATGATAATTTAAACGTTCTAAAAATGTATGAAAACAACCAAAAAACATTGTACGGCAGTTTATAGTATATATAAAATACCTAATAGTAATAATAAATAAAACTTAAAAAATCCATTCTGTTAAATAATAATAGTTAAAAAAAAAGAAAAGACAATGCCCCCTGTAAAATTATATCGCGTTGTTCAAACAAACAAAGTTTCAGCTCGCTGTGATTTCATAATCACGAGCTATAAAAGTTTAAATTTATCGGACTGTTATATTCAGCTTTTTATAAAATTTGAGGGGGGGGGGGATATTTTTTAAAAGGGCCCAAATAATGTTCAAATTGCAGCGTTTGGCGGACCAACGACAATTAGAATCCGAGTTATAAGGTGGTGAGTAACAAAATTGCAAGGGACCGAAATGTCTCGGAACCGAAATGGCCAGGGACCAAAATGGCCAGGGACCGAAATGTCTCGGGACCGAAATTGCCAGGGACCGAAATGTCTCGGGACCGAAATGGCCGGGGACCGAAATGTCTCGGGACCGAAATGGTCAGGGACCGAAATGTCTCGGGACCGAAATGGCCAGGGACCGAAATGTCTCGGGACCGAAATGGCCAGGGACCGAAATGTCTCGGGACCGAAATGTCTCGGGACCGAAACGGCGGGACCGAAATGTCGTGTACCCTGTTCGATATGCCCCCCACCTTGTTCCGCTACTAATTGAAAAAGCAAAATGGCATGCTCCACAACAGATCGGAGGGTATCTGTACTGACTAATGCAATAGGTGTGGTGTGTGATGCTTGTTTTAAAGTCGGCTAGATTTTAAATCCACCCGCTGTAAACAACATTCTTCAGGTATTCCCAAAACCAGAAATCACACGGGTTTAAGTCTGGCAGACGTGGCGGCCACGTTGTTGGAAAATGGCGGCTTATGATCCTATCATCTTCGAAATTAGCACTTAGTACCTGCTTCAGAGGAGTAGCAATGTGCGGAGGAGCGTCATCTTGCATGAATATTGTGCGATCCACACACTGACGCTGCTGAAGTGCCGGAAGGACATGGTTCCGCAAAAGTGCTTCATACCGCTTGCCAGTAACGGTGCAGGTAACGGGACACGCAGATGTGATCTCCTCGAAGAAAAACGGACTGAGGATAAACGCTGACGTTATTCCACACCACACGTGACCTTTTCAGACTGAAGAGGTAATGGCTGTAGCTGGAACGGATTCTCGGTCACCCATATCTTGCAATTTTACGTATTTACAGAACCTTGCAAATGAAAGTGGGCTTCGTTAGACCACAGAATGCTCCATGGCCATCCGTTGTCCACTTCCATCCGGGCAAGAAATTGTAGTGCAAAAGACTGACGTGCTACCAGGTCAGCAGGTAGAAACTCCTGCACATGAGTTATCTTGCATGGATAACAGCGCAAAATGTTCTGTGCTGTTTGGCATATCCAGCATTCGGCCAGTTCCTCGTCCACTGCTGATTCCAGCATCATTGTTAATCTGTTCTTTTGTAATGCTGTAGCCACATCTTCTACTGCCGCAGCCGAAACTGGTTTCCTTCCTCTACCCCGTTTAAAGTCAAATGAACCGGTCTCTTCGAATTTAGCATACATTTTTCGCAGACCATTTGTGGTTATTGGACCCTTTTTTTATGGATTTTAATATCCGAAACTTCACTCTAAAAAATAAATGTGTAAATTAGGTAATTTTACACATATATATGTGTAATTTTCTAAGATTACACACTTTTCATAAAATTTGCACATTTGTTTCAAAAATTTACCTGTTTTTATGTGTATTCTGCCTCTAAAACTAAGTGTGTAATTTGTTATCACTTGAAAAACACAAATAAATGTGTAAATGTAAAAAAATGCCTAAATTTACACGAATTGATGTGTTATTGTAATTTCCACATAATTATATATACACAGATAAGTGTGTTAATTTCTAAAATCACACACTGGTCATAAAAATTACACATTTTGTACAAAAAATTACCTGTTTTAATGTGTATTAATTTATGACATTAAGTCTGTCAGTTGTTATCGGTTGATAAACACGCATAAGTGTGTAAATATAGAAAAATCGTCTGCTTTCACTCTGAAACGCAAAGTAAACTGGCGAACAATGAAAAAAAAAAATCTGCTCGTCAAATGATTACAAATGATTCTGTCAAATGATTTTGGGTGACATTTTTAAGGAGATGCCGGAAGACAAGTCTCCTTTATCAGCCGAAATTCTAAAAAATAACTTACTATTATATATATATTAAGGTGATAATAATAAAAATTTGCTGGATTATCATGATGGGATATTTTTATAACAGTGTAGTGCTAATGTGTTCAAATGTAATGTTCTTAATTGGATTTCTACATACTTTGCCGTTTATCAGCGAGGAAAAATGGATAACCATTACAAATGTATGTAAATACTTGGATCTAATGATAAAAAATGGTTTTATTAAAATTATTATTATTTAAAAATAACAAGATATGATTCATAGTTCTATAAAACTGGGTGCTTTTTTTACGTGAATATATAGGGTAGATGTACCAGTATAATGGACGTACTTTTTTGTTGTTGTTGTTGTTTATAAAAAAATAAACAATAAAAATTTAGCAGGGATTGTACTTGTCGCTGAGATTTCAAGACCAGGAAATTCTTCGGTACGTATCTTTTTAAATAAGGCCAAATGTCGCGTGTTTAACTTAGATTTATTTTTCTATTGAGATCTTAATTGTTAAATTTATTTGAAAATAATCTTTGAAAATAACTATTTTGTTTTCTTAATATGCTTTCATTAATTTCTTGTTCAAAATACAATCAAAATGACCTATATATCTATTCTTTTGCAAGGTGTCCATTTCTGGAACAGGGTGTGGCCATTACTGGAACAATGAATGTCCTAGTTATTTCTATTATTTACAATTAAATTTAGGTTCACATTGGGAAATGCGACTATGAGCTGAATGATTAAATATTGTTGATAGATTAATATAATATTGAAAGAACTAGACTATAATAATTATAACTATTAACAAAAAAAAAAATAATTCTTAAAGAAATTCCTTATGGTGTATCAATAATCTTGGTCTGTATTGCTTTCTGAATTCCTTTTTTATGATAGCAATTCTGCATTATTTTCGGTTTTGTATTATTTTTAAACGGTTATTGTCCAATGGTAAAAAGTAGTATGCTATAAGTGACAAAACTTCTCTAGTTGCAATTTCTTTCTTAGTTCGTAGTGTAGCATCCTTTTTATTGAAAAAATGTAATGTAACGAGTAGTGCGATACAAAAAAATAGTAATAGGCTTTACTTTTGGGTCGATGCAGGTTTTTTTTTTCTTCTAGGAACCTATTTTGTGTAAAGTAAAATTTATTTTTGTGAATTTTTTTATATTTTTGTAAAAAATAACGAAAGATGAAATCCAGTTACTCAAACTCGAACCAAATATTAATTAATAATAACCTTTTCAAGCCCTTCTTCTATAGTTTTGTTTTCTGATAAACTTGTTTTATTAACAAAATATACGTTTTAAAATCTAACAAAGTAAAAAATAATTAATGAAGAGTATGTTTTTATGAAAATTGAATTTTGTGATGGGGCCTATTTTATGAGGAGGAATTTTGTAAAGGGGCCGATTTTTATTAAGAGAAATTTTGTGAAGGGACCTGTTTTATTAAAGCTATTTTGTGAGGGAGCCTATTTTATTAAAATTAATTTTTACTTTCTTTTATCTTTACATGAAGAAAGTATTGGATTCGTGAAAATTTTCGACTTTCGGTTTTCGACGGATTTACACGCTTTAGGGGTCAGAGATTCCAAAAAACATGTTTTTACGAAATGTCTGTCTGTGAGTCTGTGACTCTGTCCGTCTGTCTGTCTGTATGTGACACAAATTTTGTGGGCGTTCTATCTCAAGAACTAATGCACGTAATTTAATAAAAATTTATATTAATTTAGTCTCTGATATAAATTGGAGTTGATTAGTTTTTGGTGTAAATCGTTCCACAGGTGGCGCTGCTATGCAGCCTTTTTCACAATTTCCACAATATTTCAATCTCCAGAACTAATGCACGGAATTTCATCAAACTTCAGATTCAGATAGTCGTTGACATGAATTGACGTTTTATACATCTTGGTGTAAATCGCTCAACAGGTGGCGCTGCTATGCTGCATTTTTTATGATTTCCGCAATTGCTCTATCTCAAGAACTAATGCTTGAATTTTCAAAAAAACTTCAGATTCGGGTATACCTGGATATGAATTAGGGCTGTCTAGTTTTAGGTGTAAATCGCCCAACAGGTGGCGCTGCTATGCGGCATTTTTCACGACATCTACGATAGCTCAATCTCCAGAACTAATGCACGAATTTTCATCAAATTTCAGATTCAGTTACTCTTTGACATCATTTGACGTTTCATACATTTTGGTGTAAATCTCTCAACAAGTGGCGCTGCTATGCTGCATTTTTTGTGATTTCCGCAATAGCTCTATCTCATGAACTAGTGCACGGATTTTCAACAAACTTGAAATTCAGGTATACCTGGATATGAATTAGTGCTGTTTATGTTTTGGTGTAAATCGCTCAACAGGTGGCGCTGCTATGCTACATTTTTAGAAATTTCCGCTATAGCTCTATCTCAAGAACTAATGTACGAATTTTCATAAAACTTCAAATTCAGATATATTTTAATACGAATTGGTGTTAAATTGATATAATTTCTTGTACTATTTAAATGATTTCATTGACGTGATTTATATAGAAGAAAGTTTTGTGATGACCACAACATACTAGTTTTAAGGGGCTTTAGAAATAATTTAATTTCAAGCTATAATATCTAAGCAGAGCCGCAGCAACACTATTTGGGTACTGGAGCGGAAACTTCGCTAACTTTTATGTTGATGATTGACGCATCATTAAAGATAATTGATGGCGCCGATGAAGCCTGCTATTTTAATTGGAAATGCCTGATGCAGGGGCACCGTCCGCACCATCCTTGTTGTGGTTCTGTATCCAAATATAATAAATACCGTAAGATTTTTACCGTACTTTGTGACAGGTGGGGTAACTATGTGACACCTGGTCTAGTTTGCGTATTTCGTGTTAGAGCTTCGAGAAACAGTCGTTAGGTGATATGGCACACCGTACTAGGAGATTGCGACACTGTTTGTTTTTCTACCATACCGGACGGAGCGGGAGATTCGCACAGCCGACAGTAACAGTAACGTCAACTATGGAGATTCGAAATACGAAAGCTAGACCAGGTGTCACAAAGTTACCCCACCTGTCATAAAATTCTTCATATTACGATACTTCATATAAGCAGCTTGCATATTTCTTTCCGTCCTCTGAAAAAGCTTAAATTAGGCATGCTGCAGACAAAAGATTTTTAATAAAATTGTCTTGCTAGAAATATTGCAGATTAAGTAATATTTATTTTAGCATCAAACAAAAATAAATGAATTAAAATGATTTAGTTTGAGTTTCTGAAGCATTTCTATAAAATGCAGGAAAATTTCTGAATACATTTGAAAAAATTTCTATTCTTAAATAATATTTTGTGCCAGTTATAAATGCAGTTAAAGCTAGGTAATTTTCAGTGTGTGTGGGGGGGATGTATAAATATTTTTGAAAGAAAATGTTTTTTTAAAATAATAAAAACAACAAGAGAGGTTATAGTTGTAAGGCTGCATGAAGGAAATTGTCTTTTTAACTTTAATTTGAAGACAGTCTCCACACTGTAAGTGGATATTTATTCAGATTATACAGGTTCTACGTATAAATTGTGACTTAGGACTAAACCAAATCAGACAGAAAGATGACTTGTAGTAATTGTGATTTTAAATGATCCTGTTTTATGTAAAAATCAGGTATATCGACGATAGGAAAACCGTTTGTCTATATGTGGTGTGTAAATTACCTAAATACATTGGAGTACACTGTTTGTGGTCTTAAAACATACTATAAAGGGGGAAAAAACATACCAAGCGTATGAACTTGTTCTTCATATTTTTTTCCCGATCATAAAAAAACATTTAGCTCACAATTCACACATACTAAAGTATAAAGATAAAGCTACGTAGCCAAAAACATGTCTATTTTGAATATTACACAAAATTTTATGTATTTTGAATATTACATAAACCTCTGTGTTTTGCGTATTATGCAGAAATATGTGTAAGAACAGAATATTACACGAAAATCTCTATTTTACATGTTACTCAAAAATATGTGTGTTATATATTACACGAAAAGATGTGTATTTTACATATTACACAAAAACGTGCGTATTTTGCATAATACATAAAAATATGTGTATTTTACATAATACACAAAACTATGTGTAATCACAGAATATTACACATATATATGTGTTACACTATTACACAGAAGTATGTGTATATCTGTGCAATATACACATTAAAGTGTGTATTTCAAGAGTGAAAAGATAACTTTTACACACTTAGTGTTATCATCAAATTACACATTTAAATGTGTATTTTGAAATTTACACATTAGGCGTGTATTTTGGCAATTTACACACCACTTTACACATATAGACAAATCGTTTTTGTATCATCGATATACCTGTTTTTATGTGTAAATTTACACATTTTTTTTAGAGTGTTCCTAATAGCTGTAAGTGCACACTCATCGTTCTTATAAAAAAGCTTCAAGAGCAGAGCGCGATCCTTCATAGTCAGAGTCATGATGAAGCATTCAGGCAAAGAGCTGGAGCTCTGCATTTTTATGGCAGCTATGTCTGCGATGCGGATGTCACGTATTAGTAATTTGAATATCTCCAGACAATGTGAACCATGACAGCACCATCTATTGGCCCATTTTGGAACTATTCTTTTTCCTTCGCCAAACAAAATTCTCTTGCCTCACGATTGTTCTTCTAAAATACCAAGTCATTCTAACCAGTAGTTTTAAAATTATCGATTTTTGAAATCGTAACTTTAATTATAATCACCCGGTACATACTTTCTGAAAACGAAATATAAACAAAATCTCTGGAATTTCACAAAATCTTAAATTAGAACGTGTGTATTAAAATCTATCAAGGTCTAAAAACAACTTTAAATCAAAATTTATTATTTTAATTTATGATTTTAATATATTACAAATAGCTTTTTTTTTTCATTTGACGCAATGTAATTTGTAACTCTTACATACAGCAAATATCTACTATTATCAAACTTTCTACTTACTTTCCCTTTGTAATCTTCCAATATTTTCCTATTATAAATCCTTTACCTATATATTTATCTATTTCCTGCCAATGATTAATATTATCATTTTATATGGAATCTTTGATGAACCATTTCAAGTAAAAAATTTCAGATAGCTGAATTTTTTTTTTTTTATTTAACTAAACAACTACCATGAAATCTTTTGCTAGAGGCCTTAAAAACCTGAAATTCAATACAACATAACATGAATCCATTTTCTGTTGCAACACTTTGTCTTTGAATTACCTCATCGGATGAAATAACTTTCCAAATCATTCCCAACAGTAGACGATTCCATGCTGAAAATGGTCAAAAATTCATTGATGGACATGATTTTGATACTCTTGTAATTCATCCAAAAAGAACTGCTTTCAACTTAACAAGAGACTTGTTTCGCGACTTGTTCCTGAACACGATTTGATGGTTTTTAGAAAACGTCTGTCTGTCACTCTGTCTGTGAGTCTGTCTGTATATGACAAAAATTTTCTGGACGCTCTATCTCAAGAACTAATGCACGGAATTTCACAAAACTTTAGATTCAATTAGACCTTGATATAAACTAGTGCTGATTAGTTTTTGATGTATATCGCTCAACAGGTGGCGATGCTATGCTGCGTTTTTCTCGATTTTCGTAATAGTTCTATCTCAAGAACTTACGCTCGGATTTTCATCAAACTTTAGATTCAGTTAGTACTTGATATGGATTGATGCTGATTCTGTTTTGGTGTAAATTGTCATACAGGTGGCGCTGCTATGCTGCATTTTTTACGATTTCAGCAATAATTCTATCTCAAGAACCAATGTACGGAATTTAATAAAACTTTAGATTCAGTTAGACCTTGATATAAACTGGTGCTGATTAGTTTTTGCTACATATAGTGCAACAGGTGCGCTGCTGTGCTGCTTTTTTGTACGATTTCCGCAATAGCTCTATCTCAAGAAGTCATGCATGGATTTTCATCAAACTTCAAATTCAGTTCGACGTTGACGTAAGCTGTTACGGTTTAGGTTTTGGTGTAACCTAAACACGTAGCAGGGGGCACTGCCATGCTGAATTTTTCACGATTTTGGCAAAATCTATATCTCAAAAACAAATGTATGCAATTTAATCAAACTTAATATTCTGTTACATATTCACATGCATAGATCCTTATTAGACTTGGGTGTATATTGAACGTCAGTTGTTGATTTTATACTCTTTTAGGGGGAAATTTTGGTTGCGGACGTCTAAGAAGGTGGGTTCCGAAATTCAATGATATGTTTGAAACAATGCGATACTTATATCTCCTTGTTAAATGCATCCAATTCAACGAACCTATATACCTTTACAATCCTCATGATGGGCATAGATTGTCGTTTAACTTTGGCGCTCTGTTAGCGAATTTTGAATTATTAACATGTATACGATAGAAGAAAGCTTTGGGATTGGTACATTCGACTAGTTTTCGCCAAAATTATTTATTATTTTTTTTAATATTATGTTCAGTTTACTAAACTCAATTTAAAAAATTACATAATGTCCAGAAGATTGGTTTCATTCTTCGATATACGTGCTAGAATAACTAAATAAATATTATATTAAAAACTCTGGAGGAGGACAAATAAAATAATTTTTTGTTTTTCTTTTTCTTTTAAAAGGTGTAAACTGTTTACCTTATACTTTTATCTTATTCATGGTTAATTCATCTATGAAGACACGAAAAAAACCCATGTTTATTTATTTAAATAAAGCACCGTGCATAGAAAACAGAAACTCTCCTCAGTGTATATCGGGTTCACTGAATTCACATTTTGGCTAAAATGTGTCTTCACCCTGTAGGGGCATTTTGCAGTAAAAAAAAAAAAAAATCTTCCCCATCCCCTCCTTTATAATATTTTCTGCCATCTCGGATGGTAGCAGTAAGTACTAGCACAATTGATAAAATTGTCTGCAGTTCTTTTAACGCGAATTATTAATTTTTCATTAAAAAAAAAACCTATCTTAAATCACAAAAAATAAAAATAAATAAATAAATTCTCGTAGTGCATACATACATATATTTGTATGGTAATTTCCAATTGCATATTGACAAAAAATTGATCTATTTGCAGATCATTTTCTTCTAAGTGGATAAATGACTAAGTGAATATAGATTATTTTGGAAGGGGCCAACAAAAATCAATAAGGTCCAGTTCCTCAAATGCATAACGTTTTAGAAAATTTCCTAGTTTTTTGGTCACAGTTGTGACTTGCAATAACACACTGCCCCCTGAATACTAGGTCTGAGCGCTAACAATTAAATGGCCATTGTAGGTGGATTTTTTTAAGAGTCTGTATTGTCCCCAAAATTTAGACACCGGTATTTTCTAAAAGTTTTCTTTGACTTATTAAACATAAAAAAATAAGACTCATAAAACTTTAAAAAATTATTTTTATTCAGATTCAAGGGACCGTCCAATTGCTGAAAAAAAACCCACCTAAGACAGCCGCCATGTTTGTGTAAGGGCACAAGCCTAGTACTCAGGGGGAGGGGAATAACATCACAATGACGTCGCAAAAATTTAAAAAAATGGCCAGACAAATAATTTTTACAATTAATAACATATTTTGAAGTAGTCTTGTATTATTTTCTTTGAGATTTCGAAGAAGTTTAGTCACAATGTGATGTCACAAAAATTTAAAAAAATGGCCAGACAAATAATTTTTACAATGAATAACATATTTTGGGGGAGTCTGGTATTATTTTCTTTGAGATTTCGAAGAAGTTTAGTCACAATGTGATGTCACAAAAATTTAAAAAAATAACCATACAAATAATTTTTACAATGAATAACATATTTTGAGGGAGTCTGGTATTATTTTCTTTGAGATTTCGAAGAAGTTTAGACACAATGTGATGTCACAAAAATTTTTAAAAATGGACAGACAGATAATTTTTACAATTAATAACATATTTTGGGGTAGTCTTGTATTATTTTCTTTGAGATTTCGAAGAAGTTTTGTCACAATGTGATGTCACAAAAATTTAAAAAAAAAATGGCCAGACAAATAATTTTTACAATGAATAACATATTTTGGAGGAGTCTTGTATTACTTTCTTTGAGATTTTGAAGAAGTTTAGTCACAATGTGATGATGTCACTGAATGGTGGCATTTTGGTCGCAGGGGGTCACCGTGACTTGCAGTGACGTCACAGTAATGTAACTTCCACCATGTTTGATATACGGGCAGAGTTTTCTATTTAGAAAATTTAACTCTTCCCAATTTTTATAACTTACATATAGTTTATTAGTATTACTATTATTTATAAGACAATAACAGCCACAAATATTAAATAATTTTGCAAATGTAATCATTTTTAGCAGATTTGTTTTTGCTAATTTAATTTCACATCCTATTATTTATGCCATATTGTTGTATATAGCAACCTCTTATTTTGTTTTATTATTTGATTGGTTAGATAATGATACATAAAAACTCTGTAAGTTAAAAATTTTGAAAATTTTTAATAATTCTTAAGACTTTTCAGAGTTGAAAACAAATTTTTTTTTCTTTTCTCCGGGAGGGATTTCTCTAGTTCCAAGAGTGGCAATGTGGAATTCCGGAGGAGATATTAACTTTTAAATTATAATAAGCGTAAAAAAAAAATTCTGGAGGGAGGGGAGAAGCCCAGTTAGAAGCCAACACATGTTGTATTTAACAATTATTGTTTACAAAGTCTGAATGAAATTAAAATATTTACAACTATAAGCTACATTACGAATGGAAAAAGAAGGATGGGGGGGGGGGGGTTAGATAGATAGGAAATATAGGGAATTTTAGTAATGCAGAATTCAAGAGTAAATTTTCCGTAATTTAACATTAAGTTAGTTTCAAAATATTAAACTGGAAATATTGAGTATGGATGCTATTTTAAACATTTTAAAACATTATTTACATTTAAATTTTCTTATATTTACACTTAAATAATAAATACTAACTATCACTGGATATATAAAATATATACATGCTAATCTATACACTATATTCTATATAAATAAACTTCATTTGATTATCATTTAATTCAAAAAACAAAATAAAACTTATAAATAGTTATAAAATTTATATAATCTATACTAATAAAAGAAAGTTTCGCTCTCTCTCGGTGTGTGTACGATGGCTAGGAAAATCTACCGCATGTGCAAGGCTGAAAATTTGGATGAGCGTAGTCCAAAACCTCTTGTGGTGTATCTGAGACACAGAATTTTAAATTTCAGATAATTGGCAGAGTTATTAATTACAAACTAATCAAATACGCATTCTTTATTTTCTGAAAATCTGAAGCAAGCCTACGCTATGCATGATCAGTTCGATGCAAACCTTTTTATCTGAAAATAAAACACTTGATTTCATTTGAGTTCGCAGACGATGGAATTTTCTAATTTTCACTAATTTGAGAAAATTAAGAAAACTATTTGAAGTATTAATTTGAAATTACATATACATACGTATAAAAAATTTCTGCATCTGAATATTTAATTTTGGAGAAAAAAATTCCGTAATTTTTCTTAACTTTTGCACAAAAACTGACGAGAAAATTCAAAAGTCACTGTCTAAGTGCTCGGCATATTCATTAAAAATTGAACTAAAAAATCTTCTTCTGCTCCATCCCTCCATTTACTTTCCGAAAATGAAATGAAATAATTTCGAACTAATGAGGGAAACTAAATATAACTAAGATATAGATTTGAAAATCGTTAAACTTATGTATGTAAATCTGAAAAGTGAGAACGGGGCAGGAAAAGGGGAAGCATACTGACAATGGATCGAATTAATAAAGAAAACTGAATACATGTAAACAGTAAATTATTAAAAAATTGCCCCGTTTTAATTCGATCTCCTTCGTTTTTGGGGCTATTTCTCCATTTATTTTATCCCCCAGTTCAACATTTCGGTTAAGACCCTTGTCCATGTGGGGCCGGCTGATATGCCATTGTGTAGCTGTTTAACCACTCTTTCACATTATGAACTTCTCGCCCTTTTCTAACTTTTCCTTCTCCTTCATATGATATATCAATGAACATCACGTTGACCACTCTTTCATATTATGCATTTCCCGTTCCCCAATTTGCTCCGCTGGAGGGAGACACTTCTCAAACTTTTTCCAACCCCCCTCATGTGATATATCATTGGACAGCCCTTTGACCGCTCTTTCATGTTATGAACCACCCATCCCCCTCTCTCAATATGCCCTCGCGAGATACTTTCATAACTTTTTCTTACTTCCTTATGTGATATAACATTGGTCAGCCTTTTAACCACTCTTTCATATTCTGCCCCTCCCGTCCCCTTCCCCAATTCGCCCCTCGGGGGCACTTTTTAACTTTTTCAGACCTCCACCCCTCATATGATATAGCATTGGACAGCTCTTTGACCACTCTTTCATATTATGCACCTCCCGTTCCCCTTTCCCCAATTTTCCCACTCCCAAAGGGTGTTTTCTCTTATTTGAGTCCCCACCACCTAGAGTAATTTTTCGATGGATAGGTTGAATAACGGAGATTTGTTCGGATATAGGTTTGTTTAGAAAAGAGTGCTTCCCCTGACGGTGGAATGTGGAAGAAACATATTTCGTTCGGAGAGGTTTGTTTGGGACATACTTCGTAACATGCCCGGTTTACACTGCCTAAGGCAGCGGGAACCCATTCCAAAGGTTCATTTTTCGATATTCATTTTTTTTTGTTGTTGTTTTTATATATGAATCCAGATTTTAAATATTCGCGATTTGTTTGGAAAAATCGACGGCCCTCTAAAAACGCCGGGCGGGCCAGCTAGTATTATATATAAGGTTTTGACGAAATTTCACTTTAAAAGAAATATCCAGCTAGTAAAAATTACATACTGTATTTAACAAATATTGTTTAGAAAGTCTGAATGAAATTAAAATATTTGTAGCTATAAGCTACATTACTAATTTGTATATAAGCTACAGTGATGCATATAAGATGTACACACACTTTCTTATTTTAATTGAATAATATTGCACTTGACTCAAAACATTCAAGGAATACATTTACATTTATAAATTATGTTACTGATCTGTGTACAAATTGCAGACATGAAAATAAAATATGGTTTAAATACTATGACCAATGTTGATTGAAATGTTTTCATTAATTAAACTTGATTCTCGGTTTTCTTTTATTTGCATCTTACACTGATATTGACGCGTTCAGAACTGAAAGCCCGGCTCAGAACATGAAGTGGGATATTTGCTATTAGTCTTTAAAATATCGTAGAGCTAGAGGTCTGCAAGGGCCCGGGTCTGGCACGAAGCAATTTTCATTCACGAGACTCGGCATGGGCCATACTTCTTTTTTTCCGGACTGAGCCGAGCCTAGACTTCATTCTTCCTAGAGGTCCGTAAGTGTCCAAAATTTCAGACCCGGCACTGACCCATCACGTATGAAGATCATTGCTACCCCTGCATGTAACTGGAGATGCAGAGATTTGAGAGGTACTTTGAGCAAAGGGCACGGATAAGTATTAAAATCTTTTTATTTTTATTTATTCTTAAAATTAAGTTTCCATTTTTTTCAAAATTATCAACATAAAATTTAGATTCATTCCATTTTAAACGCTTTCCAGCATACTTGAAAAGGGTTTATATTTACCAATAGTCTGATTGACTATCTGTCTGTTTGTATATACTATATACCGGGTGTCCTAAAAAGGACTGACTGATTTTAAAATTCAATAACTCGCAAACGGTGACAGATATTTAAAAAAATTTTGCAGTAGGGTTATGTATGATGTCATAAGTTTTTTACTGTGATTCTCAAATTTAGTTCGAATTACAAATAATAGATAGCGCTGCAAGCAAAAGGCACTAAATTCAAGCTGTTTTTTTTTTTTTTTTTTTTTTTTTTTGCCTTCTTCTTCTCCAAAAATAGCAGGTTAAAATGTATTGAGTGGGTCCCGAAGTACCAAAAATCTGTCCTGGATTTAGCATATATTGCTCGCAGCGTCATCTATTGTTTGGAATTCGAACTAAATTCAAGAATCACAGTAAAAAAACTTTTGACATCACACATAACGCTCCTGCAAGAATTTTTTTTAAATATCTGTCACAGTTTGCAAGTTATTGAATTTTAAAATCAGTCAGTCCTTTTTAGAACACCCGGTATATGTATATGTGTGTGTGTGTGTGTGTGTGAATGTATAAATGTTTGCACTCTGACTTTCATAAATGTTCTTGGATTACTATAAAACATAAATACGTTATTAAGGCTCTCTATAACTTGTTCCCTATTCAAAATGATGCACGCTTTACAGTACTTTTACACAGGGCCGTAGCGACCGCCCCCCATACCCCCCATTTGGGGGGGGGCCTGAGTAAAGTCAGGGGCCCAGTAGTGAGCTATTGTACCTTTCAGCCGAATGTTTTTTTTTTTTTTTTTTTTTTTTTTAATTAATTTTTTATGTATTTTTAATAACATTTTATTTTGTTTTATCAAAATTCATTTTTTTTTTTTGTCAAAGATCTTGATCAGATTTAGAAATAGAAAACAGATATGTGCTTTTCTTTTATATCCACCATTCTTTATAAAAGTTTTTGAAGGCTGTAAGTTCTACTTAAAAAATAAAATGTCATTTTAGTATTTTTGGGGTGCGCCTATCAATAGGCGAAAAAGGTGAAACAAAAGGTTCAGAACTTCTTTAATACTATTACTTCCTCCAACCAAAACAGATATGCGCTTTTTTCTACAGAAACCATTCTTTTTAAAGGGGCCCAGATGAAAGAAATTTTACAGACTCTAAATTATTTTTGAATTGTCTTTTTTAGGGCCCCCTATAAAAGTGGGGGAAAAGTTGGAGCCCAAGATTCAAAACTTTTAAGCTCATTTTTTTATTCATTTTTTTAAAAAAATATGCTTTTTAATCTCAGTGAGGGAGTGAGGGACTCGATACGTTTCAGAACTTCATTATACTATTACTTCTTCCAACCAAATGTGCTTCCTTTCTATAGTCATTATTCTTTTTAAAGGTGCCCAGATGAAAGAAATTTTGCACGCTCTTAATACTTTTTAATTTGTCTTTTTTTTGGGGCCCCCCAATAAAAGTGAGGAAAAGTTTCAACTCAAGATTCAAAACTTTTAGGCCCCACTTTTATTATTCAAATGTTTTAAAAATATGCTTTTTAATCTCGTTGGTGGCCCCAACAATGTTCAAAGCTTTCTTAATACTATTACTTCTTTTGACCAAAATAGATATGCGCTTTCTTTCTATAGCCTGTATTTTCTTAAAAGGTTCCTAGATGAAAGAAATTTTGCAGGCTCTAAATTATTTTTGAATTGTCTTTTTTAGGGCCCCCTATAAACGTGAGGAAAAGTTGGAGCCTAAGATTCAAAACTTTTAGGCCCCATTTTTTTTTCAAATGTTTTAAAAATATACTTTTTAATCTCGTTGGGGGCCGCAATAAGATTCAAAGCTTCCTTAATACTATTACTTCTTTTTACCAAAACAGGTATGTGCTTTCTTTCTATAGCCAGTAGTCTCTTTAAAGGTGCCCAGAGGAAAGAAATTTTTCAGGCTCTAAATTCTTTTTGAATTGTCTTTTTCAGGGGCCCCAATAAACGGGAGGAAAAGTTGGAGCCCAAGATTCAAAACTTTTAGGCCTCATTTTTTTATTCAAATGTTTTAAAAATATGCTTTTTAATCTCGTTGGGGGCCCCAATAAGGTTCAAAGCTTTCTTAATACTATTACTTCTTTTGACAAAACAGATATGCACTTTCTTTCTATAGCCAGCATTCTCTTTAAAGGTTCCCAGATGAAAGAAATTTTGAAGGCTCTAAATTCTTTTTGAATTGTCTTTTTTAAGGCCCCCTATAAACATGAGGAAAAGTTGGAGCCCAAGATTCAAAACTTTTTGGCCCCATTTTTATTATTCAAATGCTTTAAAAATATGCTTTTTAATCTCGTTGGGGGCCCCAATAAGTTTCAAAACTTCCTTAATGCTATTACTTCCTTCAACCAAATGTGCTTTCTTTCTACAGTCACGATTCTTTTTAAAGGTGCCCTGATGAAAGAAAATTTGCAGGCGCTAAATACTTTTTAATTGACGTTTTTGGGGCCCCTATAAAAGTGAGGAAAAGTTGGAACTCAAGATTCAAAACTTTTAGGCCCAATTTTTATTATTCAAATGTTTTAAAAATATGCTTTTTAATATCGTTGGGGGCCCCAATAACGTTAAAAATTTTCTTAATACTATTACTTCTTTTAACCAAAACACACATGCCCTTTTTTTCTATAGCTACCATTCTTTTTAAAGGTGCCCAGATAAAAGAAATTTTGCAGGCTCCAAATACTTTATAAATTTTCTTTTTGGGGGCCGCTCTTAAAAGTGAACAAAATTCGGAACTCAAGATTCAAAATTTTTAAGCCTCATTTTTTTTTTTCAAATGTTCAAAAAATATATGCTTTAATCTCGTTGGGGACCCCAATAAGCGGGCATCTATGTGCATTGCATATGCCGCCTATCCCCTTATGTTCGACCTGTTTCGTTTTTAACATTTCATTTCTATTGTCTCGATAAATTACTTATGTTAACTATACATAAATTATATTGTGCATTTATTTAATCTACTAGCAGAGCTCGCCCGCTTAGCTGATTGCTTAAAAAAAAAAAGGAACCTATTTTTTGGAGTTCTCCATTGGAGGCCTTCACTGCCTTCCGCAGCGTAAACCTGTTCCGGATATTCCCGCCCGATCTTTAATCAAACAATCATTGAATTATTGTATTTTTTTTTTTTCGATAAAAGAGATAGTGTCCAGATAAAAGTGAAATTTTCCAGCATCGTAGCTCACGTTGCTACAGGAACAAATTTGTTATTTTTCCACTTCACTTTAATTATGACAGTAGCAAAATCTACTGGATAATTCTTAGGTTTCAGAAGAAAAAAAAAATGTCAAAAAAACTCCGCAAAACGCGAAAAAAGAAAATGTAAAAATCTTATAAAAAATTGGGCAAAAATTCAAAAATTGCTGAGAGAAAATTGATTATATCGAGCCAAAAGATTGAAACTGGAATGTTAAAAAATCTCCATGGAAGACAAAAATACGCTAAAAATCACATAAAATTTTCGTGAAAAATTCAGAAATTTCTATGGCTATATTTTCTATATTGAGCTAAAAGACTGAAACCTGATTCCTTTTAGGGATGTCAAAAATCCGTGCCGCAGATGGCAAAATTTTTACTATATTGGGATAAAAGATTGAAACTGGGTTCCTTTTACACTCTCTCTTTCAAAAAAAAAAATAAAAAAAATCAGTGAATCGAAGGATTTTTTCCGTAACTTTTTCTTTCGTTCAAACACACACACAAAAAAGCTTTGATTTGATTTGCTCATTTTCCGCGAAAATATAGAAAACTCACCAATCTAACGTAAAAATTACCTAACATCCTTACTAAATATAAAGATGCATTTTTGTCAAATCAAATCAGAGGAGTGTTCCGCCAACTTTGCTGCATTGTACTTTTCCCTATTAGAAACTGAACTTTTACGCATGACTTTTTTCCTTCATAACACGAAGAAGTCGCGAATCAAAGATCAAAATTTCTACGAATTTTCTTTCCTAAAGACGAAAATTTCTTCAAATGTGATATAAAATCTCTTGTTAAAAAATGAAAAAAAAAAAAAAAAACGTTCGTGAAAAATTCAAAAATCGCATCGGTACATCGGGCTAAAAGACTGAAACCTGATTCCTTTTACTAATGTCATAAAATCACGTCGGAACGCGAAAAAAAGTTAAAAATCACATAAAAAATTCGCGAAATATTTAAAAATCGAAGAAGACTACTTTACTATATTCGGCTAAAATGGACAGATGGGTTGAAATTAGATTCCTTTTATGAATGTGGGAGAAAAAAGCACGAAACTCGAAAAAATACAAAAAATAGCGTAAAAAATTAAATGAAAAAATTCGAATCAAAAAATTAAAAAACCTGTTTCGAGGTGCATAACTTCAGGCATACAGGTAACCTTCCTGTCAAATTTTGTCCTGAACAGAAAAACATCTGGTCAGACAAAGAAAATCTCTGGACAGATAAACATCTGTCTTTATCATTATCTACTAGGAAACCCGCCTTCGTTGCCCACAGAAAGGTACATTCTATCCGAAGGTATTTTTTAGGGTTTCGTTCATCTGACGAAACCCTATTCGTCTTGCTCCTCTGTCTGTCTGTCCGTCACAGAGCCCGTTCTCAGAAACTATACATGTTGGAGACATGAAATTTTGGATACTTATAGCTGAACACCTCACATCATACGACAAATCATAAAATTTCGAAAAAGTAGTACATTTAACACTTTGAACTCCCGCATGTGTATTTTAAACAATTATTTCTAAGTGAGCTCCTAATTATGTTGGAGACATGAAATTTTGGGTACTTATACAACAAACATGTTACATCATACAACAAATGATAAAATTTTGAAAAAGTCGTACATTTAACCCTTTGGGCTCCCGCATGTTTATTTTAAACAATTCTTTCTAAGTGAGCTCCTAATTAATTTGGAGGAGTGAAATTTTGCATACTTATAGCTGAATACCTCACATCAAACGACAAATCATAAAATTTTCAAAAAGTCGTACATTTAACCCTTTGGGGTCCCGCATGTGTATTTAAAAAAAATTCTTTCTAAGTGAGCTCCTAATTAGGTTGGAGGCGTGAAATTTTGCATACTTATAGCTGAACACCTCACATCAAACGACAAATCATGAAATTTTGAAAAAGTCGTACATTTAACCCTTTGTGCTCCCACATGTGCATTTTAAACAATTCTTTCTAAGTGAGCCCCTATTTAAGTTGGAGGTGTGAAATTTTGCATACTTATAGCTCAATACCTCAGATCTCACGTCAAATAATAAATTTTGAAAAAGTTTTATGTTTAACCCTTTCAACTCCAGCTTGTGTATTTTAAGCCATTCTTTCTAACTGAGCCCCTAATTAAATTGGAGATTTGAAATTTTGCATATTTATTGCAGAACACCTGAGGCCAAGCGACAAATCATAAAATCTTGAAAAAGTCACGTTTAACACTTTGAGCTACCACATATGTATTTGAAGCAATTCTTTTTTGAAATTTTGCATACGTATAGCTGAATGCCTCAGACCACGCGACAAATCATAAATTTTTCAAAAAGTCTTTTATTATTTACCCCTCTGGGCTCTAACTTGTGTATTTTAAGCAATTTTTCTAACCTCCGCCCTTTTCACCCGGGGAGAAATTTTCTAACTTTTGCCGACACCCCTTTGACCATTCTTTCATATTATGCACCATAGCCTTACATATTTTAATTCCATTTTTTTTCGCCAGGTGCGCCTACTTATCTCGGTGTTATGGGCACAATCCTCTCGACTAATATATCTACGGATAGTATGTAAAACGGATTTTCGTTCGGATACAGGTTTGTTTAGAATCAAGTGCGCCCCCTGGTTGTGAAATGTGGAACTAACAGATTTTTCAAAAGGATAAAGTGTTTTGAAAGGAATATTAAACGAAACCCTCTGTGCGATCTGTGATCACATTTACCCACTTGTTTCTTCTTAAATTTCAACTTGGGTGACAATTTTAAACTGGAGAAAACCGGAATGTATGAAAACGACAGACCAACAGTATTTTTTTTTTAAATTAGTAAATCTGTACATATATATTAGGGTAGAACTAAAAAACGAAGTTTCGAATTTTATATTCTAATAGTGATTATTTTTTTCCTTTTTAACTCCATAAAAAGAAAATATTTTTCTTTTAATTTTAAAATGATATTTTCCGGTTCCTCAAAGCGCCTGATTTTCCATAAAAAACGAAAAAAATCCAATAATTTCATGAAAAGTTTTTTAAGCTTATTGTTAAATTTATATTTTGCAAAATTAAATTAATTAAGTGATAATGTCCTGTAATAAAGAGAATAATTTAGTTTGAGTGCCTTAGAAAAGTTAGCCCCACCGTCGTGGGCGTCAGCTTTCATTGTCTCTGATTTATTTGGCTGCGACACATGGCAAGTTAGTCCGATTTAACGGGTGTTAACAGTTTCTTTAATTAGTTTTCGATAAACATTCGGTGTCAAAAGTGGCAAAGTCTGTTAACGTACCTAAATCTAGATAATTGTTGAAGTGTCCTGTATTTCGTGAACCAAAACAATTAACATTAGACTGCCATCTTTGACGAACATATGAAAAAGTTATGAAACATTATTTTTGGGTTCAATTTAACTTAAAATCTGACAGCTGGAATCTGGTACACACTATTTCTAAAATATCTAAAGCTGTTGATGATACAATTAAAAGTGTATTGCTGAGACCTTCAATTCCAACGGTTTCTGATACACAAATCATAAAAAATGATTGGAGACTAGTGCGAGAAATGTCAAAATTTGAAGAAAAATATTAAGATTAGAAAAAATAATCCAACATCGAATATAAAATTGCAAAATGTTAGGTAATCCTGTAAAAATCATTTCTTTGTGTAAAAGCACTAAATATTATCGTGTATCAGAACAAGAACGTCACTTTCTCAAAGACCAAAGAGAGATTGGGTGATGACAATAGGATCAATAGATATAAAAATTACAAAAAATGTGTAGCAAGACTGGAAATGGAAATATTAGGAAAAAAGTTATTTTAAAACAAAAAAAAATGATGTTTTGATTGAATGATCGTCAAGTGTAAAAAACAGTTCGGAAGAAAATAGTTCAATCTGTTGTTATTCTAAACCTGAATTTGATAATCAACACAGTGAAAGAACCGGAGTATTAGACAGAACTGCAAATATTACTGCAAATGGCACCTTAAAAGATATGGGTATTTCTGAAGATAATAAAGAAAAGGTAACTGAAAGAAGGACTTGAAGACGACAAAGAGAAAAGAAAAGGAAGAATTTGAAAGAACAGGAAAGACAAAATGAGTTAATTTTAGAAGGTTAGTATTTTTATGGCAGAAAGGATAACGCTATGATAACTGAAGCAGAGGGAAAAAAGTATAAAGAATCATTAAAGACGGACATCTGGTCTCAGTTCAAAAACCAGGATAAAAATATATTGGTCATATTTCATTGACATCTTCTTCTTATATTAACCCCTTGGGGACGAGCGACACGTATACGTGCCGGAAATAGGCCTAAGGATCCTCGCTTATCCTCACCAGTAAAATTTTACTGTAAAATTTGCCTTATTTAATCTGAGCATTTTCCGGATTTGAATAGGCACAAACTTCTGTTTTTTAAAACCGGTAGCAAAGTAATAAACATTTCGTAAAAGGCTCCCGTCGCGAAGGGGTTAATATAGCAACTGCAATTTTGGTGTATTTTCAAAATAATAACACAGACATTTCAAGTTTGAGAGTTATTAGGTGAAACAGAAACGCCTTTAATGCAGGATGCAAATCTGGAGTTGTTAAAACATCGGAAGAACCCTAAATCGGAACCCTAAAAACTTTATAATGGATAATTTGATTATTACATGCAAATGAACTTTTTTCTTAGATACTTATTTCAACATCTTGCTGAAAAACTACGGGTACAAAAGCATTTTCTGGACCAGTAGGAAAGCGACTTGAAAAAATGCGAACATATTGAAATTATAGACTATAAAAACATTGATCCTATCTTGACGGTCTGATCGGATGAAGAACTTAAAAAAAAGTACAAACAGGGGTTACACCTGAATTTTAGATTTTCCTTGTCATACTCAAACAGTGGAAACGTGTGTCAAAATTGTCCCGCGAGCTGCGGCAACCGTCTTTAAATATTAAGCAAAAGACGGCTTAATCTTGGGAAAGTTGAATTCCCACAATGTAATGACAAAGTTTGCCTAAAAAGACAGTAGGTTGAATATCCAATTTAATTAATTCATAACAAAGGGAGGTAAGGAGGGTGGAAGTCGATATTTAACCACCTGTTCGTGGTGACTTCTGGATAGTATTTGCTAAATAAAAGTAGAAATGAGCTAACAGCTATGTTGTTTACTTTCAGTTACTTTACACTGAAATTTCAAAACTTTGACCTCCTTGAGGAACAGGAAAACAACTTAATTTAAAAAAACCTTTTCAGCCAAAAGTTTAGACATTCAAAAAGGAAAAAAGTTTTCACTATTACACATTAAAATAAAAAAGTTTTTTTTTTACCCTATACTTAAGTTCCACCCTAATATATATGTATTTAATAAAAGGCACCAATCTGAGCAGGGAAAAAATTGTTATAAGTGAATATTTTCTGCTTAAAGAAAACCTGTCTGGGCCACGCGCGGATGGCATTGTCAAACTGAGGAGAAAATTGAAAATACGAAAACGACTTCCATATTTTTTATTTATTAATTTTGTTTATGAGCAATACTTAGCGATTTATAACATTTGTAAAAGGAATACAGTTTCAAACCTTTTTGCCAAATTTTAACCTCTGCTGTTTTTAGAATTTTCGAGAATTTTTATGTAATTTTTAGCTTTTTTTCACTTTTCTGGTAGTTTTTTCTTTTAATATTCGTAAAAAAAAAAAAAAAAAAAAAAAAAACCGGTTTCAATCTTTTAGCCCAATATAAGTAAAGTTTGATCTCTATGAACTTCAAATTTTTTAATCAATTTTTGGCGTTCTTTCGCGTTTTTCGGCGATTTTTTTTTACATTTTTCCCCCTAAATAGAAGAATTCTCAGTTACATTTTGAAAGTCCTTTGATTAAATCACGTTGTAAGAATATCAAATCTGTTCCTGTAGCAACGTGAACGAAATGTTGAAAATTTGAATTTAATCTGGATCGAAATAAAGTAAAATTACAATAATTCAAGGTTCGTATGATTCGAGATCGGAACGTACTCCTATGGGTGTACGTTGCCGAAAGTAGTGCACCAAACTACAAATTTGTTAAATTTGAAGTTCGTTTTGGAAAATTCGACCAGCGAAACTCCACTGGTGTTGTTATAAAATGGAACTCGGGTGGAAAATTAAATATAGATATTCCTCTAAAATCTTAGAGGGGGCCCCCGAAAAATATGTTTGGGGGGGGCCTCTGAAGACCTTGCTACGGCCCTGCTTTTACAGGAACATACAGAAAAAATTCGGATACATTATAAAGATGTAATTGTATGATCTACATTTTAGTCATAGCAATCTATTTCAAACAGAAAGAAACTGATATCGGTTATTTGTTAGTTTATTACAGTATATCTACAATTAATTAATTCGCTGTGCTATTAATTAATTCGCTGTCTTTATTTATAGTTCTTTTATAGGGCCTTACGAAAGAATTTGGGTATTTTGTAATTTATGCGAGCTAAGTCTTTAAATGTTGAACTGGTTAAAATGGATGACTTAAAATGGAACTTGCGATGTTAAACTAATTAGAATGGAACGAAATTAAAATATACTACCGAGATTCATTACAGCATGTTCTCTATTGAAAATTCTGTTTAATATTGATAGAGCAACACAAAACAATACTTCATGTATGCAATATTATCAGAACAAAGGGGCGAGTTTTAATGGTGAATTTTGTAATCCAATTAACCCTCCGAGCGTCTTGCAAAAGGGTAAAATTGTAATGTTGTTTTCTTTGCATTTTGTTTTAAATGCTAAGAAAATATGATTCTTTGAACTTTATAAAAAAAACTTAATTACAAATATGAATGTAATCCTTGAGAGTATTAATCATTCTTCAATGTATTTAAAATTCATTAAATCTATAGAATTATACTATGTCGAACCTCGTTATTCCGACATTCTAATGACCAGAAAAAAGTGTCGTCATAAGCGGAATGTCGCGGTAACTGGAGTTGGAAGATAATATGCTTATAAAAAGCTGTATTTTTAATTAATTTAAGACAATTTTTAAATCATAACTCTGCTCGCAGTTTTAAGCAATAAAACATTATTATTAAACAAAATAAACACAAAAATAAAAACAAAATTGAAAAGAATAAAAATCAGGTTTATGATGACTTATTTTTTTTTATTGTTACATGAAATATTAATGAATTTAGGTTCGCTAATCCCTAGATGTCCTTCCTACTATTCTTTTTTCAATATTATACAGTGAATTGTTATCAATATTCGCTGTTTCAGAAATGGATGTTAGATAATTTCTGATCGTTTCAATGCAATACTTCAGTTTTAGTCGGATGAAAAACGACGTGTACGTGTAACCACAAGAAAGAGTCCCCTGATCGTGATCAGTACAAAAAGACCGCGAATAGACTGATACGTCTATCTGGAGCTTAAGTGGGTCATTAATAGTGAGTGGGTTTATTTATTCAGATAAAGGGTTGAAGAAAAATTTCTCATTTATCTCAATGGGTATTTTAGACACTTTAGTGAAAAGTTTGGCTAAGACATATCTTACCGCTTAATTTCCGTAATTATAAGATGGGGTATGAAAAATGGACAATTTCCTAAACCGTCGGGATATCCGGAGTCGAAAATTATTCAACGACGTAAAATCCGGAGTTTATTTACATTAAAATCATATGCAGAAAATCAGGACTTCGAAAACCTGCCGTGATAAGCGGAGTGACCTGAAAACCGGGTGTCGTGATAACGAGGTCCGACTGTATCATCTTAAATATTGCTTGTATTGCTGTGAAACCTGGAGTTTAGTGAACGGAATATTACGTCCCAAACACTTAGAGGGTTAAAGATAAGTATAAGAATTTGTAATTTTTAGCAAAATTTAAGGACTTTCTGTTATCTCGAAATATTTTGAGGATTTCAGAAGTTTCTGAAAAGAAAAACACAAGTTTTTCAGTTCCTGGAAAGGGTGGTTTTTAACAAAGGAAACACGTTTTGATCTCAGATTTGCAATTAGAATTAATTTATTCATAGATCTAATAAATCATTTATTTATTAAATAATATCCTTAGATTAAAAATCCTGAATTTGTGTCCTGATATTGAATATTTCACGTGGTCCCGTATCAACTCAAATTCTCGGCTGTTGGACACCTCTTGATTTAGACAAGTAAATCTTCCACCATAAAACGCGGTATCTGCTGAGGGGAAATAAAGAAATAACAGAAACCATAAACTCTCTAATTTAGCCGCAAATCCGTCCGTAATTAGTGTCGCCAAGTAGGAAGTGCGATCTATAATTTTCAATCAATGGCCTAAGATTACGCTTGAATCAGAAGCGACGGGAAAACGGCAAACAGCAGAAAGAGAGTAAAAAAACAGAAGGAAAAAAATTGAGTAACAGGGGGGAAGGGGGATGCTGAACCATCCGTAGCTTTGTTTTTGGCTCTTACTCACTGGCCGTCATTTTAAATGCCCGCAATTAGTATCTGGCCTGAAGCCATCAATTAGCCAATTCGCCGCCAAGCTCAATCAGGAATGAAGTTTTCAGGGCTGCAATGATTTGGCGATTTATGGAAGAACTTTGGCAATTTTTTTCGTTTTGGGTAGAGTTGGCTCGCACAAACAATGATTTATGCAATGATAACAAACGAAATTAGATATGTTAAAATTAATTCTCTTTTATAGAAAAGTCAACAGTGGTAGTTTTCATTGAAATTTGTCCTCCCATCGTAATTTTAATTTGGGAAAAAATAATTATTTCCTGTTGAAGCCAAGTTTTTGATGCGCCGGTCCCCGTGGAAACTGGTCAATCGTGGCCTTTTTCGACGGGATTTTTGTTTTAAATCTTCATCTCAAACCAAAACTTGATAAATTCCTTGTTGCAATCTTTTTAATGCAGCGGCAATTTCGGAAGCGGTCTTACGTTTTGCTATCTCACTCGAGATTTTTAATATCTTTACATGTAATTTTTTTTCAACTTTGCTATTTTCTATTAATACAAAAACAATAACGTAGTGCTCAATAGAAATAAAGAAATCATTTGACTGCACAACTGCTTACGTCCTTTTGTGAAATTTGCTTAAAAATAATTTTCTACTTGACCTTTTGACACACTCTTAAACTTCGTGGTTTCGAATAATTATTTAAAATATACTTTTATTGAACATGGCTTTAAGACTGCAATTAGTAAAGCATGTAGATAGGATATTAAAATAAAGTTAATATTTACAGTTTTATTTTTGCGCTTTCTTTTGACTTATACTGTATAAATTATGCTTAAATTGTACAATTAATCTAATCTAACAACTGAAGCTTTTCTTCCGCTTGTAATATAGTATATTGGACCTTCAAACTAAGCAACATACAGCTGCCTTATTCATACTAGAGACTGGCTGTTTCCAGATTCTATTCAATACATGTTTTCTATGTTTCATTCTATTGACTTTTTTCAGCTGCGAGCAACAATGTGTTACAATAAATAAATTTAACACATAATACGTATTTTTTAAACTTTAAACATTTACTTTTTTTCATTTTTACCAAATGGCTATCTGTATTTATACATTGAGCTTAGAATACGAAACAACCGTACGAAGGATTTTGGGAAGGGCCAGTCTTAACCCCTTGAGAGGCGGTGGGATACATTATATCCCACCTAAGTTTAATTAAGATTTGCACCAGAAATTTTTAATTAAGTTTTACTTTTATAACTTTAGAGGAAAAGGTTGGTTGGTTGGTTGTATTTTGACGGCCAATTATCTGCACGAGGGATATAGGCCCAGGGGGGAGTGCCCTTCGTGGGGGTCTTTCTAAGGGAACCTAACCCGTATTAACGCTTGGAAATCCAAGGTTCGAAGAAAACCACGAAAACTCCGAACGATTAGGCCGACGGGCGCGATTGGGATCGAACCCAGCACCTCCCGTCTACCAGCTTCGAGAGCAGAACCTCTCAGCCACTGGTGGGGCTTAGAGGAAAAGAGTTGAAAAATTGCTATTCCTTATTTTGAAATGAAATTTTTCTAAATTTTCGGTGGGAATTCAGCATTACACAAACGCAATTGCTTGCCCCTCAAAGGGTTAAATAAACCGAATTTCTCGAAAAAATTTTTAAAGAAAATTATTGACTTCCTGCCCGAAATGTATAAGAAGTAACTTACTTGAGAAAGTAACAATGGACGATGATAAATGTAGCACAAACATTTTGGTGATTTTGAATCGTTAAAGAAATAAAAATATTAATAAAAAGTAAATTCATATATGTTAAACTGTAAAATATAAAATTTGATAAATAAAATGCGCATATTTTCTTATGAATTATCCAGCTGCCTAATCGATCTGAGACGTTCAGAGGGGTCGGAATTATAAAGTTGAATTTTCACTTTAACTCTAGCAGACAATGTTCATAATTCTTTTAACAAAATAAATGCACTGTAAAAAACAAATCCACTAAAACATGGAAATTGCACTGATAGCGGGACATCACCACTATATCCATATTTTAAAGGCAAAAAGTTTCCGTAAATTCCAGGAAAATTTCCGTGATTTTCAGAATATCCGTTTTTAATTTTCCGTTATTTAACGGATATCTTCTGTATTTTTTAGGAATTGCCTTCTGTTATTTTGCAATAAAATTTCCACAATTTTAAGAAAAGATTAAAGTGATTCCTCCGTCTTTTCACGAAAATTTTGCTTCACTTTACACACTTCCGCATTTTGAAATTTCCACTTCTTTTCACAAATTACTTTTTCTTTTAACATATATCCATATTTTAAAATGAACTTTTTTTCCCCCCACAAAACTATTCATCCTCTTTATACACAATTCCGTATTTTCAAATTTCCATTTTTTCTTTTCTTTTTTCCCCACAAAATTACGCTTTCTTTTTACATACTTCCGGTTTTTCTTTTTGGGCGGGGGGAGGAGTTGTTTTTTTATATCATATACAACATACACATATATATCATATAATATCAATATATTTTTATATAATTTTTTTCTTTTTACAGACTTACGTATTTATATGTTGCCTTTTTACAAATTATTCTTTCGTTTTGCATACTCATTTCTATTTAAAAGTTTCAGGGTTTCTTTTTTTTTTTTTTCACAAACCCTTTTTTTTTTCATTGTTTTTGTACTTTTAATCAACATTTTCCTCTTTTTTGTTACATACTTTCTATTTAAAAACTTTCATACATATATATCAAATTTGGTAGATTTTCATGCGTTTAAACAGTTTAATTGTACAAAAAGTTTATATATATATATGTGTGTGTGTGTGTGTATGTCTTTTATATATAGATATGTGTCTTTTACTAGAAACTGTTTAATTCTTAATTTTCTATTCATGATGCATTATATTCATAAATCAACTTCTTCATTGCATCTGTAACTACAATGTACTTTACTTGTTACAATCTTACAATTATACTAAATTTACTATTAACTCCCTCCTTCCCCTAATCCTTCATTTTAATTACATTAATTTTTAATGTCTTGTATTCATAAAACATTTTTTTCTTTAGTTTTCTTGGGATTTTTTAAATAAAATGTAACTTTTTATTCATAAATACATGCTTTCTTCTACTATTTTAAAACACTTTTCTACGAAATACCTTTTTGTGTGGATTTTACTTTCCCCAAAAAACGTACTGCATAACTGCCAACCGCTCGTTGTTGTTCTTTTTTCCATGTCAAATGATTATATTTCAATTAGAAATTTTATTTAAAAAGGAAAAAATTAAATTCGATATGTTTAAGTAGCTGATTTAAAGGAAAAAAAAAAACTAGGAGTTTTGTAGATAAGCATTAAGAATTTTCGGATGTTTGTATTTTTATTGATTGTCTGTTAAATACAAAACTCTTGTAAAATACATTACCAGTTTTTTAAACTATATTTTTGATAAATCATCAAGCCTATAGATGATTGTTATAATGCTATAATCTTTTGAAAATGTTCTTATGATCCACAAATGCATGATTTTTTCCATTATTTTATAACAAGTTTCCACAAAATACATAATTTTTGAAGTTTTATTTTCTCCAAGAAATTGCGTAATTGCCAACTTTTCCTTTTATTTTTAAAGTCAAATGATCAAATCTGAATTACAAATTTTATGTAATACAATTAATACCACTTAGAAATAAGAGAATTTTCTGGTCTCAAGAGTGTTTAATTGATTTTTAAAAACTGGATGATTGGTAGGAACATTGCATTAAAATTTTTCTGATTTTTATTTATTTATTTTTTTTTTTCAGATTGTCTGTTAAATGTAAAACTCTTATAAAGTACATTTCCAATTTTTAAAAATATATTTTTTATAAATCTTTAAGCATAGATGAATGATATAATGCTATTATCTTTTTGAAAAATATTCCTGCGATATGCAAATGCGATAGATGGTTTAGCTTATGCTTTTATCAATTTTAAATGAAAAATAACATTGCAGCTATTTTGATGAAATCTGTTCTACTTTTTATTAATTAAAGTATTAAATATAATTTGCAATTAATTTTTCAATTAATTTACAGCAGTGAAATTACGCTCGAAATTATTGACTATTTTTCATACGTGATTTATCACATTGCTAACTAAGCGCAGAACCAACAGAGTGAAAAATGTCCAAGCCGGGAATCGAACCCAGAACCCTTGGAATAGCGCTCCAAGTGGACATTTTTCACTCTGTTGGTTCTGCGCTTAGTTAGCAATGTGATAAATCACGTATTAAAAATATTCACCAATTTCGAGCGTTATTTCACTGCTGAAAATTAATTAAAAATTATATATGTGTTCACCTTATGCTGGGTTTGTTTATGTCTCATGTTTCGCCGCAGGTTTATGTGCTCACGAAGACTATTGAATCTTGTGCTGTGGTTTCAATCTTACCAACATATGAGGGTGAAAGATGCTAAGCTTGGCATCGTCCTCGTAGCTTAAATGGTACAGCACTTGGAGCGCTATTCCAAGGGTTCCGGGTTCGATTCCCAGCTTGGACATTTTTCACTCTGTTGGTTCTGAGCTTAGTTAGCAATGTGATAAATCACGTATTTAAAATATTCACTAATTTCGAGCGTAATTTCACTGATGAAAATTAATTAAAAATTATATATGTGTTCACCTTATGCTGGGTTTGTTTATGTCTCATGTTTCGCCGCAGTATTATGTGCTCACGAAGACTATTGAATCTTGTGCTGTGGTTTCAATCTTACCAACATATGAGGGTGAAAGATGCTAAGCTTGGCATCGTCCTCGTAGCTTAAATGGTACAGCACTTGGAGCGCTATTCCAAGGGTTCCGGGTTCGATTCCCAGCTTGGACATTTTTCACTCTGTTGGTTCTGCGCTTAGTTAGCAATGTGATAAATCACGTATTAAAAATATTCACTAATTTCGAGCGTTATTTCACTGCTGAAAATTAATTAAAAATTATATATGTGTTCACCTTATGCTGGGTTTGTTTATGTCTCATGTTTCGCCGCAGGTTCATGTGCTCACGAAGACTATTGAATCTTGTGCTGTGGTTTCAATCTTACCAACATATGAGGGTGAAAGATGCTAAGCTTGGCATCGTCCTCGTAGCTTAAATGGTACAGCACTTGGAGCGCTATTCCAAGGGTTCCGGGTTCGATTCCCAGCTTGGACATTTTTCACTCTGTTGGTTCTGAGCTTAGTTAGCAATGTGATAAATCACGTATTAAAAATATTCACTAATTTCGAGCGTAATTTCACTGATGAAAATTAATTAAAAATTATATATGTGTTCACCTTATGCTGGGTTTGTTTATGCCTCATGTTTCGCCGCAGTATTATGTGCTCACGAAGACTATTGAATCTTGTGCTGTGGTTTCAATCTTACCAACATATGAGGGTGAAAGATGCTAAGCTTGGCATCGTCCTCGTAGCTTAAATGGTACAGCACTTGGAGCGCTATTCCAAGGGTTCCGGGTTCGATTCCCAGCTTGGACATTTTTCACTCTGTTGGTTCTGAGCTTAGTTAGCAATGTGATAAATCACGTATTAAAAATATTCACTAATTTCGAGCGTAATTTCACTGATGAAAATTAATTAAAAATTATATATGTGTTCACCTTATGCTGGGTTTGTTTATGTCTCATGTTTCGCCGCAGTGTTATGTGCTCACGAAGACTATTGAATCTTGTGCTGTGGTTTCAATCTTACCAACATATGAGGGTGAAAGATGCTAAGCTTGGCATCGTCCTCGTAGCTTAAATGGTACAGCACTTGGAGCGCTATTCCAAGGGTTCCGGGTTCGATTCCCAGCTTGGACATTTTTCACTCTGTTGGTTCTGAGCTTAGTTAGCAATGTGATAAATCACGTATTTAAAATATGAAAATAAAGGGATAAATTTTGCCCAGTATAGAACAGTCAAGTATCTGAAAATTGCTTTCATCCAATTGAATATCCATAACAGTTTTGCATAGAAATATATGTTTGCAGTAACAGCATTAATAGCAACTAGATTCAAATTTTTCTATTTTCCTTTAAAGCATATATCCAGTCTATTTAAGGCATATTGTTTAAAATAAAGTGGAATATATTTGATGAGTTATATATGCAATATAGAATGTTGTCGCAATATAGTTTTCTTAAATGTATTGAATAATATTTATTTAAATTAGTTCCATATAAAGCTGAAGCAAAAATTTCGTATGCTGTATGCAGAATTATGATAGATATTCTTTTATTTTCAAATTTATTACCATTTTGTTTTAAAACAACCTAGCCAAAATTAAGTTTTTATTTATGATATTTTCTATTTTGCTTCAAAGCATATATTCATTCTTCTTTATGTATATTTTTGAAAATAACGTGGAATATATTTGATGAGTTATATATGCAATACTGAATGTTTTCGCAATATAGTTTTCTTAAATGTATTTAATAATATTTATTTAAATAGCTTCATATCAAGCTGAAGCAAAAATTTCGGATGCTGTATGCAGAATTATAATAGATATTCTTTTATTTTCAAATTTATTACCATTTTGTTTTAAAACAACCTAGTCAAAATTAAGTTTTTATTTCAGAATGAAATTTCGTTAACACAAAGAAATAGCTAAAAGTTGATATCAGCGTCTAATAAAAATTTTAGGAGAATAAATAGTTTTTATAACACATTTTCATGTAGAAACTTTTTAGGAGACGGGAGGGCATCAAGTGATGTGATTTTCCTAAATTCTTTCACTAAAGAAATCTACTTTTGCTTATAATTATATCTTTTCTTTATGATTATCACTTTTCTGAAACATAATAATTCCAGAATTTTAAACTAAATTAAAATAATAATAATAATAATAATAATAATAATAATAATAATTGTTAGTTGAAATGTTATTTAAAAAAGTATTTATGAGGCACTTGTGACAGACACTTCAATTTAAAACAGGGATGCAAGCGCTACACTACAAATGGCTGATTGCTACCACTCATTTTTTTTTTTAGTATTCCTCACATTATTTAATGACAGAATTTTTGAGATTTGATAAGGCGAAGAATACTATTATAATTTAGTGATGAAAATCAGCCGTTTGTAACGCAGCGCTTGCATCCCTAAATTTAAAATATCAGTTTTAGGTTAGAGGCAGGAGTTATGATACTTTGCATTTTATGAATTCGCAGGTACAAAAAATTTGTTTTTCCATTTTTAGTGTCAGAAACGGCTCAAATTCATAAAACTTCAATATATCATAACTCAAGATATAATCATAGAATGGGATTTTAACTTTTTTACTTGTTAGAGCATGGCGAAAGCTTTTATTAAAAAAAAAACTTATAGGAACCAGGGCTAACAAATTTAAATTTCGTAACTTAAAATAAGATATTTTGCCGTATAAATTTCTTTTAATATGATGAATAATATTTGAAACATTTTTGCAATTGGAACTATTCATCTAAAACCTCAAAATAATAGCCTCATATAACCTCAATATATAACCTGTATATAACCTCAAAAATCTGGCCTCGTCGGGACCAAAACTAAGCTAGATTTTTGAAAATTCCAGACTCCTGAAAGACTACCAAAAGTACTTCCGATATTCTTTATTCCATTTATTCATAATTTCCTTTATTCATAATTCAAACATAATTTAAAAACTCTACTGTTAACGTTATTGCAACCGGATCTGATAGCTGTCATATTAAGTTAAAAGTAGAGATTTTCTGGAAGGTGTGTTCACTCGTAACCAAACTTCGCCGATTAATGAATCATGTGCACTTCCACCTGAATACACAGCATTGCTTTGATATTTTTTATTCTTTCTTTAATTTTAACTGGTAATAATTTTTAACTGTAAACATGATATATAGTTCTCTGGTCATTTGAATATTATTTATTGCACTGATGAGGGGCTAAAATTTAGCACGAAACGTTTGCTTTTTAATTGTATTAAATGTATTTATGTAATTTTTACTTGTATTTCTGATGAATTGTAATATTTTTTTTTTTTTTAAATCGTACATGGTGTGTTCACAAAGTTTCAAGACTGGTCTGAGAACACAAAATTTATTAAACATTTTTGTACAGCGAACTGAAATTCTTCGAAATATGACCCTTGAGAATCAACACACCGCTGCTAATGTTTTTTCCATTATTCTTAGGCTCCCTGAAAGTGTTCGCAAAGCTGGAATCGTGGATCGCTGGAAACTTGTCAAATTGATTCCCTTTCAGGTCTTTTTTTTTTTTTCTTTCTTTTTTTTTTTTTTTTTTTTTTTATCCGGAGGAACAAAAAAAGAAGTCGCTGGGAGCGAGGTCGAAGCTGTAGGGGCCTTGTGACAGGATTGCCATGTTAAACTTAGCCAAAACTTTGGCGGCTGCGAGCGACTTGTGAGAGGGCGCATTGTCGTGATGAACCATGCAATCGTCTGTTATATCTGGGAGGACGCGCCGGGACAGGTCAGTTTTACGCTGGAATGCACCACCATTTGAAGGATCGAGTCCGGTGCGTCCGCCCAGACATAAGAAATGGTTGGATTGTTCACCACGACAATGCACCCTCTCAAACGCCGCGCGTCGCTTGCCGCCGCATAAGTTTTGGCTAAGTTTAACGTGGGAATACTGTCGCAAGCTCCCCTACAGCCCAGACCTTGCTCCCAGCGACTTTTTTTGTTCCCGGATCAAGAAAGACTTGAAAGGGAAACGATTCGACACGATTCGAGCGATCCAGGCAGCCTCGACAAGGTCCCTCAACAGGCTTGTGTGCGAAAACTTCCAGGGAGCTATGAATAATGGAAATAACGCTGACAGCGGTGTGTTGATGTCCAAGGGTCATATTTCGAAGAATTTTAGTTCGCTGTGCAAAAAAGTTTAATAAATTTTGTATTCTCAGACCAGTCTTGAAACTTTGTGAACACACCATGTAAATCAAACGTTAAACAATGATTACTTATTTTAACACCTGCATTGTAATTTGTTTTGCAAGGCCACTCAGTCGGGCATGGATTTCTTTTTTTTAAATTAAACTGAAAGCTGTTATCATATTTGAAACATTCTAGTCCATGATTTCAAGAATTTTTTCAATATTATGATATTTTACAGCGAAATATGAAAACACCCATTTTTGGGTATTTACCCCCCAGGCTTGGGTAAATACCCGGGTATATACCAAAAAAATAAATACCTATCCACTATCCGCTGGGTATTTATCTTTCCCACATCACTGTTTGTAGCAATTGAAAAAAATTCGCCTTTTTTTTTCTATATTTTTAAATTGTGAAGTAAAAACATTAACCCTAAAATCAAGTTTTAGCTTTTAGAGATGATAACATTAGATAGGCCTTTAGAGATTATTGATAACAAGTGAAAAACATGTCGGAGGTTCTTTTAAATATTAAATGAAAGCTTGTTTAATTGTGAATATTTTGACATCTCATTTTCATTCATACGGCAATTATATCGCGAGATATTATAAATTTTGTTAATACACTCAGCGCAATTACCCAAACAAATGAAAACTTTAAGTGGCTTTTTCTCCATGTTCATATTTTCTTCACTTTCATGTTTTAAAAATGCTAAGCGTTTTTTTTTTTTTTTTTTTTTTTTTTTTTTTGTGTGTGTGTGTGTGTGTGTGTATTTGAGATACAGGTTTAAACTTTTTTGTACATGTTTTTTATGATGTATGTTGTATGTTGTGATGTATGCAAATTCATCACATGTGATGAATTTGAGCATGAAATTAGCGTTCAGGTTTTTTGTTATTTTTAAAAAAATAAAAGTATATGAAGATGTGATAGATTTCATCGTTTTACCCTATATATATCAGTAAAAAAAATATATTAAATGTAATATTATATTATCTAAAAATCCATGCGTAGTCTTGAGTAATACACATTTGAAAATCATAAAAAATAGTTTAAAATATCAATATTTAAAAAATTAGTAAGGATTTTTAAAAAGTCATTTTTTTTACTTTTTTAAAATTTTAATTAAATATGCAGTTTAAAAATTTTTTCTTTTCAAAATGCACTTTTATTTGAATACTATAACGCAGTGAGTTCACCATTTGAACCATATTTCTTAAAATAAACAAAACTGTTGAAAAGATAAACTGTCTCCTTAAAAATTGATTGGCAACACACAAAACATCGAAAAAAAATCAAGCAAATACAAGTTATGGAAAGTTCCTAATAGCTGTTTTCAACTAAATCATATTATAAGAAATAGTTTTGAAAATTTATGATTGGAAAAATAATTGTAAGATGCTTGTGATTTAATTAATTCTGAGAAATTTAATATATTAATTTCAACAGTTCAATTTAAATCATGCGAATAACATATATTTAAAATATTTTATAAAATTCTAATTAATGTTCTTTGCTTCAGTGAAAGCCTCAATGAAAATCTACAAAACTTTTCAACGAGTTTTTAAATCAAATTTAAATTAATCATACTAGTTAGTGAGTCTGAGCTGGCGCTTGTTTATTCGATTAATTATTAATAAGTGTTAAAGGTTTCTTATAAGTTTTTAATTTAATCATGATCGGCCAGGGGCATTAGTAACAACAACGAACAACAATTTAATAATTTTTCAAAATCCTATTACTGACTATTCTGTGATATTTGTATTCGATCTGACCATGATAAAAGTGAATAAGATAAATACAGAAAACTCTATATTCCGGTAAGTACAAGACGATACGGTAATCACAAAAACTGAATAAATTTAGCCACTTCAAGGTTTCACAAAGGGCTACTTTCTTCAGTGCAAAAAGAAAATATATATATATATATAATAAAAACCGGATCAAGAAAGACTTGAAAGGGAAACGATTCCAGCGATCCAGGCAGCTTCGACGAGATCCCTCAACAGGCTTGTGGGCGAAGACTTCTAGGGAGCTATGAATAATGGAAAAAACGCTGACAGTGGTGTGTTGATGCCCAAGGGTCATATTTCGAAGAATTTTAGTTTGCTGTGCAAAAAAGTCTAATAAATTTTGTATTCTCAGAACAGTCTTGAAACTTTTAGATCCTGAAGCCAGATCCTGCAGGAACCAGAATCTGGCATTCTGAAAAGAGAACTTTAAAAATCACTATTCTCAAAACTATTCTTTACTATTTTTTGTAATTAAGAACTTCTAGATTCTAAGACATTGATAAATTACCTTTCTGATTTGCTGTAGAACTCTCAAGCCCAAATATTCCGAGGTTTTTATTATCAAACATAAATAACAATACTATATAACAATAGAAAAAATAAAAGTCCTTATGCAGTAGATCAAAAAAAGGGAGGGGGAGGATACAGAGAAAATACAGGGGAAAGAGAGCTGTATGTAAGAAATTTTAAATAAAATTCCTCAAAATTTAAAAAAAAATTTTGAAATCAGATTTGAAGTGATCACAGTCAATATAATCAAACATTCGTTACTCGTAGTATTATTCAAAACTTATTAAAATGTTTATTGTCACATTTTTTAATTTAATATACATACCGTATAATTCCGGCGCATAATGCGCACTTTTGATTCAAGAAAACTTACCGATTTAAAGATGCGCATGATACGTCGATTAAAAAATGGAAAAATAAGGAAAAAATAAGGTAACAAGAACTACGACTTTTAATTTTATATACATGCTATTAAACATACCAAAGAAAAAAGAAAGAAAGAAAAAGAACAGAAAAAGCAATTTTCGCTATTAAATTACAGGAAATTGTATAGTTATTTTTCTTTACAATAATCTTTATTTTAATATTTCTTGCATCCCATGAAGTTGTCTTTGCAAAAAACGATGTTCGTGTTGTACAGCAAATATACCTGAAAACAGAAAAAAATAAGCCTAAAAGCTTAGGTGCCGGAATATACGGTATATATATTTCAGAATCAAGCTCGTAGAGCACTGACTATTTTGTGGATTTTACAGTCAAGAATCAGGCATTTTAGAGGAAGCTCTATCAGAAAAAGTTCTGTTTTCGAATCGTTCTGGATTGTTTCAATTTATTGTTTATCAAAATCAATCATAGCAATACACGTGCTTACTATTGAGATCAGTATCTGGGATTTCGAAATCAATTTCAAATAAAATTCTTCTTCAAATTTATCCGTTTTTCAAATACTAGTTAATTAAGTGCTGAATATACTAGGGCTTTTTCATTTCAGCATTAAAACATCATATTTTTAAAAAATAAAATAAAATAAACAAACAAATAAATAAAGCCCACACTCTCAGAAATACTTTCTTCAATTCACGGAAATTTTCCTGGCAGCAGTGCTACCAGGATTTTTCCGTTAATTGACGAATATCCGTTTCTATTTTTCTCCGTTACAGGGAGTAAAATATACGTCAATTGAAGAAAGTGCGAAAAAAATTAAAGTTGCTGACCTTGGAATCGAACCAGCTATCTTAGTGTTACGAGCCGAGTACCACTAGGCTACAGTTGTACAGTTACGTTGGTGAAACAGTTTGAAATAAATATTCTTGCTTCAGATGGGTATGGCTTAATTAATTTCTCAAAAAAGTTTTCCATTTTGAAGTCAATATCGGGAAGATTTCGTCTCTAATGAGATTATGGATGGGGTTTTAATACTTTAGTATTAGTATATGATAAAAATATGATTTATAAATATTTAAAGTAGATTGCTAGATGTAAAATATGAATATTATATTTTTATTCGATAAAGCTTTTTTTTTTTTCTTTTACGAGTAAAATCGATTTTTCCATTTAATATTTAAATTAAAATATCTTTTAAATGTGTTCATTTAAAATATATTTTAAATGCGAATGTTTTTTTACAAACAACTTTATAAATGCAACGTTATTTCAACTTATTCAACTTTAAAAAAAAAAAAAAAAAAAAAAAAAAAATGTGAGTACTTTTGAATGAATGAGAAAAGTAATTGTATATTTTTAAATTCGAAGACTTTTTTTTAATAGTAAATTACAAATCTTAATTTATAGAATTCTTGGTTTTTTATTTTTAAAATAAATTCAGATTTTAGTATTAATAGAGCGCATGCGTGGTAGGAATGAATGGAATTTCCCCCCCTTTTTCAGATTTTCGGGAAGAATTCATGGATAAAACATGTTTTCTAGGAATACGGAAATTATTTGTTAAAAAATTAGGAATAATTTAGTGTATATTGGCGAGTTTTTCTGAGAGTGTAATAAAAAATCGAAACGTAGTATACACAAATTAAATCTGGTTGCAATTTTTTCCATGAAGAGCAAAATCAGACAGTTTTGCCAACATACTTTCTCATCCTACCAGTAGCTCGGATGGATGCGGAGGTGATAGATTTCAAATCTTTCTGGATTTTTTAATTTTTTAAATCCAAATCAATAGTAGCAATACGCGTAATAACATTTGAGACCGAAATCTGGCATTTTGAAACCAAATTAATATAAAATCATTATTCTTGATAATCATCCGATTTTCAAATATGTTAACGAAATGTTGTACACTCTATCTTTTTCTTTTTAAAATTAAAACATGATATTGTTAAAAGGTGAAATAAAATAAACAAATAAATAAATAAATCCTTTAAAAATTCAAAACATAATATACATCAATTAAATCTCGTTGTAACTTTTTCCATGAAGAGTAAAATCAGACAGTTTTGGCGACATGCTTTCTCATCTTACTAGTAACCCGGATGGATGCGGGGGTGGTCGAAGACTCATCTCTATCCATTGAGTCGAATCAGTGGCGATAGCAGTTAATTGACGAAGGAAAAAAACCGTAATCCTTAATCACTTCCCTCGAAAATGATTACCATCGGAGACTGAGTGCCCGTTACGCCTTTTAAACACTCAACAATTACAGTTTAGTGGATTTTTAGTTGGGACCTCGGGGGGTGTCTGCGCCCGCATATTACGATGCTTCTCCGTGTGCTGACAATGGGTATGCCTTGATATAAGATTATTAAACGTCCAGATCACGGCGTTTGCTTGTAGGCTGTAATTAATTAGATTCACCAAGTGTTAAAATTATCTTAACAAAGCATGGTTGCTGGAAAGCAAACATCTTCCAAAATATGCCTGTCACACAGAAAAAAGGCCAGTTTTAATGAAATATTTCATCAAAAGGAAAATATAAATTCAACAAATCTACAACTGATTTATCATTTTGTTACCTTTAAAAATAATTTTTTAAGATAATGAAAATTAACCGAAAACAAAAAAAGAAGATTTTTAGAGCACAAAATTATGAAAACAGCTTTTCTTTAGAGAAAAAAATCCTTAAGCCTTAATCCTTATTCCTTATTCATGTCTTCTCGCACAAATAAATCCCAACTCTTAAAATAATAATAATAATAATAATAATAATAATAATAATAATAATAATAGAGAGAGAAATTTTGGCTTTTCGGGTGTTTGGACAGAATCCGCAATTTTTTCACAATAATTTTCATTAATTAAAAAAAGAAGGCAAATTTTTTTGTATCGAAAACGAGAAGAAATATTAATTTGATAGAAATACTTCTGATATTACTGTTATTATTATTACTATAAAGCAGAATATCATTACTATGTTAATACTTATTATTGACATTTCTACTTTAATTTCTGCTACTACTGCTACAACAATAACCATAAATAATAATAATAATAATAATTGCTAGTATTGTTATTGTTGTCCTTGCAATAGTTTAAGCTTTCTAACAGAAGCTAGAACTTCTTGAAAAGTCGATTTATTATTATTTTTATTTTTTTTATGAAATGTGCAAAAAAGTAGAGCTTTATTCTTTTATCAGAAACACATTTTTGCATGTTGTATATTTTGCATATGCAAAAAAAGTTTCACTCTTCAGGGGAGATATAGGAAAAGGGGATGGATAAGGTTGTGTGCAAGAAATAGAGAAAAGAGAATAAAGCATAGCATACACATCACACAAATGAAGCATGAAATTTTATTGACTATACGAAACATCGATTCATAAAAAAGGGAATTCATAAATTCAGCTCTTCACGAAAGTCAAGAGCTAAAAATTCTCAAAAAAAAAAAAAAAAAGGATTGTAGCAGGTGATATAAGCCAAGTTGAAACGGAAATTGTTTGGCTTCTTGGGTCATTTTTACATTTAAAAATTATAGAATCTGACAAACGATGCTAAATACCCTTCATAAATCAAAAGCTAAGAATTGACGAAAATGAACCATAGCAAGTGACAAATATCAAGCTGAATCGGAAATTGAAGGTCTCTTAGCGTCTTCAGCTTATTGTTACATTTAAAAATTATGAAATCTGACAAATGCTACGAAATACCGTTGCATAAATCATGAGCTAAAAATTATTGAAAGAGTTCGCAGCAGGTGACAAAAGTCAAGCTGAATCGGAGATTGTATTGACTTCACACGCAGGTTCAGGCCTTCATTGGACTTTGTGGTACATGCGGGGGTGGCCTCATCTTCATCTAGCCAGATGAATCAGTGGCGGCCGCACTTAACTGTCAACGAAACGCCATAATTCTTAATCGCTTCCTTCGTAGAGGATGACAGCTTGTGTTTCTTTTTTTTATGCTCCCTTCCCGCCCGGTAAAATGATGCTCTGAGTATTTGTGAGCGCTCACCAATTACATTTCTTTGTGTTTAAGAACAGAGGGGGATGTTTGAGATAATAAATATTGTCTGCTTCTCTGATAATGAACGCCGGTGTAATGGGAGAGATTTGTCACCATATTAGCGAGCTATTAAGTGAACTAAAAAAATGGACATTCAGACGCCATTATAATTGTTTTCACATTTCCTCATTCTGATGGAAAATGATAACAGACAATTTTTCATTGTTGAGGTCAAGTAAGCTTTGTGGAGAAAAAATATCGTGGCGCACTAAAACTTAAGAAAAAGAAACTGAAAAGAAAATTCACGTGTCACATTTTGAAACACTTTCCAGCATTATGAAAATATTGTTACAAAATCTTCATCTTTTGATTCAATGAAAGAAGATCTGTCGACAAATAAGCCGGCTATCGTTAACAGAAAAAAGCTTTATTAAGGAAATATAGGCAGTCACAATATACTCCTTAGAATTCGTATGACAATAATTACAAAATGAGTATAATGCAATAAGCAGTGCACAAAGAATTACTAAAAAATCAAACTCTAAGCGTGAAAATGAGAGCTCTAACTCTGCAAAGAATCAGAGGTACCACTGAAGTCTTTCATGTCGCCAGCAATAGCTTGACCTTTCACTCAGTCAATGTATAAAAACCCTATATTTACATCCTTGCTTCGATGAGGAAAGATTGTGACTCCATAAAATCATTTCGTTTTCCATATTAACTCTATTGAAAGATTGGTAAAATCAAAATAGTAATCGAGTCACAAAAAAAGTATGTTAAATAAAATAAAATGCTAAATAGGTGCTACATAAGCCAAATTGAGGGTCGTCTATATATGTATAAGACAACTATCTCCCTTTTAAATGGGAACACCAGCTTTTGACACTTTATTTGAGTTCCTTTTATAAAATCATCCCAGAAAAGTATGTAGTTCATGTATTTTTTAAGAGGATGGTAAACGTTAAAATTGAGCAAAATTAAAAAAAAAAAATGTTAAGTAAACATTAAACAAAAGTGAATGTTTGATTTAAATTTTCCCTCGATAAATTATCTAGGTTCACATTAATTTAGTCCAAGTGGGATTTCAATCTAATCAATTTTTTTACTATATTTTTAAGCAGTTTTAACCTATAACCAATGGTAAAATCGCCTCAGTTGAACTAATTTTTCTTCAATCTCTTTCATATTTCTCAAGCACGTTAATGGTTTTATTTTTCAAAAAATTTGCATCCGTGTGTAAAACAAGAATCAATTACCAAAGTTATAGCCTTCAAATGCAGTTTTAAGGGCGAAAATCGTAAAAACTTACTCAGCATGCGTAAAAAATTTCTATCATTTTAGTAATATTTGATATTTATTAGAACGAATGTACAGATTTGCATATTCTTACACTTTAAGCCTATATTAAACTTAAGATTGATTTTGTATCAATCAAAAAGGCGCATGAAGCATTTTTAGATTTGAATTTATTATTCATTATTTTCTTTATTATAAATTTTTTCTCACGAAATTTTTACAGTTTATCTGAAAACATGGTATATGCACGCAGGAAGTGTTTTTTTATGACAGTTATAGTTTATAAAACTTTTAAATAAAAAGAGAAAATTCTTACTTTGAGCGTCTTCCTACAGTTCTACAGGCCTACAGTTCCTACAGTCCTAAATCTTCATACAGTTAGAAGAGGTATAAAATAGCTAGAATAGGTCAAAGTTTGAGAATGCTTATCGTTAATCTATGTAATGAACTTTTATTTATACCTTAAAAAAAACAAATAGTCGAATTAAAATGTTTTTTTTCCTATTAAGACGGAAGGACCTAAAAATGATCTAGGGTCTTTTTGATTCAAAAACTTATTTTTAATTATGAAACTTATTCATAAAGTTGTATTAAAAACTTTTGAATTGTAGCATTAGATTGCTGTCTTGATATATGCTTTAAAATTTTATTCAGCCAATCAGGCATCTCGTAGAGATCGTCTTAGTATTATAACCATCTCTGTTTAAGATTCTGGTTATAGTTTCTATAAATCCCAGGAAAAATATTATAAAGGAAATCCGCAGTTTGAAAGAGCATAAAGGACACAGAAATAGAAAAATCAAATGTTAGAACTGCGGTAGAAAGGCTCATATCCGTCGTATAATCATTGACATAGGACAGGAGCCAATTTTACCATCGTTAAGACAGATGTAGCCTGGTAGTTAGAAGAAAAAAATATCTGGACGCCGCCCTACACTATCCTGCAGACTGTGAGTGCTAATAAAATTCACGTTCACGGAAAAATAAGAATTAGCATCACGTTTTGGAATGCTACCTTCCTTCATGTGCCATTAGGCAACCAACATAAGTCATCCTTTTATTCTTTAACTGTATTTCCTGAAGGAAAACAACTTTAAATTGGTCTTCAAGAATAACGAATTCCACTATATTTCAGAAGATGTATCCCTTTCTAAAACCAAAAATCCAGAAATTAAATCCGTTTATCAAGTAATAGCAAGAAATAAAATCGTACTAACTCTTAGAACTGATACTTTTATTCCTGGAACTCTTAATGAAACAATAGTTTCCTCTTCTTTCTCATTAAATATATCAACGAAGGTATTAATCCTTTAGCTGCGGGCGATTTTTTCATTTTCTTGGATAAAACCGCGGAATATTTTTAAGTTTTAAAATTCAGATTGTTTGATTCCCACCACTTTTTGAAGTAGAAATAGCCACTTTACTTAATTACAGATTAAATAATGTGAGAATAAGCCGAATCATACGGTTTTTAAAAAGTGGTGGAAATCAGGCAATCTGAATTTTAAAAAAGTAGCCCACTGGAACGCAAAAATGGCGTGTCCCTCGGAATTGCATAGAATATGCGAAACGCGATGCGAGCGTTTCCCGCGGCAGGAGGGTTAAAGCAAGTAGCTTCTTCCCTTTTCCTGGTTGTTTTTCTCTACGTCACTCTTTCCAGAGAACCATTCCGTCACTAATGTGATAAGGTAAATGTTTTGAAAAGAAGTGAAGTGTTTGCAACTTGTGCTCTAATGCCCCGTATTAACAAACAAGAAAAACCAACCGCAACTGAGTCTTTGTAAGATTTAAAGGAAGAACTACTACAAAGGGAAGAATTAAATTCTGAACAAAAGCGTGCTACAGAGAAACCGATCACCGAATTCAAAGATTTCTTTCTACCGAATACCTGACGATGTTGGAAGAACTGAACTAACGCACCACAGAATTGACACAGGAAATCACCCTCCCATTAAACATCGTTCCAGAAGACGACCGTTTGCTAAACAGGAAGAGGTGGATAACAGAAATGCTGCAAAACGACGTTATCGAACCATTGACTAGTCCTTGGATCTCGTCTATCGTCTTAGTACGGAAGAAAGATTGATCCACAAGATTTTCTGTTGACTATCTTTGGTTGAATTGCACAAATAAAGACAGCTACCTTCTTTCTAAAATAGACTGCCCTTTAGACAGTATCCGGACATCAAAGGTTCTCCCCTTTGGATTTGAAGTTGTTGCTGGCAAGTGAAGGTATATCCTTAACGCCCGTGAGAAGATTGTGTTCACTACGGGAATGAGGACTTTGGCGGTTCAAAATTATGCCATTCGGATTAATTAACGCTTCTGAAATATTTGAACGTCTGATGTATGCGGTGTTAAGAGGACTCTCTTTTAAATTCTATCTGGTATATTTAAATGATATCATCATCGTAGGGCGAATATCTGGAAAGCATTTGAGTATTCTGGAAGGTACTGGAGAAGCTGAAGATGATTAATATCAAGTTATGCCCTTCAAAATGTTACTTGTTACGCCTAAAGTATGTTACGAGTATATCGGACATGTCATCTTTGCTAAAGGTGTGCGAATAGATCGTGAGAAAATATCTGCAGTTTGAATTGGTATAGCCTCGAAGATGCTCATCGATTGCATCATACGCTTTCCAGAAGATTCATGGAGAGTTTTTACTGCGTTGCTAGACCTCTTCACAAATTTATTGAAACTAATTAAAAGTTCCCATGGACAAATGAGTGCGACGATTCTTTTAAAAAACTGTAATAATCTTTAACATCAGCGTGCCTGTCCTGATGTGTTTTAAACCAAAAAACAGTTCATTTTGGACACGGATTCGAGTAACGAACGCGTCGCGTAGGCGCTGTTTTATCACAGAATATTGACGGTGACAATATATGCCATGGCTTAATACAGTAAATCTCTGTCCTCCAAACCGGAGCTAAATTATTGTACCACTCGGAAAGCATTGCTGGTAATCTTTAAAGCTGTAGAACACTTCGATCATTATCTTTACATTAGAAAATTCCTGCTCCAAACTGATCATGCTTCTTCAACCTGGGTTTATAATAAAAAAAGTCCATGAATCATTTAGATAGGTGGATATCACGACTCCGAAAATATGATTTTTAAATACGTCGTCGCAAAGGAATCTTACATAGAAATGCAGACGCTTTGTTTAGAAAACCATGTATTGAAAGTGACCAGTACTGATCAAGAGAGAGAATAAATATTGGATGAAAAACCCCATTGCACGTGAAATTATAGCTTCAACGAAGCGAAACCCTTGGAGCGACGAAGTAATGCGACATGCCCAGTTATAAGATCCCGATATCAAACATATATAATTGAATTAGAGGAGTGATCTAGAACAAGATTTTCTTGGCAAGACATCGCTACCTTTTGTCCAAATACTAAATGTTATTGGGCACTATCAAACTCGTCTGTATGGTAAATGGTGTGATATACACAATATGAGAATCTGATAATGAGTGAAGCTTAAAGGGGCAACTTCTACTTTCACAGTTTAGTATCCCAGACGTGCTATGCTCATATTCACCATCTATTTCAATCTATAAAACCTCGGTCGAACGCTCAAATGAAATTCACTATACACCTGATTGGACCTGATCAAGGCGAAGTCCAGTCAGATTAATGATGAATACCATTTCAGTGTTCGACCGAGGTTTTCTATGTTGAGGTAGATGGTGAATACGAGCATTAAAGAAACTCCATAATATCCCAAACAGACGGTACTTCGGATTGATGAAGGACCCGCATAAAGTCAGAGAGCACTTCTACTGAAGCAAAGCAAAAGAGGATGTGGAAAATTTGTGTCAATCACGTGATGCCTGTATGGCTCGTAAAAAGTCCAAAGACATATAGCAGTGGAAAACTTCACAGGTTATAATGTTGGAGCGCCATTCGAGCGGATAGACCTTGGACATATTGGGTCCTTTTCCATAGCTGTGGAACCACGTTCGACGTAAAGGACTCTCTCCCAAGTTACAATAAAACTGGGACTTTTATGTACAGTTCAAAAAAGACTGGCGGAAAGTCATAGTTCAAATTAATAGCTTATTACTGTTAATTTCCAGATTTTTCTGAAATATTCACAAAAATAAATGTGTGATCTTTAAAGGATTACCATTCTTTGACTATCATCTACACGAACCTGAATTACTGAATAATATTTTCTAGATGCAATCCAGATAATTAAGGCAATCCTAGAAAAAGAGTTATATTCTCAAATTAAAATTTCTCGAGAATCGCTTTTGCTTAATCGAAAGATAGCCCTAAAATAGGTTTTACTACAAATAGATAAATAAATCAATAAATAAATAGATAAATAAATTCAGTATTTACATAAATTTAAGAGGTGTTAGCTGTGCATGTCCTACAAAATTGACTTGTGACAGTGAGAAACTGAATGCATATTAAAATTTCCCCGATCATTTTTTTTACTTACGCCTACCACATATGTTAACAATACTCATTACTATTTGCTTTTCTTTTAAAAATCCAGTTACAATGCAAATACATATATGTGCGTGTGTTAGTTACAGCCAAAGCCTGAAGTTCGGCCATTTCGCGAATTGCTCTAGATTCCATATCGATGTTTGATACACATTAAATGATTAGTGTGGCAAGTTTCCAAAGTGGCTGGAATTTCCTGGCGAGAATTCGAAGCCTTAATCGAAAGTTGTCCGGTAGGTAACACTGGCGTGGAAGGGGTAGAAGCTTGCTCATTTCAAGACTTCACTGGAAAATCACTAATATTCACGGGCGGCTCTAAAACTAATGATGGCACAGCAGCGTCTTTCTGTGTATTTAAAGACAATATAAATAGTATTTTTTCTTGGAGCGCAAAGCTTTCCCTGAAGAACACGGTTTTCCAGGCGGAACTTTTCGCCATTCTCTCAGTTCTGCGCTGGGCTGAGGGTGACCGCAAGATTCCCTTATCTAATCTCAACAGACAGCTTATCTGGCCTATACGGAATGAACAAATTTTATGTAACAATTTAATACCAGATATAATCCAACAATTACAACACACAACTAAATACTTTCTTTGTAATTGGGTGAAAGATCACTCTGGAGTAGAGGGTAATGAACTGGCAGACCAGCTGGCGAAATTTGCAGTTTCAGACACTACATTACCTTATACATTTTTGCCGCTACTAGCTTCATCATTCAAAATGTACCTCAAACTTGATGTTCTCCGGAGCTGGCAGCAGCGATGGACAGGATCGGCCGTGGGACAATGCACAAAAGAATTTCTACCACAAATATCAACACAACTTCTAATTAATAATAGATACCTGTATTTATTTTTAACCAATCATGGTCCTTTTCAGCAACACTTATATAAACACTTATATAATTATATTAACAAAAGAGACTCTCCTCTTTGCGTCTGTGGTTCTGCCTCTACTTCTCTACATTATATTCTTAGCTGTACGGTCACTTCTCATAACCATATTAAAAAATCAGGCAGCATATAATTAGAAAATTGACTGACTTACTTATTAGATTGACCCGTTCTTTTAAATAAAACGAGTCGCAACCCCTCGAATCCGACGACTGAAGGTGTTTAAAAGAAGTGTTAGATTGAAGTTATAAAAAATAATTGCAATAAATAATCAACCTTATATTGGTTGGTCTAACTCATAAAACAATATTATTTATAACTAAAGTTTAATTTTAACTTTTCAAATTATTGAAAAAATTAAACTTTATACGTCAGCAGTAATATGCAATTAAGATAACGAAATTATAAAGTTATTAATTAAGGCTTTAATCTTTGGTATTACGTAAGGAAAAACCAACGAAGATTACGCCACTGTGACATAATTATAATATTTTTTTCAACGAAATCTAAAAAATAAGATATTTTCATGGTCGCAAAATTTACATGCATACTTTTAATATTCATATTTACTATTTTAAAAATATTTTAACATGCAACAGATTATTAATAAATATATTCCCAAACTTGATGTCACGTTTTCTAATTACAATTTTGCATGTAATACATATTTCATTTTTAGTATGACATCATTTTCACCCACTCAAGCCCTCTGAGATGAGCGTCTCAATTTCAGCATCAGCGCAATGAAAAAAAAAATGCTATAATGTAACCAGCTTTATGGGTAAAAATGCATTATTTTAAATCGTGGCGTCATTTTCTGTTCAAAAGTTTTAAATAGTTATTAACCATTTGAAAATGGTTGTTGTTTTCGGTCGAGGATGGGACCAAATGATGCTCGCATTTTATTTTTTATTTTAACAAAATTCAACGATGTTCTTTACTTTTAGAAGAATTTTTATTTGAACAGGTAATAGAAAGGCATAAAATCGTTAAAAATTGTTTGAATAGGTAATCGAAAGGCATAAAATTGTTAAAAATTGAAAAAGTTACAAAATGGGTATGGGCAAATTATCAGATATGGAAAAATTCAAAGCCAAAGAGCGACGCCGAAATGAAAATCGTCTTGCAAAGCAAAAATCGAGGTCTTCAACTCATTATGTAGGCCATGAAAATCGAGATCTTCAACTGATTATGTAGCCCATGAAAATCGAGGTCTTCAACTGATTATGTAGCCCATGAAAATCGATTACAGAATAAAAGACGAACGCGAAAAAGGAAACAATCTAATGTTTAATCGATTGATAGTAAAAGTCTATGTCCCGAAGGGCTCCAATCCACTAGCCACGGCGTTTTACAATCGGTCGATTCTAACCGGGAAAAATTGAGCTCAACGTAGGTAATTTGTTGCAATCTGTGGATGATTCGGTAGAATTGCTTTCGATTTGTGAACTGTTTTTCTTCTCGAAACGGGACTTGGAGAGTTTATCGATGAAAGTTTTGGTTGTCTGAAGTTTGATCTTTGCGATCTGTTGTTGAAGAGGATGCGACGGAATTTGGTAGACGAAATAAATTCCAAATGGTCGTTGTAATCTATTAAATTATAATTATTTTCTTTTATCTTCAATAAAAGAAAGTATTGTAATAGAAACTTTTTTTAACCATTTGGAAAAATGGTTATTCTTCTCGTCAGGATGGGAAATCAAAAGCATATCTGAAGGTTTTCATTGGTTTAATCTGCAATTTATTCGTTTTCTGATTGGTCTATACAGTAATCGATATTTCTCTTTAATTTCAACAACGATGGATACATTTTGTTGCCACTATGACAAAAAAGTAATAAAAACTACAAAAAAAAAATAATAACTCAGAAACAAATTGAGATACAGCTTTCAAACAAATTGCATTTAAAAGTAGATATTTTTCTCTATCCGACGGTGTAAAAAGTAATATTGTCGGATGTTTAGAAGTTTAAGTATGAAATTTCATTTAAAATTGGCCGTCAGATTTCTTGGAAATCTGACGATGGAAAAGCCCCGAACAGCCAATTAAATGCTTGGATATTTACGTAAGTTTCAGGTGGATAATACTTAAGTTTCATGAAATCTGACGGGTCGCAGGCGATATTTTTGGCTTGCAATTTTTACATGTAGTAACACTATTAATGATTAATTCATGGCGTACGTAATGTATGATCAACTCCGTGCAATTTTTTATGTCTTAAATTTTAGTCTTCAAAAAAATCGTTTTCCAAATGGTCGTTGTAATTTGATAAATTGCTTTTTTTTCTTTTTTTTTTATTGTAATACGAAAATGGCATCCACAATGAGATATGATAATTTCCATTGTTTCCCCTTCTCTTTTCAACAATGAAAATAGCCCGATTGCCACCAATGCGAAGAAATTTTATAAAACAACTTTTAAAATTAAAAATAAATATAAAAATGGGATTATTTAAAAAGAATAGCATTTAAAAAATAATTATTATTATCAAAATCGGTTCAGTAGAAAGCTCAGGCCAGATGACTAAAAAAACAGCCTGGTCTTTTAAATATATAGTTAATAGAGTGTATGTAAGTTTTAGAAAATAACGTATTTTTATTTACGAACCCTCTTTCTTTCTGATTCTTCTCGCTCGGTACGCCATGGTTTGGTCCTGGCTTGACCCTCGGCCTGGTTTCTGGTTTTGAGCTTTGCGGCTTAGTATTTTTTTTTTAATTTTTTTTTTTAAATATGTCTTTATTGCAGTGACAAACAACTTACAGTGTCACAGTATATAAGTATGTTGAATTTTGTTTTAAATTGTTATTATGTCTTCTGTAAATTAAAATTGATTTCAAAGCTCAGTATCCAGTTTCAAGTTGTGTACTTACTGTATTGTTATATTGGTATTGATATTGGTATTAAAGTGTACGTGCATTCATATAATAATATTTTTTCATCGTACCTTACTCTATGTGTCTATTGAAAAAAGAAACCACTTGTAAAATCACTGCATATCAGTTCACTGTTAACCCTTTCCAACAAAGTTGAAAAGTGTTTATGCATTCAATTTGTCTGTCAGTCTGTGCATGCTCTAACTCCCGTAAATATACTCGGATTCTCATGCAATTGGTTAAATGTTATTTAGGGTCCCCAAAGCATGTTTGGTATTGCATATGAAGTACGTGGTATTAATAATTCATTTACAGGGGCGCTCAAAAGAATTCCATTACATCATGCTTTATGGGGGAAAAATCGTTTCCAGAATATTCTAATGAGATTACGCTATTTCAAATGTATTGAAATTGATATAAATCCCTGAATTTCACTACAAGACGATTACGATAGAATAGAGCATTCATAGCATTTGTCGTTCATTTACAGGGACACGAAAAAGAAATTGGTTGCAGTACTGTCTTTGTGTAATAATTGCTTGAAGTGCGTTTTAAACTTCGGCATGTGCTTTAAAAATAAAATAATTTTTGCATGCTACTGTATCTAAATTCTATACCTCATATACAGGACTGCACAAAACAATTCATGTACCAATCTCCTTATTAGCTGAAATTGCTGAAGGGGGATTTTCAACAGAGGTATATGTATTTCTTATCTGAACTAAATTTTGGCATGCATGTAGTTAATAGAAAAAATCTATGTGCCATACAGGGCTGCTCAAAGAAATCGAATAATTTTCCAATTGTACAGATGGGGGACCGCAGAAATTTGGGTTTTGAAATGTATTATGCGTTTCCATATGGTTGAATTAGACATAGTAATTTAACTTATTAAATGGTGCAGTTTTGTTACATTATTCTCAATGTGTTAGAAAGTGTTTCATAATCTATGCTTGTCCCATGATTTTTCTTTCTTGTTTTTTGTTTTATATCGTACCTCTATTGTAGTACCTCTATTGTTATACAGTAATTTGTATAGTATTGTAGTTTTGGTATTTGTAATATTAATAATTTTATTCATCAGCAGTATTAAATATAGGGTAACTCCGGGAGAGTCGCCGCATCCGGGATAGATGCCGCACCCCTTATATTTATTTTAATTATCGATAGATGGTCGTCAAACGCTCAGTGTAGGTACGCAATGAGATTATTTTAACCTGGGAGAACTCGCTGCATGAGATTTTCTCTCACAGTCGTACTTTTTTAAGACTCTTATTTAAATCATTTTTCATTTTAATTAAAATTTCAAAATGTTTTTCAATTATTTTACCTATTTTGTGAATAAAAGTACTAAGCCAACCAAAAAAAGTTGATATTATATATGAATGTAAAGTAAAAGAAAAGCAATTGGGCATTCTCACTAGCGAGTTCTCCCGGGTTAACCAGCGTATAGCGTGAATCCCATTTCGATGTTTACTTGTAGATGTACAATCCTTATTTTGACGTAAGTGCATGATTTCACTGTCAGAACTTTTAAACACGTTGTGCTTAAATACTTTTCATACGCTAATTACTAAATGGATGCATGATTTCGTAGTCAAAACTAAGTGTAGTATTTGTATAGAGTAGTGTGTGTATGGTTACGCCATTTTCCTTAGCGATGGCAGGCAACTGTGATGTGCGCGTCTGTACCATGCAAAATGGGATACATGCTGCACTGCAATTTCGGTACATATGCCGCAGTTTCTTTTGTACGGTATGATTAAGTGTTGTTAACTTTTCCTTTTCTTTCTTTCTTTCCTTTTCTTAACTTTTTCTTTTCCTTTCCTTTTGCACAGACTAACCAAGTTAGGCATGTTATCAAGTTTACTGAAACCAAAGGAGAAAAACGGAAAAATAAAAAGTAAGAAGGGCAAGAAAGATGCAAGTCAAGATGATAATAATAAAAAAATGGATTACGCTTAACGCAGACGTTCTTTGCAAGGAATGTTTAGAAAACTACTCCAAAAAAGAGGAAGTGTAATTGGCCTTGTTGCATCATATACCAAATGTAGATACATAAAGACTGTACTTTTTGACACTTTTTGTGTAGATTGTGGTCGAAAAAAACGGGTCTATTAACCCATTCGGGGCCATGGGTGCATATAAGCACCTTCAAAAAGAGCATACAGAATTTGTTTGTTTCTGGCACCAGTAAAAAAGAAAAGTAATATTTGTGTTCTTTAATTAGAGCATTTTCTTGATTATTTAAGTAAAAGTAATTTTTTTTTAAAAAGTGCTGCCAACCGAATTAAATTTTGTGTAAAAGCCGCCGGAACCGAAAGGGTTAGCAAATAAATTATGTAAACACAATTTTACTTTTATTCTTTTCCCGCTCTAATACATTGATGTTACGATGTTGCTGAAATAACAATTAAAATTTAATGTAAAAAAATAAGTCGATAATTTTAATAGTGAAAGTAGGCAAACAATTATTAATTTGAATCCTCTAATACGTTTCATTGTACTCATTTAATTTCATTTGGTTAGTACATTGTTAATTACAGTCCAGATATGAATATTTTTTTGAAGATTTTTATATATAATTTTATTCTGTTCTTATTACAAGCGCGGCATAACTACCAAACAAAGTGCGGCGTCTCAGCCTGAATGTACGGGTGACGAGACGCAGTGTAATGTTTTAGAGAAAAATTGCTAAAAAATATTAATTATTTGTTTTGTATTTCTTTGTCGCGGTACACGTGTTGAATATTTAACATTAAATAACACAGCATAGTTTTTTTTTTTTATGTCCAGCATGGGAATTTATACACTAATTCAAAAAAAAAAAAAAAATATGCGGCATAAATCCCGGAATTACTTTATATATATATATATATATATATATATATTTTTTTTTTTTTTTTTTTTTTTTTTTTTTAAGGAAATATATATTTTATCATTTAGGCAAAGAGGTCATGTGTAACCTTAAAATGACCTTAAACTCTGTATCAATTTATCAAATCCATAGAAATTCACAGTCATCTTTTTAAAAATGACCTAAGAACTTGTAAATTTTACAGTTAACACAGAAATACTTTGTTTGGTCAATTATCAACTGACCTTAAGCCATGTTAAATTTCAGAGGCTGAAATGTATTACACACGGGATTGCACTACAATTCTAAAGTGAAAGCTGCGTTCCCGGGGAAGTTATCTCTGTACATCTTCCTCTCTCGGTAGTTCCATGCATGTATACTTCGTATTTGTATATAGTCCAAGCAATAGGGATTTTTACCTAGCAAAATTAATGGTAGTTCTGGAAATCGGCTTACTTTATGTTTCTTGGGTCGCTGAATCCGAATTTGTAACTTCCCACTAAAATTTCCCCCGGCAACCCCCCAAATTTTGGTAAAAAGCCCCCCAAAAAAGGTTTTTATTAAAAAAATCAATTTTTTTATTGTTTTAGGGTAAAAGTATCTAGAAATTCAGAAAGTAGACAAAATTTGCAACAAATTAGATACATGACATTATGATTTAGGATGAAGGGGAAGGGGGGATCTGCCTCAGAACATGTGCTGCGTGGGCAAGTTGCGCAATTCCACTTAACCACTCACACATTTACATTCGTCCTCCCATCTCCCCTCCGAACTTTCTCTGTAAGGTTTACTTTAAGTTTTTTGGGTCTCTGAACCCGAATTTTTAACTTACCCCCCAAATCCCCACCCCCGAAACCACCCTCCCAAAAAATAGTTGTTTTTAACTTAAATTTCTTATTATTTTAGGGGAAAAGCATTACGAAATTCAGAAACTAGACAAAATTTGCAACAAATAGGATATATGACATCATGACGTAGGATAAACAGGGAGAGAGGGGGCTGCCTCGGAACATCCCCCGCGCGCTTTTCTCAAAAACCAAATTTTTTCAAAAAATCAATTTTTGGGGGGGCTTGCCGGGTGAAATTTTGGTGGGAAGTTACAAATTTGGATTCAGCGACCCAAAAAACATAAAGTGAGTCGAAATCCAGAACTAGTATTAATTTTGCCAGGTAAAATACCCTATTGCCTGGACTTCATAACTTAGTGCACGTAGCGCCGCAGTGCATGTTCAGAGGCAGCCCTCCCCCTCCCCGTTCATCCTACGTCATAATGTCATATATCCTATTTGTTGCAAATGTTGTCTAGTTTCTGAATTTCGTAATGCTTTTCCCTTAAAACAATAAGAAATTATGTTTAAAACAACTATTTGGAGGGGGGGAGGATTTTGGGGGGAAGTTAAAAATTCGGATTCAGCGACCAAAAAAACTTAAAGTGAACCTTATAGAGAAAGTTCGGAGGGGAGATGGGAGGGCGAATGTAAACGTGTGAGTGGTTAAGCGGAATTGCGCAACTTAGTTCACGCAGCACTGCGCGCATGTTCCGAGGCAGATCCCCTCTACCATTTCATCCTAAGTCATAATGTCATGTATCTAACTTGTTGCAAATTTTGTCTACTTTCTGTATTTCTACATACTTTTTCCCTAAAACAATAAAAAATGATTTTTTTAATAAAAATATTTTTGGGGGGCATTTTACCAAAATTTGGGGGGGTTGCCGGGGGAAATTTTGGTGGGAAGACAAAAATTCGGATTGATCGACCCAAAAAACATATAGTAAGCCTTTTTCCAGAACTACCATGAATTTTGCTAGGTAGAGCCCCTATACGGTCTCTATTGCCAGGGCTAATAGTATTTTATAAAAATATTAAATACAGTTATTCTATATTTATTTCTTGTATCTGAAACAGCGTAAACAAAGTGCATATTAACTCTTTTTTTTCTTCCTAAAAATAACCATTTATTCCAGAAACTGCACACTCTTAATAATAAAATAATTTCGAGAAAAAAACGCAAAAAGTACGGGCAGCAAGTTACCAAAAAATCCCTGTGATTGGAAAATATTTTTCTGCTATTTGAAAAAATTCCTCATCTTTTGACTGGGGAATTTCAGAAAAATTTGAGCTTCGGTTCATAAATTTTTCATGTTTTGAGGAAAAAGGGACATACGTAAAAATTCCGTTTCTATTACAAACCAGAAAGAAAAAATCATGCGTCAAGCGTAGATTACGAAACACTTTCCAACACATTCAGAATAATGTAATAACACTGCACCGTTTAATAAGTTAAATTATTATGTCTAATTCACCCATATGGAATCGCATAACACATTTGAAAACCCAAACTTCAGCTGTACCCCATCTAGAATCGGAAAATTATCCGAATTCTTTGAGCAGCCCTGTATATGATATATAGATTTGTATCTATTACCTACATGCATGCCAACATTTAGTTCAGTTAAAAAATACATATACCTCTGTTGAAAATCCCCCTTCAGCAATTTCCGCTAATAAAGAGGTTGGTACGTGAATTGTTTTGTGCAGTCCCGTATATGAGTTATAGAATTTATATACAGTAACATGTAAAAATTATTTTATTTGAATTGGCCGAATTTGAAAACGCACTTCTAGCAATTATTACTCAAAGACAGTTCTCTAACCGATATCTTTTGTGAGTCCCTGTAAATGAACAACGAATGTTATGAATGCCCTATTCTATCGTAATCATCCTGTAGTGAAATTCAGGGATTTACGTCAGTTTCAATTCATTTGAAATAGCCTAATCTCAGTAAAATACTCTGCAAACGATTTTTTCCCGTACACCCTAATGTAATGGAATACTTTTGAGAGCCCCTGTAAATGAACTATTAATCCCACAAACTTCATATACAATACCAAACATGCTTTGGTGACCCTAAATAACGTTTATCAATTGCATGAAAATCCGAGTATATTTACGGGAGTTAGAGTGTGAACAGATGAACAGACAGCCAATACGGACAGGCAAACCGAATGCATAAACACTTTTCAACTTTGGTGGAAAGTGTTAAAAAGTAACAGGCATCGAAGTTGCCGGAACACTCCTGCGGTTTGACGAAAATGCAGGTTTATACTGGAAGATCTCAGGTAATTTTTAAGTTAGATTGGGATATATTTTGTATTTTAAAGGGAAATGGGCAAATGAAAGAGGAAATTTTCGTATTTTAACAACAAAAAAAAAAAAAAAAAAAAAAAAAAAAAAGGCAACGGAAAATATCTCTAATTCATGGATTTTTTGAGGCTGTAGCTTATATACCTTAGAATAAAGACACAGATTCAAAAATTAATTAAAATATTTTTTTTTCTTTCCTATTGTAAATAAATAGTTTTAAAACCTGGAAACACCCCATCACTTATAAAATAAAACTTTGCCACACTGGCAAACATTAAAAAAAAAAAAAAAAAAAAAAAAAAAAACTCTTCTCTTGTTTCTTATAAGAAAATATCTCTTGTTGAAAATCAATATTAGTTACTAAGGACTAGTTTAAAAGTATAAGAGAATATCTCAAATAAAATTTTAAAAAATATTATTAATTTATGCGATATCAGAGGTTTTTTATGGGGAGATCTTGAATCATTTAATATGACGGCAAGCATGGGCACCTGCAAATGAGTAGGGGAGGGCAGAAGAGAATAATTTCCCCGCACCCCCCCCCCCCCTTCCTCAAGATTTTCAAATTTTATTAATTATTTTTCTCTCGTGATTTCGAAAACAATAGTAAAATTTATTTTTGTCAAATTATTTTAAATAATTAAACTTTAAGAAGAAAATCAATTAAGCATTTTCCTCAAGGTGGTAGAACCCTACCTAAATTTTTAGTTATATTTAGTATTTTTGCCTTGTTATAAAATTATGCAAGAAAATCACTTATTATCATTAAACTAAGAAATTCTAGAAATGAAAACAGCATATATACAGTCTTTAAATACCTTTTAATAAACATATCAACATTTTTCATGCACACAATCAGTGACATTATCAAGATCTGTCAAGTAAAATATACAGGGTGTTGCCGAATTCGACCGACAAATTCAGGGGCGTGATAGTAGGTATCAAAAAGATGAGAAATTACCATAGAACATTAGGTCGCAGATGTAATTGAGAAATGTAACATCTTTGAAATGGATGAAGTAGCAACTTAGAATTTTCTAAATATAGACTTTGGAAATTCCAATTAAACTTAAATATTTCAACGTTGGTATTATTAACTTTGATAGGAATTTTAAAGAAATCGTTTATGTATATATAAACTTTTTGTACAATTAAACCATTTAAATACATGAAAATTTACCAAATTTGATTATATATATATATAAACTTTTTGTACAATTAAACCATTTAAATACATGAAAATTTACCAAATTTGATTATATATATATATGTGTGTGTATGTGTGTGTGAATGTGTCTGTGTGTGTGTATATATATAAACGATTTCTTTCAAATTCCTATCAAAGTTATAACACCAACGTTGAAATTTAAGTTTAATTGGAATTTTCAAAGTCTATATATATAATGAATTTTCAAAGAAATTGTTTATATATATTATAATGTTATTATATAGTTATAATACCAACGTTGAAACTTAAGTTTAATTGGAATTTCCAAAGAAGGAATCTCAAAGAAATTGTTTATATATATTATAATGTTATAATATAGTTATAATATCAAGGTCGAAATTTAAGTTTAATTGGAATTTCCAAAGTCTATGTATATATATATATATATAAAGAATTTCAAAGAAATTGTTTATATATATTATAATGGTTTATTTGATATATATAGACTAAGTACAGTTAGAATTTTACTAAGTACTTGTTTGTTCTTTTTCTTTTTTTTTTTTCTTTCAAAATGTAATTTTTTTATTTAGGTTACCGGATGACTAGAGTTTGGATAAGTAGAGTTTTGCTTTATATATTTTTAGAAATCATAATTTTTATGACATCCTATTTCAATCAAAATTCGAGAAGTTTTAAACGGGTTCTAAACAGTATAAGGAAAATGTGAGATAAATGGAACGACTTTCCACTGCGCATCCGTAATATCTTAATATAAGCATCTCAAATGGGTAATTGAGAAAACAGAGCGATGAAAATCACGTTGGAGTGACAAGTCTGGTGAGCACCATCTCCGGAAACTGGGATGGCGCCTGAATTTCCGCTTATCCTCAAAATTCAGAATTAAACGGGGGAAACAAAAGGCAGCTTCCTATTTAAAACGCTCAGCGTGTCAAAACCGAAGAAATAAACAGCCAGCTTCGGATCTCGTAAAATTTAGGTAAAGTTAATCAGGTTAGGGGAAAAAAAAAAAAAAAACATTTAATACTGGAAAATAATTCGTTAAAGCAAAAAAAAAAAAGAGAAAGAGAGAGCTCATTTTTACTTTCTTCTATCCTTACAAGAAGAAAGTATTGGATTCGTGAAAAATTTCGACGGATTTAGAATGCACAGAACACGATTTGATGGTTTTTAGAAAATGTCTGTCTATGAGTCTGTCTGTCACTCTGTCACTCTGTGAGTCTGTATGTGACAAAAATTTTGTGGGCGCTCTATCTCAAGAACTAATGCACGGAATTTCACAAAACTTCATATTTAGTTAGACCTTGATATAAACTGGACCTGATTAGTTTTTGATGAAAATCGCCCAACAGGTGGCGCTGCTATGCGGCATTTTTCACGATTTCTGCAATAGCTATATCTCAAGAACTACTGCACGGATTTTTATAAAATTTCCCATTCAGTTAGTCCAAGATATAGTTTGGTGCTGATTACTTTTTCGTGAAAATCGCCCAACGGGTGGCGCTGGTATGCTGCATTGTTCATGATTATCGCAATAGCTGTATCTCAAGAACTATTGCACGGATTTTCATCAAACTTCAGATTTAGTTAGTCCTTGACATGAATTGACGTATAAATTAGTGCTGTTTAATTTTTGGTGTAAATCGCTCAACAGGTGGCGCTGCTATGCTGTATTTTTTGCGATTTCCGCAATAGCTTTATCTCAAGAACTAATGCTTGGATTTTCAACAAACTTCAGATTCAGTTTCGTTTAGTGCTGATTACTTTTGGTGTAAATCGCTCAACAGGTGGCGCTGCTATGCTACATTTTTTCAGAATTTCCGCTATAGCTCTATCTCAAGAACTAATGCACGAATTTTCATCCAACTTCAAATTCAGATATACTTTGATATGAATTGGTGCTAAATCGTTGTTATTTCTTGTACTATTTAAATGATTTAATTGACGTGATTTATATAGAAGAAAGTTTTGTGATGGCCACAACATACTAGTTTTTTTTTTTTTTTTTTTTTTTTTTTTTTTTTTTTTTGTTCGCGTGGTGAACTTATTTAAAGTAAGCCTTTAGCTACGGACGAATTTGGTCTCCAATCGCAATTCTATAAAACTAAAAATTAAACAAACCATACACGTAGTACAGCAGGAGTTCATTTTTACGTGTCCGTAGATATCAGAGAAATAAAATCTAAATTGCTAGAAAATAGCATCGTACGGAAAAAATAAATGTGTGAAAAAATATACATGCAAATTTTAGGAACGTAACATCGAGATTTTTCTATATCTCATTTTTCCCAATTGACTAAAGATCTATTTAATTTTAAGAAGAGCGATATCTTAAAAATGCTTTACAAGGAATTTTTTTAGTAACAGCATCAACCAGAAACAAACAAGTCGGATGTACAAATCCCAAAACTTTTTTCTATCTCATGCATGTCAATACTTCAAAATTCGTTATCACTTTGCCAAAATTAAATTGCAATCTATGCTCATCATAAGGATTCTAAAAAGATGAAATTCCGTGCACTAGTTCTTGAGATATGACTATCGCTGAAATCGTGTAAATCCAGCAAAAGGCAGCATAGCAGCGCCACTTATAGGGTGATTTACACCAGAACCTAATCATCATCAACTTATGTCAACGCCTAACTGAACATGAAATTTGGGGAAAATTCATGCATTAGTTCTTAAGATAGAGCTATTGCACAAATCATGACAAATGCAGCATAGTAGCGCCACCTGTTGAGCGATTTGCACCAACACATAATCAGCGGCAATATTAATCAAGGTATACTTGAATCTAAAGTTTGATGAAAATTCGTACATTAGCTCTTGAGGCTATTGAGGAAGCTATTGAGGAAATCGTTCTAAATGCAGCACAGCAGCGCCACCTATTGGGCGATTTAAACAAACACGTAGTAAGCATAATTTCATATCAAGGACTAACTAAATCCGAAGTTTGATGAAAATGTGTGTGTTAGTTCTTGAGATAGAGCTACTGCGAAAATAGTGTAAATCCTGCAAAATGCATCATAGCAGCGCCACCTGTCTGGCGATTTACACCAAAACGTAAACAACACCAACTCATATCAAGGAGTAACTTAATCTGAAGTTTTATAAAAATCCGTGCAGTAGTTCTTGAGATAGAGCTATTGCGGAAATTCTGCAAAATACAGCATAGCAGCGCCACCTGCCGGGCGATTTACACCAAAACCTAATCAGCACCAATCCATATCAGGGACTACCTGAATATAAATTTTTATTAAATTCCGTGCATTAGTTCTTGAGATAGAGCGCCCACAAAATTTGTGTCACAGACAGACAGACTCACAGGCAGATATTTTGTAAAAACGTGTTTTTTGGAATTTCTGACCTCTAAAACGTGTAAATCCATCAAAAACCGGAAGTCGAAAATTTTCATGAATCCAATACTTTCTTCTTGTAAAGATAGAAGAAAGTAAAAACTGGGCGATATTTTCTCTTACCTATAAAATGCATTATTTAAAATACATATGCCTAATTATCAATCATAGCTATTACTTTCTTCTATCTTTACAAGAAGAAACTATTGGATTCATGAAAATTTTCGAATTCCGATTTTCGACGGATTTACACGTTTCAGAGAACCCAAAAAACATGTTTTTACAAAATGTCTGTCTGTGAGTCTGTCTGTCTGTCTGTCTGTCTGTCCGTCTGTCTGTGTGTCTGTGTGTGACATAAATTTTGTGGGCGCTCTATCTCAAGAACTAATGCACGGAATTTAATAAAAAAATTCATATTCAGTTAGTCCTTGATATGACTTGATGCTGATTACGTGTTGGTGTAAATCGCTCAACAGGTAGCGCTGCTATGCTGCATTTTTTATGATTTCCGCAATGGCTCTGTCTCAAGAACTAAAGCACGAATTTTCATGAAACTTCAGATTCAGTTAGTCCTTGATAAGACTTGATGCTGATTACGTGTTGGTGTAAATCGCTCAACAGGTGGCGCTGCTATGCTGCATTTTTTATGATTTTCGCAATGGCTTTATCTCAAGAACTAATGCACGGATTTTCATCAAACTTCAGATTCAGTTAATCCTTGACATGAATTGATGTTTTGTGCAGTTTGGTGTAAATCGCTCAACAGGTGGCGCTGCTATAATGCATTTTTTACAATTTCCACAATAGCGCTATCTCAACAACTAATGCTTGGATTTTCAACAAACTTCAGATTCATGTATACTTTGATATGAATTAGTGCTGATTACGTGTTGGTGCAAATCGCTCAACAGGTGGCGCTGCTATGCTGCACTTTTCAGAATTTCCATTATAGCGGTATCTGAAGAACTAATGCAACAATTTTCACTAAACTCCAGAATCAGTTAATCCTTGATATGAATTGACATTTTGTACATTTTGGTGTAAATCACTCAACAGGTGGCGCTGCTATACAGCATTTTTCACGATTTCAGCACTCGCTGTATCTCAAGAACTAATGTACATATTTTCATCAAACTTCAGATTCAGTTTCTCTTTGATATGAAATGATGCTGACTACGTGTTGGTGAATATCGCCCAATAGGTGCCGCTGCTATGCTGCATTTTGCACTATTTCCTCAATAGCTCTATCTCAAGAACTAATGCACGAATTTTCATCAAACTTCAGATTCAAGTACACCTTGATAAATGTTGATACTGATTATGTGGTTGTGTAAATCGCTCAACAGGTGACGCTGTTGTGCTGCATTTGTCATGATTTGCGCAATAGCTCTATCTTAAGAACTAATGCATGGATTTTCCCCAAACTTCATATTCAGTTAGACATTGACATATGTTGATGATTATTAGGTTCTGGTGTAAATCACCCGATAGGTGGCGCTGCTATGCTGCATTTTGATGGATTTACACGATTTCATGGACAGTAATATCTCAAGAACTAATGCACGGAATTTCATCTTTTTAGAATCCTCATGATGAGCATAGATGCACTGTGATAATGAATTTTGAGGTATTGACAAGTAAGAGATAGAAGAATGTTTTGTGATGGCCACAACATACTAGTTTTTTTTTCTCCTCAGAAATATCTGAAATTATGAATGTAGGGGAGATGGGGGGGAAAGGAACTTTTTGTCTTTATAAACTTATAAAATAATGATACTAAAAGATATGAAATGCCCCTTTAACCCTATTTTAGGGGATGAAAAGGACGCTGTGCGTAGTTAAAAGGGACACGCATAATTAAAGCACTTTTATGAACATTTTTACTTTTTATTTGCGATTACATTATTCAATAAAAATTAAATTTAAAAAATCAAAAAACCCGACTGCGTAAAAAGCGAACTAATTAATTATTTCTCATCAATGTGAAACTATTTTTTTTTACATTACATACCTATTTTTTTTATTATTTACTTGTATTGATGACTTTTAAGTTGCGTTTAATTGTTAGTTCTTATCTATAAACACTGTTATGTTGAGGACCTATGATGGTTATAGTTGCAGTAAAGCTAGAGATCCTACCTACAGAACTTCCAGGTTGTGTAATATTTAAACGGAACTTCTGACTGTAAAATAGTCAATGAAACATCGTCTTCATTTTGAAACACCTATCCAATGATATGCTACTCAATAGGGTGCGTAAAATTTTCTTTTCGTCTCTACCGCTCTTTTGTATTTTACGGCCGCCATTTTGAATTTATAAAAACAAAAACTATCCTATAACCATCGGGCGATTAAGACAAATTGACAGAGACCTCATTCATTAAAATTCATCCAGCCGTTGGAATGTTTCGAGAATATAAAGAAATCCACATACCCAGATACGCATAAAACACATAACCCTTCTTTTCAGTCGGGTAAAAATAAAAGATACACAAATAAAAATATAAATTATTGTAACAAAAATAACAAAACAAGAAAAATAAAGCAAATAATAAGAAAAAAAAACATGTTTAGACCTCTTGAAATAAAAAAAAATTAATCAGACGAAATTTTTAAAGAAAGATCTAGCTGTCTCCCCAACAATTACGGGTTTAGATAACTTCATCGCAGTATCATTATCCAGTATCGAGTGTCACAGTATCATCGCAGCACATTCCTGTCACTCATGCACTGAAAAGAAATTTCCGTTAAAATACGGAAATTGTACTGGCAATCGAGACACCTGTACTATTTCCGTATTTTAACGGACAATTTTCTGTAATTTACGGGGGGAAATTTCTGTTAAAATATGGAAATACGGTGTGTTCACAAAGTTTCCAGACTGGTCCTAGAATACAAAAGTTATTAAACATTTTTGTACAGCGGACTAAAATTCTTCGAAATATGACCCTTGGGCATCAACACACCGCTGCCAGCACTTTTTCTATTATTCACAGGCTCCCTGGGGGTCTTCGCGCGCAGCGCTGTTAAGTAACCTCGTCGAAGCTGGAATCGTAGATCGCTGGAATCGTGTCGAATCGCTTCCGTTTCAGGTGTTTCTTGATACGGATGAATAAAAAAAGTCGATGGGAGCGAGGTCGGGTCTGTAGGGAGGCTTGTGGCAGTATTGCCACGTTAAACTTAGGCAAAACTTCGGCGGCTGCGAGCGACGTGTTAGAGGGCGCATTGTCGTTGTGAACAATCCAATATTCTCTGGTGTCTGGGTGGACGCGCCGGGTCAGGTCAGTTTTACTCTGGAATGAACCACTATTTGAAGGATAGAGTCCGGCGCGCCCGCCCAGACATCAGAGACGATTGGCTTGTTCACCACGACAATGCGCCATCTCAGAAGTCGCTTGCCGCTGCCTAAGTTTTGCCTAAGTTTAATGTGGCAATACTGCCGCAAGCCCACTACAGCCCCGATTTTGCTCCCAGAGACTTTTTTTGTTCCCCCGGACCAAGAAAGGCCTGAAAAAGAAGCGATTAGACACGATTTCAGCGACCCAAGCAGCTTCGACGAGGTGCCTTAACAGCCTTGCGCGCGAAGACTCCCAGGGAGCCTATGAATAATTAAAAAAAAAAGCGCAGGCAGCAGCGGTGTGTTTATGCCCAAGGGTCATATTTTGAAGAATTTTAGTTCGCTGTACAAAAATGCTTAATAACTTTTGTATTCTAGGACCAGTCTTGAAACTTTGTGAACACACCATGTAGTACTGGAGTCTCGATTGCAAGTACAATTTCCGTATTTTTGCGGAATTCTTTTTACAGTGTGTTAATAGTATCAGGAAATACAAAATGGTTTGATTCTACTTTTCTCTTTACGGTTTTTTTTTTTCTAATTCATTACGAGAGAATTTTCTAGTAATTTCCCCGGCATAACTTAAAGAAAGTTGGTGATTCTTAGATTTCTTTAAAAGAAATTCTTTTTTTTTTAAAGTATCAGTTAAACCTCTTGAATATCCCTTTCGACGTTTGTTAGTAATGATTTTCTAGAATTTGCCTTTGGAAATGGACTTATCATTTTATGGGACACAACATTGAACTCTTCCTGAATTTTTGGAGTAGAAAAAGAAATAGATGACAGGTTAATGGGGTTTTCTTTATTATGTGGAACAGATGGATATCCTGCGTCTGCAATGGAAATTGCTGTAACAGAAGAAGTAGTAGATGGTAGGTTGCTAGGGTTCAAATCTTCATCATGTTGCACAGAGAGAGGCTCTGCATCTGCAGTATTAGGTCTGTCAGTAACGTAGACTTCTAAAAAAATCATCCTCACTAAAAGTTTATGAGTTAAACGGATAAATTCCTGATTTAGAAAATCCGGGCAAGATGTTACTTCGAGATAGAGCACTGTATAATGATTTCCTAGAAAGTACAGCTACATTGTAAATTTTTAATTTTTTTTCCTGGGTTGTTAGTGCCCCAAAAATAGCAATGTCTAGCTGCTGGAGTTTGTGGCTAGAGTGCGGAGGAATGTCGCTCTAATTATTCCATCATCTTTCACAAATTGTATTGTCTTAATATTTGTATGGTTTTCATAATTATCAAGTAAGAGAAGCGTAAGATCAGTTTTGGAACAACTGTAAAATTTAGCAAAATGAGCAATTGCTTTAAGAGAATATTTTGCGGTCATCTACCCACTTTGATGACCAAGTCCAACGCTTTAAAATGGGACACATCCAAGCATGAACTCTTTGAAAATCTTTTTTGGAGAAACGAATGCTGGTGGAAAAGAGTTACCTGATGTGAAACAAAACTCAAAAATGTGACAAGTTGACCATGTTTAGCTGATGTTACATAAGAAATTTGTTTTTCACCACGTTTTGCTATTATATTAGGTGACTTGTGCACTGTCATAAGCCCTGTTTTAAAGCAGTAATATATTCTATTTGGTGTAAATTTAAAGCGATCCATAACTGACTGAAAGGTTTTTTTTAAATTATCTACATTAACTTTGTTGAACCTTGTACTTCTTGATAAACTCGTGGCTCCTAAGGTAAAGTATTGAATTTCGCTCCATAAAACCTTGGAACTAATCAATTCTTGCTTGCTTGTTTGTTTGCCAAGATAAGGCGTATTTGAAGAGTTCAAAGCAATTGAATACTCATATGACAATTTGCTTATTTTCGCAGCTTTCAAACCATAGTTCATATTAGATACTTGGAGCAAATATGAAGCTAACTCTTTTTCTGGAGCTTCACTAAAAACTTATTATAAATTAATGAGCATATCGAAATTCATCTGATTGTGCATTCTTAAATTTTAGAAAAATTCTAGCTAAATAGGATTTTTCAATGCCGTATACTTTAACTGTTGATCTTACAGATACTCCTTTTCCACTATTTCAGTTACGGCAGCCATCATTTCTTCAACAGGAATTCGGTTTTTCTCATTTTTCATTTTATATTTTCGAAGCATATTGACATTTTGGTGATTTCTGGAAAAGGAAAAAATGCCTAAATAGTAGGTATATGTTATTTTAATATTTGTAAACTTTTGCTGCATACATTCTTTCTACAGAAAAAAATAAAAAACTTAACTTAAATTTTTCGAAACGTAAATAATATTTTGTTAGAATAATTTTAAACAACGAGAGGTTGAAAGAGACCTGTCTCTTTTAACCCCTCAGTTATTCTCCCTTTCAACCCCATATCCAGCTAGCGAAATTAAAATGGTATTCATGCATGACAGTATTTTAGCTAATGAAATATACTACTATTCACATAAAGTGAATACTTTACAGTGATAAATAACATAATATTATAGTGATAAATACAGTTTTAATTTATTAAGAGAAAAAATGAAAAACAACATCAAAATTTACTTTTTATATCATAAACAGATTTTGCTTTCATCACGTACAATGGTAAAGTGGCTGACGTTAGTTATAAGGATTATTAAGATAAAACAAGTATCGCCATCTTTTGAGCCAAAATTGAAACTTTCTACATTTTATTTTATTTTTGAAATTTTGAGTGCCTCTTTCATCCCCTGTCCGTTTCTTACAATATTTCTGAAGCTATACAGGAAAATGTTAATTTTTTCCCGTGATTCTTTGAATGCTTGAGTAGTTATTTTTCAAATTCATTTCTTTTAAGAAAAATGTTTCTTATAATTGCTAAATTGCTTTTTTACTCTCTACAACATACCGTGTGCCCAACAAAGGACTCCCTGATTTTAAAATTAAATAAGTCGATTGAAGAATGAAACAAATGGTATTTTTTATTTTGAAAGACGTAAAAATCTGATGCAAAAATTTCAAAATTACAAATGTTCACTACAGATGGCACTGTACGCTGTAAACGCTATACGAAATAGTCGCAGTACAGAGTCCGAAAAATAGACTATAAAATGTTCTTTGCAATTCGTCGTTGCAATCACGTTACAATCGAGTGAAAATGTGCACCTTTTGCAACACAAAAATGGAACAATCAAAGAATGAAATTTTCAGTCACATTCTGTAGTGTGCCAACGGAAATGGACACACAGGCCTCACAGATCAACACTTCAAGCTCCTATAGTATTGCAGGGTTATTCCGGAAAACAATGTCCTTCAATGTGCCCACGAAAAGTAGGCACAAGGTGTAAGTTCGAGTGAGTACGGAAGCCAATCCATGCCTTTTGCAGCAAATGTCGAATAATTCAAAGCAATGACTCTGTTCCTGAAGTATTCCTCAAGAAAAGAAAAAACCGCTAGGGAACGGTGCAGTCGAGTCTCATCTTACTTGAACCACGAAGTGTCTGGTCGATCCTCCAACAATGGCAGTGTAGCGATAAATTGTTCCAAAATTTCAACGTTCATATTCAGTAGTGATCGTTTCTCGTAAGAAAAAAAGAGTCAATGATGTCTTTGCTGTCATACCGCTGCCTAAACGGGCACTTTCTGGGAATGTAGTGGTCGTTCTTGACACAAATGCGTGTTTTCTGTACCCTAACATCGCCAGTTTTCGAGTTTACGAAACCATCTAGATGAAAATAAGCCTCATCTGTGAACCATATGCAACCAAAATCGAATCAATCATCCTCCATCATAGAGAGCATATCATTTACGAACCTTTCTCCTTGATGCATACCTCGAATTGTTATTGCTTGGTGACATCGGATCTTGAAAGGAAATCTGTGTAAAGTGTTCCTCAATTTTGTATGCGTGCTAAATCACTTTAATCCGGATTCTGCTGCAAATCTTCGGATGAATTTCCTCGGATCATGCTGAATGATTGCAGAAACTGTCGCGAAATTCTTACGAATAACTGCAGATTGCTTGGGACATTTCCTACTAATTCATCAGCCCGCTGACCGTCCGTTGAAATTTCTTGACAAGCTTGCAAGTTGTTTTCGCATCAGAGCCCTTTGAAACTTTAAATTGGGATTGAAAACTGCGCCTTTTGTCGTAGGACTGTGATTTAATCGGTGATATTCGAATGCCAGAAAAACACGTTGCTCCACGGAATACATGACTTCCTTTATTCCTTTCAGTACAAAGATTGATCATTCTCTATCCTTCATAGCACTCTGTTTAGGGATCCGTATGTGACTACAGCGCCACCTATCGATAAACTTCATAATTAATCTTGAAAATATTGCATCAGATTTTTTCGGCTGCTTTCAAAATAAACATACCACTTGTTTTATTCTTCTATCAATGTCCGTTTCCAAGTTATTTAATTTTAAAATCAGGGAGCTCTTTGTTGGACACGCGGTAGTTGAAAAGTGTTTACGACTTCGGTTTGTCTGTTTTTCTGGCGAGCTTTAACTCTCGTAAATATACTCGGATTGCGCTATAAGTTTTATACGTTATTGACCTTTACTATAGCACGATCGCTATTGAAAATAAAGTACGTAGCGTTTATAGTTATTTTACACAGACAGTCAAAAGTAATCTGTCACATTACGGTCAACGGAAGAATATCGTTTCAAGTGCATTTTAATGATGTTACACCATATCAAATATAATGAAATTCATATGTATTTATAAAACGCACTAAAACGTATATTCTGTAGAATACGGCGTGCCAAAGGATTTATTTTTAATTTACAGAGCCACACAAAAGAATTTCGTTACATAATGGTGTACGGGGGAAGACTGTTTACAGCTTATTTTAATTATGTTACTCTATTTCAAATAAAAATGAAATTGATATACATTAGTGAGGTTTGCTACAAGATACTTATTGTAGAATATGATGTGCATAGCATATAGCGTTCATTTACAGGGATACAAAAAAGATTTCGGCTACAGTACTGTAGCCAAAGTACTGTCTATTAGCGATAATTGGAAATATGCTTCCAATTATGATATGCCTATTTAAGTTCAACTAAATTTTTGCAAACTACGTGGTGTGTATAAATTACATAAAAAACAAGTGGCGTCTGCATACTGGATCATATGCAGGGTTACACAAAAGAACTCGAAAGCTAAGTATGAGCATGAATTGCTTAAAGGTGGTTTTAAATTGAGTTATGCATTTTTAAACTGAATTACATTTAGTATACTAAGGTATTTTTGTATAATAAATATATAATCATATACAGGGCCCTGAAAAGAACCGGATACATGGGCGCTAATGGATGATAATTTCTGGAAATAGGATTTTAGTAGTTTTAAGTGTGTTTTAATCGGAATTAATTTTAGTTTAATATGTGGCGAGTATAAAAATCTGTAGGTGATGTACAGGAATGTCCAAAATAATTAAAGTACGTTTCTGTCTATTGGTAGAAATTGCTGAAGGTGAATTTTTAACCGTGTTATGCGTTTTCTTACTAAACTAAATTGTAACATACTATGTAGAATATATACAAATCTATGGATCATATACAGGATTGCACAAAAGCATTGGAGTACTTTTCAGACTTTGGCAGTAACTGCTGAAATCTAGTTTTTAGATGTCTTATGCGTTTTATAAAATGTTCAGATTTTCATTTTTTTTTTTTATAAAACTTATAAACAAGTTAATATAAAAGCATGAAATTTGGCATGTAAATGTTTCATATAGCGAAACATAATATAGTAACATAACATGATGAAAGTAAGGTAAAACTTTTGCAGTAGACACAGTAGATCAAAAATGACCAAAACATGTCACATCCCGAGAGCAGGCCGGCTGTTATAGAGTGTGGACACTTCAGTTAGTTATACAGATCATACCATGAGCCTCAATCATTAACGAGATTGTCAATGGCATCTTGTGGCAAAAAACCTCAACCGTCTAAAAGATAAAATTTTAAATCTTGGGAGAGGGTTTACTTCGAGTCACGGCACCCCCTAGAACAATATAAACATTATAAATGGAATTAAGGTCTAGCAACTTTGAGACCCAATCCGTGTGCCGATGTCGTCAAGAAAATCATCGACGCTTTGCTCTGTATGGCCTCGCATTGTTGTTCATAAAAAGTATGAACAGACAGCCGCACAGTGGAGTATTTGACCCAAAAACCTGGCAAAAAATGCAAAAATTAAAATTTCGTCAACAATTGTAAAAATGATATTTTTTAATAGCTAACTAATTGGTGCATCGATCTATGTCTCCTATGCCATTGCGATTCTGTTTTATCTTATATTTATAATACGAGCAAAAATTGTGTGTGTAATGTGTGTGTGTATGTAAATTTTATCTTAAAAACGACTCTAACGATCTTGACTAAATTTTGTATTTTACCATTTTCGGGCACGAGAAAACCATAGGGCTAGGTCATATGTTCGAGAAAATTCGATTAGTGGGTCATAATGGGTCAGGGTAAATCTAATTATATCTAAAAAACGGCTCAAACTATTTTAATTAAATTTTATATCCAACCGTTTTGGGGCACGAGAAGACTATCGGGGTAGGTCACAGATTCGAGAAATTTCGATTAGTGGGTCATATTTGGGTCACTCTGGGTCAAGCCCATTTTATCTAAAAAACGGCTCGAACGATTTTGACTAAATTTCGTAATCTATTGTTTTTGGATTACGAGAAGATCATTGGGCTAAGTCATATGTTCGAGAAAATTCGATTAGTGGGTCATTTTTGGGTCACTGTGGGTCAAGCTAATTTAATCTAGAAAACGGCTCTAACGATTTTGACGAAATTTTGAATTTTACGATTTTCGGGCACAAAAATACCATTGGGATAGGTCGCATGTTCAAGAGCATTCAATTAGTGGGTCATTTTGGGTCACAATGGGCCAGGGTCAAGCTAATTGTATCTAAAAAACGGCTCAAACAATTTTAACAAAATTTTGTATTCTACCGTTGCAGAGCACAAGAAGGTCATTGGGCTAGGTCACATGTTCGAGAAATTTCGATTAGTGGGTCATTTTGAGTGACTACGGGTCAAGCTTATTTTGTCTAGAAAACGGCTCTAAAGATTTTGATTAAATTTTGTATTCTATCGTTTTCGGGATCGAGAAGACCATTGGGTTAGGTCGCATGTTCGAGAAAATTCGATTAGTGGGTCATTTTGGGTCATAATGGGTCAGGGTCAAGTTAATTATATCTAAAAACGGCTCAAACGATTTTAACTAAATTTTATACCCAACCGTTTTGGGGCATGAGAAGACTATTGGGCTAGGTCACATGTTCGAGAAATTTCGATTAGTGGGTCATATTTGGGTCACTATGGGTTAAGCTAATTTTATCTAAAAAAGGCTCTAATGATTTTGACTGAATTTTGTATTAGATCGTTTTCGGTCTTGAGAAAACCACTGGGCTGCGTCACATGTTTAAGAAAATTAGGTTAGTGGGCCATTTTGGGGTCACTGCGGGTCAAGCTAATTTTATCTAAAAAACGGCTTAACAATTTTGGCTAAATTTTGTATTCTATCGCTTTCGGGCTGAAGAAGAGCATTGGGCTAGGTCGCATGTTCAAAAATATTCCATTAGTGGATCATTTTGGATCACAATGGATTAGGGTCAAGCTAATTGTATCGAAAAAACATATCATACAATTTTGACAAAATTTTGTATTATGCCTTTTCCGGATACAAGACCATTGAGCTAGGTCACATGTTTCAGAGATTTCGATTAGTGGGTCCTTTTCTGGTCACTACTGGTCAAGCTAATTTTATCTAGAAAACGGCTCTGACGATTTTAATTAAAGTTTGTATTCTATTGTTTTCGGGCTCGAGAAGATCACGAAGCTGTGTCACATGTTCGAGAAAATCAGATTAGTGGATCATTTTGGAATCACTGCGGGTCAAACTAATTTTATCTATAAAATGGCTTAAATGATTTTCACTTAATTTTGTATCCTACCTTTTTTGATTACCAGGCCATTGAGCTAAGCCACATGTTCGAGGAGATTTGATTAGTACGTCATTTTGGGTCACTACGGGTCAGGGCCACGAAACCACAAATTTGGTTAAATATTAGCAACATTTGGCCGAAAAATCGACTTTCAAGATTACGAATACCAAAACACATACTCGGCGCCAAATGAAAGAATGTCGCCGAATTTGGCTATTTTTGTCGAAAAAATAAGCATTCAGAATGTGAAAGAATTTTTTAGAAATTCTTAATAGGACTCAAGATACAGGGTTAAACCAATCAGAGTTGAGCTAAAAATGTAATTTGGATTGATGTCCTTTCGTTGTAAATGTGTAAATAGTGTAAAATTTAGAATCATGTACTTAATACTTTTCATTATACTAAATAAACACAACAATGTTATACAGTAAAACCTGTGAAAGCGGGGGTCGCTAGGGACTGAAACAAAATTCTAACATATCAGGTAATTTGCTCATGTAGTAATTCGATTTTATAAATTCTATAGTAGTGTCAATGAAATTTTTACTTGTAAAACCTGATTGCATTATAAACAGTTTACTGAACAAAATATAGTAAAACTTGTAGAAACAGAGCCTCTAAGAACCGCAAAAAATCCGTTTTAGTCAGGTTTCTGTCTAGGCAGGCAGATAGATTTGTGATGTATTTCTTTGAAAGGACTATAAAATTTTGACGTTATAGATAGGTTCTGACTTCACAGATTTTACTGTATTAAATTCCACTCGATGTAAACTAACGAATAGCATGATACTAAAAGAAATTTAAAAGAATTTATGCATCATGACAAATCGAGACTTAGGGCGTCCCGCGCAGTGCTTACGAGGGACAGGTCTCCCTGAATATTGGGACAACTCGCGTAAATCGGGACATCTGACCGCACTAATCAGAGGTGCTATCTAAGACAGCTTATCATGAAACAGAGTTAAAAGAGCAATAACGTTTAGTTATAGACCTTTTAGATTCCGTATCAATCAGCTTATCGTTATCGTAGTTAGAGCACAATTTTAAGTGCAATGAATAAACTTTGACAAGAACTTTTTTATTGCGAGGGGGGGGGGGGGGTGAGAGAGGTTAAAATTTATATACTTCCTGGTAATGAAGTGACTGCTCTTTTAAACTTTGAAATTCTCTATATTGTATAACAACATTCTTTGAAAAAATATATAAATGTATATCCATATTATAAAGGAGAAACGTCTCTGCACGTAACGCTGACGTCATTTTGCGAATGGCAGCAGCAGGTGATTAAATTTAACTTTTTATTATCTTTTATTGCATTTTTTAAATACTGCACATTTTCAATTTTTACACCGTCGAATAGAGAAAAAAAATATACCTTCAAATGCAATTTGTTTGAAAAGATTATCGCAATTTGTTGAAATCTGTACCGCAATTCACAAAAATTTTTATTGTTTTAAAAATAATTATCAGGCATGATTTTTTGAAATCTATATCCCTGTCACTTGCAGACAGACGATTACAAAAGATAAACCTGTTTGCACTAAAATTAATGTAAATAAAATAGTTCAGCATTTGTTTCCGACTTCTATTCCATAACTAAATTAACACTTTATCAACTCACAAATAAAATAATAATATTTAAAATAAACGCAAATTTAAGACAGGTAATCGAACCACGCTTAAACCACTGAAATTATCAGAATAAAAAAGGTTAGCGATCTTTTGAAATTTCTTAGACTGTTAAATCCTAGCACGAGGCCAATACGAAATTATCTATTTTAATAAATTTCAAAATTTTATTTTAATACATAATTGCTGTTTTTGATATAAAAGTTATTGTTGGTATTGTTAATGAAAAATCCAAAAATATATGTATTAAAAGTAAAATATCTATTAGAGTTTTCAACTAAAAAAGTCATATATATGATTTTAACCTATATACTGTAACCCGAGAAGCCCGGTTAGGTAGAATATCAAAATATCTATCAAAATGTAAAATATTAAAATATCTCTAATAGATATATTAAATGTAAAATATCTATTAGAGTTTTCAACTAAAAAAGTTATATATATGATTTTCACCTATATACTGTAACCCGGGAAGCCCGGTTAGGTTGAATATCAAAATATCTATCAAAACGTAAAATATCAAAATATCTCTAATAGATATATTAAATGTAAAATATCTATTACAGTTTTCAACTAAAAAAGTTATATATATGATTTTCACCTATGTACTGTAACCCGGGAAGCCCGGTTAGGTAGAATATCAAAATATCTATCAAAACGTAAAATATCAAAATATCTCTAATAGATATATTAAATGTAAAATATCTATTACAGTTTTCAACTAAAAAAGTTATATATATGATTTTCACCTATATATTGTAACCCGGGAAGCCCGGTTAGGTAGAATATCAAAATATCTATCAAAACGTAAAATATCAAAATATCTCTAATAGATATATTAAATGTAAAATATCTATTACAGTTTTCAACTAAAAAAGTTATATATATGATTTTCACCTATATACTGTAACCCGGGAAGCCCGGTTAGGTAGAATATCAAAATATCTATCAAAACGTAAAATATCAAAATATCTCTAATAGATATATTAAATGTAAAATATCTATTACAGTTTTCAACTAAAAAAGTTATATATATGATTTTCACCTATATACTGTAACCCGGGAAGCCCGGTTAGGTAGAATATCAAAATATCTATCAAAACGTAAAATATCAAAATATCTCTAATAGATATATTAAATGTAAAATATCTATTACAGTTTTCAACTAAAAAAGTTATATATATGATTTTCACCTATATACTGTAACCCGGGAAGCCCGGTTAGGTAGAATATCAAAATATCTATCAAAACGTAAAATATCAAAATGTCTCTAATAGATACCGGGTGAGCAAAAAGTCCGTATAAACTTTAAAAATTCATAAAAACCGAAAAAATAATCCAAATGAAAAACTGTTTGCAGAATTAGCATCTATAGGTCACGGGAATTTTTTTAAGACAGGAATAAAAAATAACTCAAAAAACAGCCGACAGATGGCGCTGGTTCGTGCTATTTTGGTGGAAATATGCAAATGAAACGGCTATAAGAACTTGCGCACCTAATCCAGAACTAGTTCACGTAAAATAACTTCACCAACAAAGTTTTTGTCCTTCATATTCAGCATCCTTGATGAAAAACACGGCTCACAACCATGATTTAGTTCTGGATTAAGAGCTCAAGTTCTTATAACCGTTTCATTTGCATATTTCCACCGAAATCACACGAACCAGCGCCATCTGTCGGCTGTTTTTTGAGTTATTTTTTATTTCTGCCTTAAAAAAAGTTATTATAAGAACTTGCGCACCTAATCCAGAACTAGTTCACGTAAAATAACTTCACCAACAAAGTTTTTGTCCTTCATATTCAGCATCCTTGATGAAGTACACGGCTCACAACCGTGATTTAGTTCTGGATTAAGAGCGCAAGTTCTTATAACCGTTTCATTTGCATATTTCCACCGAAATCACACGAACCAGCACCATCTGTCGGCTGTTTTTTGAGTTATTTTTTTATTTCTGCCTTTAAAAAATTCCCGTGACCTATAGATGCTAATCCTGCAAACAGTTTTTCATTTGGATTATTTTTTCGGTTTTTATGAATTTTTAAAGTTTATACGGACTTTTTGCTCACCCGGTATATTAAATGTGAAATATCTATTACAGTTTTCAACTAAAAAAGTTATATATATGACTTTCACCTATATACTGTAACCCGGGAAGACCGGTTAGGTAGAATATCAAAATGTCTATCAAAATGTAAAATATCAAAATATCTCTAATAGATATATTAAATGTAAAATATCTATCACAGTTTTCAACTAAAAAAGCTATATATATGATTTTCACCTATATACTGTAATCCGGGAAGCCCGATTAGGTAGAATATCAAAATATCTATCAAAATGTAAAATATCAAGATATCTCTAATAGGTATAGTAAATGCAAAATATCTATTACAGTTTTCCACTAAAAAAGTTATATATATGATTTTCACCTAACTCCTTGTAAAGTATAATATCTAAAAAGATTAATAATTATGTTGCCAAAATGTAAAACCATGTAACAACGCAGAGGATTTGAAAATACGAAATTGAAAAAATAGTTTAAAGAAAAAATTCCTGGACTGTCTTTATTATTTTTTAATAAAACATTTTAAACATGAAAAAAATATGATTAAAAAACGTTACAATTTATAATTTCATCATTGACAAAATTAATTTTGTTCCACCTATTAAAATTTTTTCATTTAAATCTTATGTGAAAAATGAGATCGCATGAGAAAAACGGAAACAAAAATGGTTCTTTTACCATCTCTCTTTTGAAGTTTTTAATCATTTTTTTTCATTCCATAATGATGACAAAAAAAAAAAATCTTTCGGAAAAATCACAAAGTATTTCTCACCTTGCTCCCAAATCATAAATTGCCAGAACCGTAACTGTTACTCTGTAGCAAAAAGTATGTAAGAAGCAAGCGCCGAAGATTTAATAAAATTTTGCCGCCGCAAGGTTTAATTTTAATTTTCTTCTGCTTCCGCCATTAATTTTAAAAGAAGTGTACTGATTAAATTTTTCTTTACAAGGTTATTTATTAATTTTAAAGCCTCTTCCTCCAATTTTTTTTTTTGTTTGAGTGGGATGGGAGCTGAATAGCTTAATTAATTAATTCTTTTAGAATCTCGGTAAAAAAAAAAAAAAGAAAGATAAAATAATAGTAAAAAAAGTTTTTTTCAAAGGCCTTTTTAAATAAGTAGTTAGGATAATTTTTTTAAAGCATTTTTTAGATAAATCGTACGATAAATTAGTATGTAGGGAAAAAAATGAGTGCCGATATTTTTCGATTTTTATTCCTTTTTTGTTCTTTTTCTTTAACGGAGCGGAAGTCATTTAGTTTTTCTAATATATGTAAGATTTTTAAAACATTTAATGAAATTATTTTTCAATTGATTGGTGTATGACAGTAGAAAATTACAAGTGGAAATGTGTCTGTTTAGGAAATTTCTTCTTTCTGTTTTTAAAAGTACAGGACTACACTATTTGATCTACAGTACGCAGAAAAATAATAAATAAGAAAGAAAAATCATGCTTTGAGCATAGATTATGGAACGCTTTCTAACACTTTCTGAATGCTTTAACAAAACTTCGTTATTTAGGGAAATAAGGTAAATAAGATAACTAAGTAAACATTTTAGAAAACGCATAAAACATTTGAAAAACTGATTTCAGCAGTTACCGTCCATAGGCAAATATGTCTTCCAATTCTTTTGAGCAGCCCTGTATTTGATCTGTAGGTTGATATATATACTATATAATGAGGAAATTTAGTTTAGCAAGAAAACGCATAACAGGTTGAAATTTCTCTTTCAGCAATTTATACTAATAGATGGAAACATACTTGAATACTTTTGTACAACCCTGTAGTTAACCTAGTACCTTTATTACACGCCACTATTTAGCTAAAATTTAATTTAAACTAAAACACTCTTAAAACTACTGAAATCACATTTCCAGAAATTATAATTTATAGACGGCCATATATCCAATTCTTTGCGTTACTCTGTATATCATTTTATCTATATTCTACAAACATATCTTAGCAAACTAAATACTGTTAGGCGTAAAAATGCATAACTCATTTAAAAACAACCTTTAAGCAATTTGCACTCATACGCAGCAACCATTACGAATTCTTTTGTGTAGCCCTGTATAGGAATTACAGCATTTATACACACCATATACTATGCATAAATTTAGTGAAACATACAAACGCATAACATAATTAAAAATGCATTTCCAGCAATCATCTCTACTGTACAGTGCTTCAGATACAATATAGTATCTGAAATCGTTCGTGTGTCCCTCTAAATGCTATGCACTTCGTATTATACATGAAATAAGTTATAGTAAACATCAGCGACTATATCAGTTTCATTATACATGAATTAATTTAACATAATTAAAATACGCCGCAAATAGTTCCCTCCACCCCTATATCATTACAGTGTTGCCAGTGGGCTACTTTTTTAAAGTTCGGATTGCTTGATTGACGCCACTTTTTTGAAGTGGTATAATAAACCATATTTTCGTCTTATTTAATCTGTCATTAAAAAAAGTGAATTTCACTATTTAAAAAACTGGTGGCAATCAAGAAATCTGAATTAAATAAAAGTAGCCCACTGGCAACACTGTATCATTATGTAAAGGAATTCTTTTGTATGGCTCTGTAAATGAATAATAACTATTCTTTGCACCACATATTCTGCAGAATGCATATTTTAGTGCACTTCATAAATGCATATCTATTTTATTATGTTCGAAAGCGTGAAATATCATTCAAAATCATTTTAAAAGACTTTTTCCCATAGGTTGTAATGAAACGGAAAACTTTTGACTGTCCCTGTAAATGAACTAAACATGCTACAAACCTCATTTAAAATAGGGAACGTGCTATGGTAAACGTCAATAACATCCAAAAATTTCAGGGCAATCCGAGTATATTTACAGGAGTTAGAGCGCGGACAGACAAACCGAAGTCATAAACACTTTTCAACTTTGTTGGAAAGTGTTAAAAAATAAAGTCCTCTAACGGTAGTCATAACACCAAATCTAATAATAGTCGCAGAATAAAATTGTTTTCACCAACATTCCTTCTTCGTGATTTTCTACAATATTGTTACAGTGAAATTTTCTGAGGGGCTGTGTACACATTAAATTTTACACAAACTTTGAAAATCTGTACACTGATCCCTATAATTTTTATTTCATTCGATTTTTCATGCCGTTTTTACTCGAAACACAAATAGGCATTGCTCGATCTTAAAAACACGCAAAATATAAGGTAAATGCACCTATAGCGGGCTACGTACTAGTAGTGAGCCACTAATTTTTAAAGTTTAAAAACAAGCCCAAAATGCATTTCTGAAAAACGACTGAAATAAATCTGATTTACTAACATCCTTAAATATCAACTTTCTTTAAACTGTAGGGAATAATTGTTTTGTTGTTGTTGTTGTTGTTGTTGTTGTTTGGGTTTTTTTTCTGTTGGTACATTTGTTTATTTTCTAGAGTGACTTCAAAAACAGATTTTTTGGCAAATTCTTAGAGATTTCATTAAGAGATAAGTTTTTTTTTTTTTTACATTGTTTCTTTAATATTATGTTTTATTTTGAATTAAACTGCTGTTTATATACTTTATTACATTTTAAATAATTTGTTGGATAAGCCGAAAACTTAAAAGCGCCAACCAAAATGCATCAGAAATTTACTATGCCCACTACTCATAAAGAAAGGTAACATTTTTTATTTTCCATTTTTCCCGAAGAATATATTTTGAATCTTTGAATGTTTAATCTGATGCATGAAGGTTAGGACTAGGATAAAAATTAATTTTTTTTTTTTTTGCAATTCACTAACACTTTAATAATAATTAGATAAATGTCCGTAAGTGGCCCACTATTGGTGAGTTTACCTTAATTTAAAGTGTGTTCGGCACTGTGTCAATATAGAGAAACACATTTGAGTGATATTGCGGTTAAGCTGTTATGAAAAATAATTGTAACATCCCTTTCAAGGTGTTAGCTTCCAAGGAGAATATGATACCAATTTAATAACGATAACAACAGTTTATTAATTCAACTGTAAGAAGGGGAAGAGTAGGGGATTAAATACGTTTACTTTAGATGACTCCAAACAAACGTAATAACGAAAAACCTAAACTCGACTCACCTCAGCTCTAACCTTTCCCGACTCACTCCAGTTCAAATACTTCACTAAACTCCTAAAGTTTCTAAAATAACTGTGGATTTTTTTTTTTTCAGGAACATAATTCTCACTTAATATTATTTGGCTAAATTGACTCCGTGAGCCTAAATATTACTTCATTCTAAACAAATGAAAGCGGAACTTCTTACCAACACCCGCATTCTTACAGTAATTCTGTTTTTCCCGTGCCAAGCAAAGACTTCAATGGTTTTAAAAGCAAAGCTCTAAAGCAAAGACTTCAACGTATACATTAAGCTTAGAAGAAGCCTTTCTCTGTATGACACGTTGTTGATTGCAGCTAGAATACCTTAAACGGTGAGACCCACTGGAAACAAAAATTATTTGCTAACACCTCACTATATATATAGCCAATACACAACCACAATAACTAAATCAACATATGTTTGGAAAATAACCGTGACAACCCATTCCGGATATCCATCGCACTATGTAAAAGTTAAAGATAGACAACAGATTTCTCATTCACACGCATATCTTAGCACTTCAGGACTACGCGATTGCACACTAAGTCACAAAAATAATATTTATCCTCTAGAGTACCCTTCTAAAAAAGTATATAGCCATGCATACTGCCACATAGTTTGCAATAATTTGTTAACGAAAATAACAATATTGATTAGAAAATCGATAAATTTATAGTTTACTTTATTTTACATATTTAACATGCATGAAATAGTAGAAAAGATATTTTCAACTTAAATCTTAAGTATGCCTCTTTAAATGTGCCAGTGTTACACAGCTACTGATAATTTGATAATTAAAAGTTTCAACTTTGGTCAGAAATAGAAAAAAAACATAATGAATTTTTAATTATCGCATTGTCAATTAATAATTATTATTACTAAAGCATATTTATACAAAATACGCATACGCATTGTGTTTTTTTCTACAAAGCATCATATAATACAAAAATTAATGAAATACACAAGTTATTGTTCGAGGAGTTATCGTTAAATAAAGACATTTATCTTTAATATTGATTAATTCATTTTTCAATAATATTAGCTCATTGACTTATCATTTAAAATTTATGCCAATTTATAATCGCAATTTTTCAGCATGGGGGACTCAAATATGCAATAAAATTGTGGTGTTGCTATTTAAATTTTAAAAGTTATGTTCAATGTTACTATGCAGTTGACCACTTGTGATACGATGAATCATTTACAATTATAAAGAACTTTATCATAACATTTGTTTTAAAAGTATTTAATCTATGTATTTTAAATAGCGAAATATTTATATTTTGATGAGAAATTGATTACATTTATAAGAGGAATTTCATGTCTTTTTCTTGGTTGGAGAACTAGACATTAACTGGCAATTATCCTCTATATTGAAACTCTTATAGGAAAACTATTCAAAAAGGGGGATATCATTAAATGCATGAACATTATTTTAAGTTAGGCTGTAAATACTTATTTTAAGGTGTGGTCAAATTAACATTTTAGACCTTATTTTTCTATCTGTAAAATTAAATCATTATTCAGATTTAACTTCTAAGCATTGCACATTTTCAATTTTTACACCTTCGTTCAGGGGAAAGAAAAATACTTTTAAATGCACTTTGAAACTGCATCTCAATTTATTTTTGAGATATATTATTATTATTATTATTTGTAGTTTTTAATCCCATTTCTGTTATGGTGGCAACTGATATACTCAATTTCTGTAGAAAGTAAAAGCAAAACAGTAGATTACTATTTCTTTTTGTTGCCATTTTCTCCTAATAACTATAAAAAAATTGTAATTAAAATACGTGCAATTTTGAAAAAATATTAAATGAATGATTTCTGATAAAACATAGAGCTATTATAAACTATATTTAATTTTAAGTATCCATATTAATGTTACAAACATATGAATCATTAGATAGCATCAAGCTGACAAGCCCGGAGTTCAAGAACTAACAAAAGAAAGTGAATAATAACCCGAACATGATTTAAGTTCAATTGTCAATCTCTGCAATCATTGTCATTATCTCTCTTTTTTTTCGTAGTGGGGTGACTAGAGAACATTTTACTTTCTGGTAACCATAACGGCCGTATTTCTTTCTCAACCTCTACTTTAATGATCTACTATAAAAGAGTTGCTTCTGAATAGCTCTAACCCAAAAGATAATAAAATAGCGCAATGGTGTTCTCATCGTATTCAGCAAATGTGGAAGGACTTTCCTGGTGAAGGTCCATATTAATTACAGAAATAATTAAATTTAAAAAATCAAAAAAACCGACTGCGTAAAAAGCGAACTAATTATTTCTCATCAATGTGAAACTATTTTTTTTTTTTAATTCCTACTGTTAGCTCACACTCTCGCTATATATATCTTGTTCAAATTTTCAGTCGTTAATAAAATACTTATTATTCATCCAATTATTCTTATTATCATCTTATTATTCCTCCTCAAATAATTTTTTTTTAACTTGTAGTTAATTCAATTTTTTTCAAATATTAATTCCTTAATTAAATTAAATTAATTAATTTTCAATAATCGAGAGAGCCCTATTCTTGATAAAGGTATTTTAAGACCGAGAGAACCCTGTTCTTGATCAAGGCATTTTAAGCGCCACTCAAGAGGAAAGAAGAATGAGAGGGAAAAAAATCTCTTATTGACCTAAGTAGGAATTGACTTAAAATATTTTTTATATTATATTACTTGTTTATATTACTTACCTATTTTTTTATTTACTTGTATTGATGACTTTTAAGATGTGTTTAATTGTTAGTTTCTATCTATAAACACTGTTTTGATGAGGTCTGTAGATGTCTGTGATGGTTAGAGTTGCAGTAAAGCTAGAGATCCTACCTACACAACTTCCAGGTTGTATAATATTTAAACGGAGCTTCTGACTGTAAAATAGTCAATGAAGCATCGTCTTCATTTTGAAAGACCTATCCAATGATATGCCACTCAATAGGGTGCGTAATTTTTTTTTCGTCTCTACCGCCATTTTGTATTTTACGGCCGTCATTTTGAATTTATAAAAACAAAACCTAGCCTATAACCATCGGGCCGTTAAGACGAATTGATAGAGACCTCATTCATTAAAATCCATCCAGCGGTTGGAATGTTTCGAGGGTATAAAGAAATCCACATACACAAATACGCGTGAAACACAAACCTTTCTTTTCAGTCGGGTAAAAATACAAGGTCAAATTCACCATTTTGTTTAAAGTTCATTTGTAAAAAGGACCAGCGCAGCGGACATAGCCTGCTAGTTTTATATAAAATGAAAGCGTGTATTTTAAGTCTTAAAATTGAAATAAGTTTTGTAGAAGTGCATCATTTTCACTCGCGGATTTTAAATTCTTCACAGGTGGAAATGCTTCACTTTTAAAAATAGAGCAATTAAAATCACACTTACAAAAATGTAGAGTGTCTTTATAGAAGAACAGTGACCTTTAGGTTAAAATAACATTTGTTTGAGAGTTAAAATAACCAATATAAGATGAATTTTTTATTGTAACTATAATTTTGTAGCTTTGTTAAAAATTAATAAAGCTGTTCCTTCGAAAACATATTCTTTCGTCGACATTCGACGTGTAATAATTTTTTTTCCTTTCCGCATTGGGGCGACACTAAATTCTGAAAAAGCACAATTCCTGCTTCCTGCTTGATTGTTTGTTTTTAATAATAATATCTCTATATATGAGAATCACTGTGAATAATATCGTCTGTATTTTATTTAAAGAATATTCGAAAAAATAATATACGGCAGTGACAAATATACGGAAGAGAAAACTGCATTAAAAAACGTCTTGGCCGAAATGTTAAAGTGATATGAATGTGAAAACTAGTATGTTATTGTGCGAAGTATATGGAGAATTGTCTGACAACGTATTTCTTTCTTCGGGCGAAATGAATGAGTCAATAAACGATTATAAAATACTAATGAAAGAGTAAAGGGAGCTTCAAGAATGGGGGATTAATGAAGTACTTTTTCAATGTTAATGTGTATTTCATCACAACAAAGCGTGTTGTCTTTATATTCTATTTTTTATTTCTGATCTCCCCCCCCCCCCCTCACCCCTCGCACACCTCTCTTCTTGTTTAGAATAAGCTTCAGTTTACGACAAAGAGGGGAGGGGTATATTGTCATTCTATATATTTTTACAACACAATTAATATAAAATATTTTTTCAATTTAGATTAAACAGTTAGTAGTTTTTCTTTGGTTCAAAGTTTATTTTATTTCTGATTTGATTGATTTTCTATTCTGGTTTAACCCTCCATTTCAAAAATTTTAAAAAGTTGCATAGTTGGGTAAATTTAACTCCTGTATTTTAAAACAATTTTGAGTTTAAACAAATTTCTTAACAATTTAAAATTTTGTCCTAATCTGCATAAAAAACTTGTTAAACTCAACAAATCAAAAATATTTATATGTTTGACAATTCTGGATTTATAAAAAAAAAATGTACTTATTTAAACTTTTTCAACGTGTAGAGCAGTGGTTCCCAGCCTTTCCTTGGCTGCGCCCCACCGAAGCGGATATAAAATCACGATTGCTCTCCCCCCCTCCACACACACACATCGTGCAGTGTAGCATAAAGATGGGTGACAAAATAATAGGAACACCCATGAAAAAGGCATGGTCCATTTCAAAGAAGCAGAACTCGCATGTCACTTTGCACTCAATTCTGCCACCTAGTGGTTATGAAAGGTAATGCATCAGTCGCTCAACATCAGTCGTAGGTGTTGCATGCGCTTACCATACACTCTGGAAAACTAAAAAATGACTGACCTGTCAGAGTTTGAAAAAGGAATGATTGTTGGAATGCGGTGCACTGGTTGCTCGGTGACGGCAACAGCCAATTAGTTGTGGCGTGCAAGGAGTAGTGTGTCAGCTATTATGACAGCGTACACGAAATGCGGTAAAGTGTCATCTGCGAAGCACAACAGTGGGCGGAAAAGACAGCTTTCTGAGAGGGATAAAAGAGAGTTGACCCGCATAGCAGTCCGAAAGCGTAGGCAATCTTTATCCCATGTAATGTCAGAGATAAATAGCCATCTCCAGAATCCCATTTCAGCAAGAACTATCCAAAGGGAATTTCATGCTTTGAAAATTTATGGAAGAGTTGCAATTCGTAAGCCATTGGTGACATCAAGTCATGCTTTTCAGCGACGCCAATGGTGTAAAACACACAAAAGCTGAACTCCTCAACAGTGGCAACAAGTCATTTAGTCTGATGAATCAATCTTCACCATATTTCAGACAACTGGACGCGTTTATGTGTGGAGAAAACCCACAGAAGCATTTTATCCTGACTGCCTCTTGCCGACGGTGAAGCATGGGGGTGATTCCCTTATGGTATGGGGTGCGATATCTTGGCGTCGCCTTGGGCGCCTTGCTACTCTGCATGGGAAGGTTACAGCTGCTTACTATGTCGATATTCTGGGGGATCAGGTGCATCCTTTGGTCCAGACTTTATTTCCAGGAGAATGCCCACTTTATCAAGACGACAATGCTCTTATCCACACTGCTAAAATTGTCCAAAAACGGTTTGAAGAGCATGAGGAGGAAGTGGGACATCTTGCTTGGCCCCCTCGGTCTCCTGTCTTGAACATTATTGAACATTTGTGGGGATATTTAGAGTCAAAATTCCGTGCTCGACTTCCTCCACCATCTACGCTTTTGGAATTAGAGACTGCTCTCCAGGCAGAATGGCTCCATATTCCTTTAAATGTTGTTCATGACCTCTATGAATCCATCCCACGTCGCATACAATCTGTAATTAAGTCAAAGGCTGATCCAACCCACTATTACTAAAGCTTTTCTCTGATTTCCTAGGTGTTCTTATTATTTTGTCACCCATCCGTATATCTCTTATTATTTAAAAGTGAAATCTATTTACATGGAGGAAGCCTAACATAGTATTAACAATAACTATTTATTTAACATTTTTTACCGTATCATGCTAGCGGCATTGTGTAGGGAAAAAAGCGTGCAAAAAGACGTTCGTCTGACATTATCCTTAGGTTGAGATGAAAGAGCAGCCGTAAAAAGTTAGAACTCTGATTTTCTGGTCAGAATGGGGAAAAAATGGCCATATTTTTTCCCCCATTTTGACCAGAAAATCAGAGTTCTAACTTTTTACGACTACTCTTTCATCTTCACCTAACACTTCATTTATAATGACTGTTTCATAATAATGGAAGCCATCAGTCCGTCAGAAGAAAATAACTCGGTTAAAGAGGAAACTTGGTTAAGCGGGACTCGGATAATCGGGACTCTACTGTATATTTCATTTTAAAAATTATCTTTAGAATATTTTTGTTGGCGGCCAGAGCGGGGTCATGACTCCCCGTGACCTCCCCCTTGGATCCGCCATTCTGTGTAGGAGGCCTGCACTAGAGCCATAGATATTTACCATTTAGCTACTTCCTTTTCTAATTCCTTTATTTTTCCCAATTTGAGATTTATAGTAGGAGAGCTGTTGAACATTTTTGAGAAGGTATTTGAGGCACCCTGAAAATTTGTGCAACACTTCTTTTGTAATGCCTGAATACAAAGTCGAATGTCTGGCTGAAGGATCGTGGCCCAAAAACTGTGCCAGACACGTGTCAAGTGCCATTTTTTGACTACCCAAAAAAGCTATTTGAGGCACGCTCAGATTGAGACAGAATAATATTTATACTTAGAAAAAAATATTTTGAAAACGACAGACACTTTAGTCGGCCCCAAAACTGTGCCAGATGGCACTTGACACGTGCCTGGCACAGTTTTTGTGCCGACTAAAGTGTCTGTCATTTTCAAAATATTTTTTTCTAAGCATAAATATTATTCTGCCTCAATCTCAGCGTGCCTCAAATACCTTTTTTGCGTAGTCCAAAAATGGCACTTGACACGTGTCTGACACAGATTTTGGGCCGACTAAAGTGTCTGTCGTTTTCAAAATATTTTTTTCTAAGTATAAATATTATTCTGTCTCAATCTCAGCGTGCCTCAAATACATTTTTTGGGTAGTCAAAAAATGGCACTTGACACGTGTCTGGCACAGTTTTTGGGCCACGATCCTTCAGCCAGACATTCGATTTTGTATTCAGCCATTACAAAAGAAGTGTTGCACAAATTTTCAGGGTGCCTCAAATACCTTCCCTAAAATGTTTAACAGCTCTTGGACTATTACTAATTGTATAAAGTGGATAACAACTCGTTTAAATATTCAAATATTTTTTAGGTTAACTATGTTCAAGACATTCAGTTTTAGATGTACCTTTAGGCAGTTTAACATGAAAAAGCTTCTTCATATGACACATATCAGAGAGAATAGAAATATAAGGTTCGTTCAAGAAATAATCGGAAGAGTTACAAAAAATTGCAAAATTTAAAAAACCCATAAAAGTACAAAACATTTAAACATAAAAAAAAAAGTGTCCAAATATTTCTAAAGATTGTTTATAGGATGATTCAAGTTTTGATACCATTTTGAATTTTTGATTAGAACTTTTTTTGTAATTCAACAAAAAATTACTTTTTTAAAATTTTAATATCAAATTTTGACTGTATTATTTTTGTTTTTACTGTAACGTTAGAATGGAAGCTTAACGTTCACAAAAAAGAACATTTTACGAAGTAATTTTACCATTCTCTATTCTCTCATGTTATTATTACTTTCTTCTATCTTTACAAGAAGACAGTATTGGATTCGTGAAAATTTTCTAATTCCGGTTTTCCAATTTACACGTTTTAGGGGCAGAGATCCCGTAAAACATGTTTTTACAAAATGTCTATCTGTGAATCTGCTTGTGAGTCTGTTTGTATGCATGTGACACAAATTTTGTGGGCGTTCAATCACAAGAACTAATGCACGGAATGTAATAAAACTTTAGATTCAGTTAGTCCATGATAAAAATTGGTGCTGATTAGTTTTTGGTGTAAATCGCCCAATAGGTAGTGCTGCTATGCTGCATTATTCATGAGTTACGCAATAGCCATATCTCAAGAACTAATCTACAGATTTTTATAAAACTTCATATTCGGTTATTCATTCAGATAATTTGGTGCTGATTAGTTTTTGGTGTAAATCGTCCAACAGATGGCGTTGCTATGCTGCATTTTTCACAATTTCCGCAATAGCGTTCTCAAGAACTAATGCACGGATTTTCATCAAACTTCAGATTCACTTAGTTCCTGCTATAAATTGGTGCTGATTAAGCTTTATTAAAATCGCCCGATTGGTGGCGCTGCTATGATGTATTATTCGTGATTTTTGCAATTGCTATATCTCAAGAACTAATTCACAGATTTTCCTCAAACTTCAGATTCAGTTATACCTTGATATAATTTGGTTCTGATTACGTTTTGGTATAAATCGCCCAAATAGGTGGCGCTGATAGCCTGCATTTTTCACGATTTTTGCAATAGCTCTATTTCAATAACTAATGTACGGAATTTAATCAAACTTCATATTACGTTACACTTTCACACAAATAGATCCTTTAGAATCATCATGATGGACATAGATTGTCATTTAATTTTGGCACTGTGATGGAGATTTTTGATTAACATATATCAGACAGAAGAAAGTTTTGGGATCGGCACATCCGACTATTTTTTCATTATTATTATTACTCTATTAATACTGATTTGTCAACTAAATTTCTATTATAAAACTAAAATGCATTATGGTTTATTGTTATTGTTCGAAAAATAACACAATTATTGCAGTTAATAAATTCATTAAAGCTTATTAAATGTTACTTTTTTTCCCTATGAAAGTGTTCTAAAAGTTTTACAGTATGAATAGCAATACGTATAAATTATAATTTAAACACGCACCGGTCCTTTCCGCATAAAAAAAACTTTCACTTCAAGATCTTAATGACCATGCTGGAATGTCCTTTCACCGCAAACATTCCAATATATTCGTTCTTAATCTTGTTTTAATGACCACCCTTATTTTTTTTTCCAATAAAGCCACGGCATCTTGAGCCAAAATAAATTACGCCATTAAGCAGAACCTATCACAACGCTGATTTTTCTTCAGTGCCATCACCTTTCAATGCTATCCTCTTACATTAAGAAGTTTTTTCTCCTCCCTTTTTTTCTGTTTTAGTGAGAAATAATTTTTCAGCATTCTTCGACTTCTTCCTGGTTTAAGATTTTGTTCAAAGAAGGAACTGATTACTTCAATCCCTTTCTTCTTTCTCATTATATCTCTTTTTTCTGTTTTTATTTTTTTTATTTCCCCATTTTGTTAAAGTGTTGAATGAAAATTAAGTACTTTTTCAACCTACTCGGATGAAATTAACACACAACAAAGGAAATTTTTTTCGACCTTAAGATTAAGTGGATTTTTAGGTGTTAGAAAATTTACTATCAAATAGTTTCAAGTAATTAAATTTTATTAATAGCATTTAAAATCGATGTAGATTGATATATTTCCCTTAACTTTTTTAAATACTGTATTTAAAGTTTAGGATAAGTTTATGTAATACATAACAAAATATTCATTTCAAATTTCTCATTAAAGTATCCTCAGTTTATACGCTGCTGCTTTATGTGTTATCGTTATTCAGCACATTTTTTCAGACATTAATATTTACCTCGTCACCATCTATTTGGGACTTTATGCACCAAATGTCACGGTATTTTGATTTGCCATAATGCAAGTAAGTGTAGCTGGAAATATCACCTACAGGCGAATTTTAGCAGTACTCCTCATGATTGATAAGGAAGCGCTTCTAAGCAGGTGAGTGTCATGAAAACTTTATTTTTTCTCATTAAAACAAAAATTTTGATGTAAAATTTATATACTTCAGTCCACAAATTTTCTTATCTTTGAATTTTTAAAAAGTGTAATGTTCAATTTTAATTTTCCTTTCAGACAATGTGTCTTTTTCTATGATAAAACCTTTAAAAAAATAAGTTTAAATTAAAGTTGTTATCTTTATAATCTACACTGAAAATCTATTTTTGTGCTTTGCTTATGTTTGAAACATATAAGATTAAAAACATCTTAATTTTTAGCAGTAAAATTTTTAGCAGTTCTTATAAATAATAATGTTTCTTTGATTTACATATTTTGGCTTACTTACTTGGACACTTTGGGTCACATTAGCTTGATATTTTTGTCAGCATTGTAAATTTTTTGTACTTTCCGAACCAAATTTTTTGTACCCCTAAGAATTTTTAATAATTAGAGGAGATAAGAATTTTTAATAATTAGATAATTTAATAATTGCTAGTAGTATTTCACTCCAATGTGTAAGTCACCATGACTGTTGCCTTATGATGAGTCATCAAGTAACATTTCAATGTCACATTGTGAAAAGTATTTTTCTGAAAGTACGCCTTTAGCTCGATTATTTTCGAAGATATTAATTTTTAATTACATTTCTTGGTAACATTTACTGTCATTTCTAAACTCTTGGTCTTTTTTCTGGGTCGTGACGTGGCAGACCTTTTTTTTTTTTTTTACTAACATAGCTTCCTCTCCTAATTATCTACCTAATTTCCAAGAATCAGGTCTCTTAATTATTTCTTGGTTTATTAATTATTTTTCATTTTATTTTGCTGCCCTTTTTTCAATGAATGAGTGAGAAGAGGTGCTTTCGGCTCATACATTTTGCTGGTTTTCCGGTGTGTCTCCATTAAAACTACTTTCAATTTCGTTATATTTTGCACTTGCACTGCATCAGTAAAAATATTTTGTCACACCTATTTTCGGTTTTAGATCATTTTGTACTTGCTCTTAGTCTGCTCAGAAAGTTAAGAAGCTGAAGGTGCCTTTTCATTTTTGAATGCCTTCTTGTATAATATATAGTATCTCTTATTGATGAGAGCTATTTTTCTGAAATTTAGCCACGATTGCCATTGAGGTGCCTTTTCATTTCTGTATGTTTAGAGCTATTTTTCCGAAATTTAATCCCTTAGCATTGTTCCCCCTCCCTTTCCCCCACCTCCAGTATGCACGATTCTTCAAATTGTGTGTGAATGTATGCCATGATTATAGCATTCGTATTTCATAATTCAATTACTATTTATTAATTATACTTCTTATTTTACTTCCTACCTCCACAAACACATGACAAAAGTCTTTTACTTGTGAAAGTGTGCTTTTTGGACGAAACTCTTTTTCTCTCATGCAGTAACACAGAATTTTTAAATTCTTGTTTATGCCTTAAGTAATGATCCCCCCATCTTCGGCAAATATTTTTAAATGCTGCTGGAGGCATAGTGGTATATGTTATTGCCTCTATGTTACTGAGATTCTTCATAAGGACTACCTTAGGGTCATTTTCAGTCTTATCAAACTTATCAAATATTTTATAAATTTTTTTATTAAAATTTAGCATGATAAAAGCTTAAAATTTTAAAAAAAATTACAAAATTTAATTTTTAATTTTTAATTTAAAAAATTATAAAACGTTTGATAAGTTCAATGTTTACAGAAAGTTGGTTTACAGAATAAAGGTGATATTTACCGTATTTTATGTACGAAACGCCGCACTTCTCAAATTGGCCTGAATAAACTTAAAAATATCGTAATCGCCGCACCCGTTGTAAACGCCGCATTAATCGAAACGCTTACTTTTGTCGACAGCGTCACATTGAACTAACTTTAATCAAAGTTTTCTGAGCAGTGTAGGATGCCTCGTTTTTAATATCTTAAGATGTCTGAAGTTTTATTTAAAATATTTAAATCAGATTTTAAATATTTTTATGAATTTTTAAATTAAGGAAACTCAGTTGGTATTTAAAAAAATCGTAAACGCCGCACATGGCGTAAACGCCGCACTTGGAAAAAAATTAACTTTTAAACTCGTAAACGCCGCGGCGTTTCTTCCATAAAATACGGTACCTTCAATTTGATATGAAAGTTTAATTTCTCTTATGTATTTTTCAAAAGTTATATTGTAAGAAAGAGAGATAAGTATATGATTTTTCTTTTACTTTTGTCTATGCATTATATAGTGTTAAAAATGCTACAGTTGTAACACAACTGTAAGTATTTAACTTCAACAAAAGCCTGGTAACTTTAACAAAAGTTAACCAGTTACAAAAATCAATAAGAGTAAGTAATACTGGTTGTAACGAAAATTTCCCGCCACAGCTAATCTGGTCTCTGCACACAGTTCGCGTTGACGTGTTTGCTCATATTTTGTCAAACGATTTTTGGAATTTGAAAGAAATAGACTTGCTTTATAACACTGTGTTGTGAAATTTGTAAAAAAAAAAAAAAAAAAAAAAAAAATATCGTTATCATTAAGTACAATGTGCATGAAATGGAACTATCACGCTACCAGATTAGAACCATCATTTACTTTGCAAAAGTTGTGGCAATTTTTTAGAACTAGGGTATTATTCTTGTAACAATTTCACTCCAAAATATTCAAAACATTTATTTATGTTGAATCGAAAAAAGTGTGTTATTATGAACAAAATTGGGTCCCGAAAGGTACTACAATAATTCCCCTTAAGCGTTAGCAGAACTTTTCTGGATCCGCTGTAAAGATGCACTGAACTGTCCTCAAAACATAAAAAAGAAATCGCCAAACTTTAAATAATCACCATATAGGAAGACAGCATGTATAACAAAGGTTAATTTGTTACATTTTATTCCTAATATTTAAATTTGTCATTGAAATGTATATGTATGTGATATGTATTAAATGTAATGCGTATGTTTAATGTTTTAAATTGACCTCGAAAGAGGTTGAACAAAAATATTCAAATACCGTAGATATTTATAAATTTTTTGTATCTCTTCGGTGATAATGCTGTATTCTAATTTTTGATGAAACATATATGCACATACACGCACACACACACGAGTACTACATGTTTCGTCTGCTGTTTCCAACTCTTTCTTTTTCTTTTTCTGCACTGAAACTGCAAACGAAAACCCATCTAGAACACTTTAAACCAGAGCTGCGGAGTCGGATTCAGAGTCAGGCCCATTTGTGAGCAAAAGAGTCGGAGTCTCTAAAAATTAAGCCGACTCCGACACCAGCTTTTTTTTGTTGTTGTTTGTTTGTTTGACAGTTTGAAGTGAAATTAAACCAATTATATGTAATTTTAAATCTATAAAATGAATTATTACTGCTATTTTTGGACTAAACCAGACTACCCAAGTTTAAGATGCCTCGTAAAATTAAAGATGCTCAAGTTAAAGGTGCGGTTTACACGCTAAATGAAAACCTTTTTTAATTAAAAACTCTAGTGGATATTTCCCATTTAGTATACGAATATTTTACCACAGATTTTTGTATTTGCGGAAACAGGGATAGAGAGGTAGTCTACAAGAGCCCAAGGCCGCAAAATGAAGACAGTTTTTTAAACGAGCCGGGTCAGCAAAATAAAGACAATTTTTGTTAATGGCCCGAACCAGAGTAGTAAAAATATAAGCAGGCTGACCAACCCAATATAACAAATCTAGAAGAATCAAATTACGCCGATAAAATTGGAACAATTTCCAAAGGACATGATTGGACTTGGGTGAGAATAAGTACAATTGTGCTGCATGAACTAATGCAAGTTTGACAACATCAATACAGAAACATAATATGTCCAACTTAGAGATCTGTATCGGGCAGTTAGATTGTGTCTGAGCCCGAGTTTAATTTGTTTAGCAGACTCGGGCAGAGCCATGATTGGACTTAATTATTCTAGGCCGTGTCGGATGCAATTTATTTTTTTAAAATAGTAATAGTTATAAAGAATTTCAGTTAACGGAATCTTTCGTAAAAGTAATAAAGCGGAAAATATATTTCTTTTTTCCTTTTTTTCTTTCGAAGTCAATAAGAACAGAATTAATTCTGAAATAGTGAAATTCTCGCTTCATTTTCTTGTGTTTCCTCATAATTTTAACCAACAGACAACACACTAATATATTAGACAGCCCGGAGTCGGAGTCGAAGTCGTTAAAATTCCCCGAGTCGGATTTGGAGTCGACCATTTTTTCCACCGACTCCGCAGCTCTGCTTTGAACAGATGTATGCTAAAGGAATTCTGCTTATTGGTGATATTCTTTAGTTTGGTATCATTAATTCATTTAATGTTTGTCTGCTCTATTCAGCATATGAAAGATGCAAAATAAAACGTAGTTGCTACCATTCTTCCTTTCTCTTTTATTGTAATTATCATAAAGTGAGTCCAGAAAACAATGTTTGTACTAGAAAATGAAAGGAGGGAAATGGAAGGAATGAGACGATGTCACAGCTCCGCAATTGTGGTCGCAAATACATCTCAACTTGGCAGAAAGGAGTCTTGATTAAAGGAAGCGGTGATGAATTCGTTCCGAAGTTAGAGACAGGCGCCGTTGAATCATGTATGAGGAATCCCGACTACCAATTAGAGCAAGGAAATAAACGGGAATAGAGATATATTAAACACGCTCGAAACGTGCTCTTTCTGACAGTTCCTCCAGTTATCTCATCATTTCAATTAAAAAATTGAAATGAGCTTTAACTCTACTACTACGATTACTGCGAGGGAAAAAAGTTTGTGTTCTTTCTCCTCCAATTTTTCACGTGATCTAAATCTTTAAAAATGACGGTGGTTTTATAATGTGCCCATACAATCACATATACGCATAGATGTAAATAAGGTATAATCAAATTGGTTCTTATGCATTATTGTAATACACATGCATCAGCATTGTAATATACTCAGTACTGTAATATAAAAATGACGGTGGTTTTACAATGTGCCCATACAATCACATATACGCATAGATGCAAATAAGGTATAATCAAATTGGTTCTTATGCATTATTGTAATACACATGCATCAGCATTGTAATATACTCAATACTGTAATATACATGCATCATAATATTATTTTTAATTAAGAATATTATAAAATGCAAATCAATTATTTAGAATTTCAATATTTTACCTTTCTTCTCATATTTAACAAAAAAGTATAGTCCTATTTCAAAATAAAGTATTTTTTCTTTAAATGTAGTATTTCTTTTTAGAACTATATTCAGTAACCAGTCATGAACCCTTGATTTAATGAATTCTTTTGTAAGAAAAAAAAATGGGCAGATCTTATTAAATGAATTCTGATTATATCTTCAATGGGTTAAAGCAAGAAAATTTCCCTTCGTGAGTCACTAATAAATTGGAAATTGGCGACCTTATGGGAAATTTTCTAGGGGCTGACTCCGTAGGTTATCCCTGTTAACTCATCATCACAGTGCTTATTACACGTGAAAATTTGAAGCGACAAAAATTGCCTGCGACTAGTCAGTTTTCCAATCATTCCATTGGTTGTCCGGAAAAAGGCTTTTCCTCGTGAGTTTTCCAAGCATTTGATTGGCTGTTCCGGGCAACAAATTTCACACCATGGACGGAAATAGACATCGCAGGCGGTAAAATTGACTTTACCCAAGAGTGGCAATCGTCACGGCCTCTGCCAGTATGTACCCTCTGAAAAAGGCTGTTTGTTGGACGAAGGAGTGGCTGTGTTAAAATGAACTTCCCACCTATTATTATCATGTATTATCATGTATCATGTATGTTTTTCTTCTGGATACCCGAATCTGCCCCGACAAAAAGCTGTTTGCTTTTCAAGCAACTCTTTTAAAGCCATAGGTTGACATTGAGTCGCCTAAAATTACAGGCAACTTTGACGCCTCGTGTATTAGCACTTTCAGTCAACCATAACGTCTCGCTAGGAGTTAATGCTTCAATATATGTAGATTTCAAGGCCTTTAATATCTCATTACCTTGCTTATCTTGCTGAAAATTGCAGTCCGCACAATAAAATTTCTATTTAATGTTATATAATGCAATTTTCTTTTTTCTAATAAAAATATAAATTTTAATAAAGAATATTTTTAAAGTACTTTCAAGAGATATTATATTCATAATAAAACAAAAATAAAGCAATTAAAAGACTTAAAATTTCATATTGTCATTTTCCTGGCATGTCACACTGTGATGTGTGCAAAGTAAAGGGCTTCTTTCTGCTATCATGTACAAATATCTTTTTTTAGTTTTTTTAATTTCTAATTTCTAATTTCTAATTATACCTTATATAACACATATATGTGGAAGGTGACGAGTTCTGTATTTTACAAATAATTTTCCATAATTAAAATATGCTTGTCACTGAAAATAAATGTCATTTTCCTGGCCTGCTCATTTTAGTTCTTTATGAGGTATGAAGATGGTGCTGCAGAGTAATTCTTCTTGTTCTTGACATAGTTCAAGTCAAAAGTAGTGAAAGCATTGCTACCAGAAAGATATTTTAGATATTTCTTTGAAAATAATGTGTTTAAAGGCTTTGTAAAGATTGAGTAGACTTTTATTATGTCATTTTCCTGGCTTCTATGAATTACAAATAAAACTTAACATTACACTGAATTGTATGTACTAAAGAGGAAACATGTTCCTTTAAACAAAATTAAAATGTTAGATCTAAAAATGAAAAAAAAACAAGAATGTGAAAAATGTTTTAGAATGAAATTGTCATTATCCTGGCATACATATGCCAAGAAAATGACATATAATTATAATTACAGTCACCTCTCACTTATACGCGTTTGAAGGAATTGATTTAAAATCGCGCATAACTGAGAGAATGTTGATGTAGTATTTCTTTATACACATTATGGGGAAAAAAGCATTTTGCAATATAAGAATTATGATTAATAACATTTTATAAAATAAAAAAGGTTTAATATTAGTATATCGTACTTCTAAAAAAAATTCTTACACTTTCACTATAAAAATTAGTTTAAAAAAATACAATAAACGTAAAATTTAATTTTACGTAGAAAGAGATCTAGTACTTACAAAAGAAAAAAAATGCTAATTAGTCCTCTTTAAAGAAGTCATCAATGGCCGTATGTTTTTGCTTAGGTCGTGTTTGTACAACGACGTTTTCTAATGCATTAAAGTGCGTCATTGTATTTGATGCTACATCAGCATTTTGAAGGTAACATCTCAAAGTGTCCAGGGCTCCTAAAGCAGCATCATAAGATGGGACAATCACAGTATCAGTTTCATCATTATCATCCTCTTCTACTTCTTTTTCAGCATTCACGTCATCAAAAACAGTTTCAATATCTCTTATTGCCGTTGATGTTAAGTTTTCATCAACATTGAAGAAATCTTGAAAAGAAAGAGAATCTTGGCTTATTCTGTTCCATTCTTCCACGTCTACGTTAAAATCATTGCTGTCGTTTTCATTTTCCTGTAATGGAATAATTTCAACATCATTTGAAGGGAAAAAACCCGCTTTTCTAAAGCAGTTAGAAATTGTTGTGGCTGTTACGTTATTCCAAGCGGAAACCAACATATGCATAGCATCCAGAATCCAAATTTTCTTGAATTCCTTTTACTGCTGTGTCAGCACTGGGGGATCTGGAGGATGGGCGGGACACTGGCCCATAAATAGCAGAACGTTTCTTTCTTTTTTTGCCATCTTCATATCAAATTCTTTCAAAAAGTCTAAAAAAATTTTCGATGTCATCCAGGCTTTGATGCTACTTGCATAAGAACATGGCAATTTCTTCACATTTTTTAAACACTGTGGTTTCTTCGATTTACCAATCACTATTGGCGGTAACTTTTCTGATCCGTCCGCATTGCAACATAAAAGCACAGTCATTCTTTCTTTGCTGTGTTTGCCACCATGACATGTTTCTCCCATGAAATCCAGGGTTTTGTTTGGTAAAAGACGGTAAAATAAACCTGTTTCGTCGCAGTTAAAAATATTCTTAACATCAAAGTTTTGAATTAAATTTGGAAGATCTGCAATCCATTCATTAATAGTTAAATCTGAAACAGCTGCGCTTTCACCACTCAGGCAGTGATTTGTTAAACCGTGTCTTTTCTTAAGTTTTTCTAGCCATCCCCAAGAAGCAGAAAAATTTTCGATTCCCAATTTTGTGGACAAAGTGAGTGCCTTTTCTTTGAATAACTCACCACTAATGGGTAAATTAGAAGCTCTTATTTTTCTAAACCACTGAATTAAAGTGGTTTTTAAAATCTCAAATTTTCCTTTCTGAATTCTTGTTCGTTTCTTCGCTTGTGTAGAATACTCACTGTTCATTTTTTTGATCGAGTCCTTGTTCTTTAAAATCCCTCTGAGCGTTGATTCTGGCAAATCGAATTTTCGAGCTAAACTTATTTTTGACAGTTTAGGATCATTTTCTGCTACTCGTATAACCTCCATTTTGAACGATATTGTTAACTTTCTTTTACTCATTTTTATTGCACAAAGAAAACAAAAATAAAATCCAGGTGCTGCCGTAATAGCAAAGACGGAAAGAAACACGCGAGTAGATTGATAAAAAGAAAAGAGAAAAAAAGAAAAGAAGAAACCATTAGAACTGAGGGGAGACGGTGAAATGCCTAATTGTAACAACCTATCCACCCTTTCAGGTGCCGCGGAACGGTCTTTTGACCTTGACACCTGCAGAAAAATTTTTATAGATAAAAAAAAAAAAACTTTCGAATGTAATTCATAGTTTGTGAATTGCGTTTTATTTTCGCGTATAACTGAGAGAGACAATTCAAAGTTCCGCTTATAAGTGAGAGATGTATAGCATTATTTTCCTATTCCTCGTGACGGGACCTTACGAAATTCGCGTATAACTGAGAGACGCGTATAACTGAGAGGCGCATAAGTGAGAGGTCACTGTATATAAAAATGAACTTAAGCTCTTCGAACTTTAACAATTTTACATAGAAATTCCTTTATTCAGCTGTTCAACCAGTATTTTTTTTTAAAATTAGAAGCTGTGAAACGATTTAAATTTTCAAAATTTTTATTTTCAAAATCTCACATTTTGTGATATTTACCCAGTTATTCATATAATTCTTCAATACCAACTAATGATACAAACTGCTTTCTCTAAGTCTCATTGTTGCCTCTCTCTTGTTGACGCAGAGAAGCTAATTTTTATGTAATCCATTTATTATTGTGCACAGTTTCTCTATAAATTTGCTCGTTTACGTTCAAAATCTTCCTTTTTTATATAGATTAGAGTTTATTATAAGATTTTGTGTAATAAAGCATTTTTCTATACTGTTCAGATATAAACTATTTACAAACAGCTTTTGGAAATCTTACTTTTATAATAAGTATTGATAGCTTTAAACTCTCAATATACCGGGTGTCCCAAAAAGGACTGACTGATTTTAAAATTCAATAACTTGCAAACGGTTACAGATATTTAAAAAATTCTTGCAGGAGGGTTATGCATAAGGTCAAAAGTTTTATTACAGTGATTTTCGATTTTAGTTCGAATTACAAACAATAGATGGCGCTGTAATCAATAGTCGCTAAATACAGGCTCGATTTCTGATCCTTTCTCTTGTTCCATGCTGAAAAAGGAGATGGAAATGTATTATCCGGGCCACGAAGTACCAAAAATTGAGCCTGAATTCAGCGTCTATTGATCGCAGCGCCATCTATTGTTTGTAATTCGAACTAAAATTGAAAATCACTGTAAAAAAACTTTTGACCTTATGCATAACCCTCCTGCAAGAATTTTTTAAATATCTGTTACCGTTTGCAAGTTATTGAATTTTAAAATCAGTCAGTCCTTTTTGGGACACCCGGTATATATATCATTAATTTCAATTTTTATTACTATAAACATCTGTAATTACCTCTTAGTTATGTTGTTTAAATAGACATTAATTCAGTGATTAGCATACTAACTTTGTACAAACATGACATACAGGGTGGTCATTAAAAAAACCTTCCCTGATATATGAACCCCTCGCGGCCTAACTACTCAACCAATCAAAAAGAAATTTTAGATATACTTATTTGAAGGTAATATGCGCATGAGATCTGGATGATTTAAAACAATAGAGCTCTCATGGTTACGATTACAGTGAAAAAATTTCGAAATTTTCGAATGGTAACACCCATTTTTTTTTTTTTTTTTTTTTTTTTTTTTTTTTACCCATGAGCAAATTTATCAGCGCATTGAAAAACCATAAATGGCGTTGGAATGATGCACGTACGATGAAAATTGCCGGCGTAAAACACTTGCAAAAAGGAACATTGCGAGGAACGAAGGCGTGGTTACAAGCTACAAGACATGTTTTTCAGTAGCCGATTTTTTTTTTCACTTGTGAACTGAGTAATGTTGTAAGATTTGTCTTAAAAGGTGTTTTTGAGTTGTGTTTGTGTACACATAGTGAAAATAGAAATATAATCCTTTGTCTTGGTGTGCAGAATATTACGTTACATAGGAACTGATTAGGATTGAGTGCCACGATATTACACTGGCAATTTTAGACATACGTGTATCGGTCCAACGACATTTATGGTTTTTCAATGCGCTGATGAATTTGCGCAGGAAAAAAAGGGGGTGTTGCCATTCGAAAATTTCGAAATTTTGTCACTGTAACCGTAACCGTGAGAGTTCTATTGTTTTAAATCATCAATCCCGAGCGCATGCCTTTAAATAACTAAATCTGAAATTTCCTTTCGATTGGTTGAGCGGTTAGGTCGCAAGGAGTACATATATCGGGAAAGTTATTATTATTATTTTTTTTTTTTTTTTTTTTTTTTTTTTTTATGACCACCCTGTACTTAACCTAAACGAAAAAGCTTGCAAGACTTTATGTGATTTTAAATAGAAATATAAAATATTGAGCCAGTTTCCTTGGAAAAATCTTATGAATAGTTTTTTTCTTTGGCAAATCGACCAAAATTGATTAAAATACTACCAAACTACTCCAACAGCAGGGCCAGCTTTAGCAGAATGGCGCCTCTGTCGAGATTTTCTTCAGGGGGGAGAAATTTGTTCAACTGCTTCATTCTCCCAAAAGTGTACATTTTCAGTACTAAATTTTCTTGTAAAAAAATTTTGTTTTTTAAGACAAATATTATTATTTTTAGAAACCCATCACTTATTACAAGTAAAAATCCGCATTGGCCGAAATACATTATATTTATTTTTTTATCAACACCATTCACGGAGGTGATCTTTACGCTATGGTTATGTTTGTGTAGTGAGAACAAAGCTTAAAATAACTATTTATTCTGTTAGAAATATACCTAAGGAGCAGAAGAATGCACATTGAATTTATTGGAGAGAATATAAAAACCTCCAAAAACTTGTCCCTCATCTTGAGCTCCTTTTCATTCCCCATCTTTTACATATTTTATCAATTGTTCTCTTTCGAAATTTAGAAATTGTATCTTTTTCTATTTACAGCCATTGGAAATTCTTGGAAAACATTTTCCTCTGAAATATACATTTTTAAAATTGAGAGATTCGCGGAGGTGAGGAACATGCTCCAAATACTAACCTATAATTATTAAGATTATTATTATTGGGCACTAAGGACGGTACGCTAAACGATACCGTCAGCTGAAAGTTTGCATATCTGGCGTTTTTAACGTTGCTTTTAAATTTATATCATACATATGTACATTTTTTTTTTAATTGTTCTTTAAATCAACATCTGCTGATATAATTACATAAGGACTATATAAGCATACATCTTAGGATTAATTTAGTCACTTTGAATTACAAATCACGGATGTGAGAATCTCCAATAACAATGGTTGCTTTTAGGTAGATTTCGTAAGAAATATTACCTATTGCAGTCGTTACCATGGTGCAACTTTTGAAAAATTCCTTCATAACTTTTCATCATAGGACCCCAGGAACCCAAAACCACCCCACCTAAAAAGTTTATATATATATATATATATATATATATATATATATATATATATATATATATATATATATGTATATGTATGTATGTACTAAATTTTGTCCGCACGATAAAAGTCGCAATTATGCACGGATCGTCTTCAAACTCGCCAACAACTTTCAGATGGCTAATATCTCGGCGGGGATTGAAAATAGGCAAAATCGGTCCAAGGGAATGGAAATGGGGAGGGTTCAAAATTTTGAATACCGTCTTAACAAGATTCTGATAAAACCAGCTCTTACACAACAATGACAGGAAAAAATAAATATTTTTCGTTATAACAGTTGCCAACAATTAAAAAAAAAAGCAATAAAATTCTCACCACAACAATTGCTTTTCTATTGCAAGTTCACGTGAAAAATTAAATTAAATAAACAGTTTGACGAATTGAAAACAAATTGAATATTACGTCATAAGTTTTCTAGAGCAAGATTTCTGCATGAAAACTCAAAATGAAATAAATAGTTTGATGAATTTAAAAAAAAAAAAAAAAAAAAAAATTATTGCGTCATACTGGAAATAAAATGAACATCATGCGAGTTTGAGAAAAAGTATTAAAACATGATAAAAACACGACTATGGAAATATTAACTTATTTTAACACTTTGAGGTTCTCTGAATTTGCTTTAGCTATTTTTTATACCTATTCCATATACATGCGTGTGTGTATTCCTGTATATTAGAATTTTCACAAAATGTTTAGCTCCCTAGAGCTCATTCTTAGTGGAGGAACTGGGTTTATCTCTAATCTTGATTTAAGTTTTGTTGGTGAATTTAGTACTTAACTTCGAAATCTACCTCCGCCTGTAGTTCCGAGCAGGCAGGGATTTTTTTATAACAAAATCTAACACCTAAATATAAAAATAAGTTTCTGACTTATAATTTAACATCAGCAAACATAATGGCTAACTTTCGCATCATGGGAAACAAAATGTGATGATAATTTTTCAATTTGTTAACCAAAAAATGCAACTTAACGTTTGGACCATAAAGGTGAAGGTTTTTTGGGGGACACTACTTTCCATACTCAGAAAACAAACAAAAACACAAAGAAAGTCCCACAAAGAACTTTCCCAAGTTACTTAGCTCTTGAGATAGTAGTAGCTAGAACAATAACTATTTAACTACTTTTTTTTCAATTAAATAAGTACTCAAACATTTTCCTTAGTAACATTGGGTTTCGGACATGGCACGGAGGTGAGATCTCACATACTGTGAACTGAGAAATGAGAAATAAAAAATATAAAGTAACCATAAAAAATGTATAAACACAACACATTTAGTATTCCTTCATTATCAATAGAAAATATAAATTAATTCAAAAATATTCATGTCAAATACTGAAAAATGCTGTGGACTGGAATAGTGCACTTTTGAAAAAATGACCCTATTGGCTAACAACGCTCGGTTTCGTATGTATGCAAAGGCGTCAAAATTAACCATCAAATACATCGTAATCGTTGAAAGATCTTGGAGAATGTTCTGCTTTTTTTATTCCAAGAGAATTGAAAATGAAAAATCAACTCTCCAGAAAGATTCTGCTTAGCACACAAAACAAGAATAGATTTTTCCACCTAGTATTTTTGAGCTTATGCTTTAAAAACTATCCGCACTGAAATCTATTTTGAAACGGTAAAAAGGAATTTAATATTAGGAATTCGAACTTTAAACTTTCATAAACCCTAAGCTGCTTGACCGAATGAATGACTTCTCATTTGGTATCCTAAAGCAAAAATTGTTTAAAAAAATAAAAAAAAAAAATGTTCTGTCCAAACTTGGTGTTTGCATTGAAAATATCAGAGGCTGGTGCAATTTTAGTATGACGCCGATTTCCTAAGCTTATATATTTTTAAATATAAATTGAAACAAAACATAATTTCTAATCGAATAACTATGTCTCCTTTTTCCCCCTTTTTTACTTCCTGGGACAGGCGATTAAAATGCATGGGGGTGTTCTCTACTTTTTTTTTTTCTGATTTTGTCTGATCTATGTTTCATAAAATACTGATTCATAGCAAAATAGCACCACAATTTTCTATTCTGACTATTTGCATATTTTCAGAGAAAACTCGTAAAAGCAAAAAGCAATGCGAATTTTGGCCAAGAATTCTGGAAATTTCGCCACTATGTGTTATCCCGCCTTTTTTTTTTTTTTTTTTTTTTTATCGCTCTGCCCCGCTATTTGCAACAGGAGATGTAGCATTACCATCAGTGTGAAGACAAATGATGACTTAATAGATTATGAAATCTGCAGCATAAGCAAGCAGAAAGAAAAATAAATAAAGAATATAAAAAGTACCAAAAAAATGAAATTTTAGTGACTACTTTCAAATCTTTGGTTACGAATTTACACACAAACTAGAAATTTTGCACACATCATTTAAGGTCAGAATGGGAATTACTAGCTTATTTAAATGAGACTCTATATTCTCTTAATTTAAATTTCATTCTATTTTATTTCATCTGTTTTTCATTTTTTATTTTGTATTTATTTATTTTCATGAAATTTCTCACATTGATTTCCAATTAAAAAGCAATATAATTACTTGTAAAAGACCAAGAAAAGCATTCACTCACACATGCGCACACACACCAGGTTTTTTTTCTGTTATGTGTGTGGGCGTGGGGTAATGGGGGGATCATCAAAGTCATAAAAATAGAAAATTTCTTTGAAGCTGTTCTTTTTAGTTGAAGACATGCTCTTAGCCGCAACATTTAAAAAAAATGCATCATTTTTTCCTTTAGTTTCAGAATTTTTAGGTATACAATACATTTAGCACTTTTGAATTGAAATTATTTCTATAATTATTTAATACTTAGTCATGTTTTGATTTAATAGGGTCAATATATAATAAAAATAGAATCGCATGTGTGAAAATTTAAGTACAAATAAAAGATAAAATGGTATTAAAAGAAGGAATGATAATACAAAAATAAAAAAACTATATGAATGTAATGTGGAATCGTCAGAGTACGTATATACTATATATATAAAGAGAGAGGGAGAGAAAAAGGTGGTACATTATCAATAGATATAAATAATCTAAAACCGTCAAAAACATAATTGCTTTCACTTCAAACTTTTTAATTCAAGAGATCAAGGGAAATCTTAAGTTACTTGAGTAAAAATATATGTTTTTTATAAACTTTATTATCCTGATTGCAAAATATAGCTATCTATTTTCTTATTTCAAAAGTGATATCACAACATATTAGCCCAATTCCTGCTCCTGTCACACTGTGTCACACTTTGTACATCCCTTCTTCCCTCTAGAGGTGTGACGCAATTAATTCATGACTCTTCTATCATTTTTCACAGGAGTGCACTTTGAATCATTGTACATATAGTTAATTATTTATTTAAATCTAGTATTGCATTTCTTAAGCTACCGTATGAACTCCAGTTTATTTTGATTTAGGATGTGTTTCTTACTGAAGCAGTGACTTAAGTTATAACAAGAAAGAAAAATCATGCGCCAAGTATATATTATGAAATACTTTCCAACACTTCCAGAATACGTTCAAAAAATTTTGCCGTTTAAAAAGGTAAAAAAATACCAAAGTTGATATTTTAGAAAACGCATGACAAATTTGAAGACCAGATTTCAACAATTGCTGCCCATAGCGGAAAGGTACTCCAACTCTTTTGTGTAGCTCTGTATATGATCTACAGATTTGTATATATTCTACATAGTATGCTAAAAATTATTATAGTAAGAAAACGCATAATATAGTCGAAAATTCCCCTCCAGCAGTTTTTACCAGTTAATGGAAACATACTCGAATTCTTTTGTGCAGCCCTGTAAATTTGCAGCTGATTTTTATACACGCCATATATTTACGATAATATTTAATTCAGGCAAAAACTCGCTTAAAACTACTAAAATCCCATTTCCAGAAATTATTATCTAGTCCATGTATCCAGCTCTTTGCATAGCCCTGTATATTACTTTATTTATATTTTACAAACATCTCTTTTAGTTAAGCTTGACAATGCATAACTCAATTCTAAAAAAAAATCTTTTAAGCAATTTACGCTTATTCTCATTAATTCATACGAATTCTTTCGTGTAACCCTGTATATGGTCTATAGAATTTATACACACCATGTAGTATAGCCCAGTAAATTTAGACCAAAAAGGGTATCGATAGCTAAGAAATTCATAATGAGCTAAAATTTTTAGGCTTAGCTCCTGGATATGTATAGAATGGATGCTGAAAAGTCTCAAAAAATTCGATGTCGGCTTCCATCCAAAATGGCGGATCAACTGTGGTCGCCAAATAATTGAGCCTTGTTGGATGTTTTTCTGCATATTTACGTCAAAAGTGAATATTTTTCGCTTCTAAGGAAACCAATGCAATCAGCAAGTATGCTTATTTGAATATGAGCTTAGGTTTATAAAATAAAGAATTTATAAATGTATGGCAATACTATTTATTTAAACTGAAATTATTTAAAAAAAAATAAAAATCGTTTTTTCCTTTGGAGTTTTCACCTACGTTTTCACACCCAGGCATTTTTTCAACAAAAAATGCAGATAAGAATAAGAATAAAAGGTAGTGAATGAAGGAATTTCCTACGCATGCGCACCATACAGACATGGGAGGGGGTTGGAGAGGAATGTGAGTTTGCTGACGCCGGCTCTGCTCACAGTTTATTGTTTCGGCCAAAGGCTTGACTGTGCGTGGTCATTTTCGCTTCTGTTTTTGCTCCGTTTAGCTTTTTATGTCCGAATATAGTTCAAATGGATTGTGATCCGTTGTGTGTGATTTGTGGTGAAGCACTGAATGTTGGTAAAACAGTTACAGTGACAAGGGGCCTTCAAACCCATTTATACATTCAGCAAATGGAAGAATTAATGGAGAAAATGGAAAGCAATGAATTTTAAAAAATTGTTGATGGTTATTTTACTATTTGCAGAAAAGACAGGGCATGGAGTGGAGTTACACCAGACATGATAATAGAGCAGAGTCTCATGAAATCCATAAAAATAGCAGGAGGCTTAACACATGGCCGAGGAATGGAAGATTCTACTTTGTCCAGATGGATTGCTTCTTGCCCAATGAACATGAAAGTATCGGAAGTATTAGAAGATTTTTGTGAAAAAATTTATATATGCTCAGAACAGCACGTTGAATTTCGGCCTTCCAGACAATCAAGAGATGATTCTGATTTGAATAAGCTATCCGAATGGCTACTGCTTCACAATCCTTTCGATAATCAATGTCCTAAACATTTGTTGATGAATATAGCTAGTTGATTGGTTGCTGATGATAAAACAAACTGTGACAATGCAAAGAAAATTGGTGAAAATTTACTGTCTTCAATCATAGGATGTTCATTTGGGAAAATTAAACTTCAACGGAAGAAGAGAGTTATACCAATATCGGCAACAAATAACACATTGATAATAAGGAATTCAACTGTCAATCCTCTACATATTCAATCCTCTACAGTTGTTTAGGATTGCTGCTGTACTCAAGTCAAATGAAAATCTACGGGATTACCTCAAATACGAAGTGGCTCCTCAACCTCCCTCCCTCTTTGATGAAGTTTCAATGAGGAAGAATGTTAAATCAACTTTAGCTGCTATCATTGAAACAACTGAGCCTTGTGTTGAACCTCCACCAACTTGCTCGTTTATTGTAGATGGAGGATTTCTTTTGCATGCATTGGTTTGGAATGAGTCCGACACCTACAGAGATATATGCCTCAAATATGTTAGACTTGTCCAGAAACACTTCTCTCCATGTGAAGCAGTTGTTTTTGATGAGTACACTTGTGCCGTATCAACTAAAAGTGTGGAGAGGCAAAGAAGGTTGATGTCGAAAATGTCTGAAATTATTGCTTTTGACGAAAACATGGCGGTCAAGCTGCCTTAAACAAACTGTTTTTTTACGGAACTCCGAGAACAAGGATAGGCTTATTCGAATGGTCATGGTCTACTTCCAGGCCGAAAGAATAACTACCCTATAGGCGGATGCTGATGCTGATGCACTAATCTGTACAACAGCAATTAATTCAAATAAGACCAATTCTAGATTAGTCACAGTAGTTGGTACTGACACAGATCTGCTAGTCATTCTCATCGCACGAGGTAACCCAGGAAAACCACTCTTCTTTCTACGACCTTGCGAACAAAAATGCTATAACATATTTAAAATTCAAAAATCAATTGGCCCAATGAAGGATTCCATTGTCTTCCTACATGCAGCAACTGGATGTGATACTACATCAGCAATTTTTAGGAAGGGGAAATCCTCAGCTTTTAAATTGATAAAGAAAAACCACGAGTTGCTTTCTTTGACTTCCTTATTCAACAGTCCTCAACTTAAACCCCAAAAGGTAATTGAAATTGCGGAGATATTCATGAAAAACTTTTTTGGGGGAGAGAAAGTTGACTCCCTAGATGAGCTGCGATACATCTGTTACAATAAAAAAGTAACCAAAAATCTCTCATCAAAATTTAACCTGGCCGTTCTTCCACCAACAAGTGCAGGAACTTCGCAGTTACTTCGCAGCACTTCGGGTTTATCTTCAAGTCCAACAGTAGCTGGGAAACAACCCAGATCCTACTGAATGGGGATGGTTCATGAAAGAAGGCAGATTAAACCCATTACCTTCAACACTTCCGAAGATCTTCTGCAGTTTATCTCTTGTGATTGCAAAATAACAGCTGCAAGGGACTGTGATGAAAGATGTCAGTGCAAGAAGGCAGCTCTTCATTGTTCTAGGTTTTGTACCTCTTGCTTAGGAGAAACATACACAAATTCAGTTCGTCCTATTAACGGATTTGAAGACGACGATAACGGTTACGACGTTGAATGAGTGGCATTCTGGTAATTTTGTTTTAAGTTTATTTGCCACAAGATTATCAGCTTAATTATTACAAGCATTACTATAATGTTTTATTGTACTTTCACTTTGGATTTAAATTTTTGTGCCTTGTAATAAATAATTTAAACTTGTTCTAACTTTCTTTCTTTTTTTTCCATCACAGTCCTCTGACAAACATTTCTATATAGAAAAATGGAATATCTGTCATTTTTTAAAACAAAATTTTAAAAATAATCCTTACAAATAGGATTAAAAACATACAGATGGCTTGTCAATAGTTTCTTAAGTACGAGGCAAAACAGGCTGAGGGCAATGAAATTCTATTCATTTGACGACAAATAAATGAATGTACAACTCATTCGTAGCTTTTATTTTGATAAAAACTAGGTACCGGGATCGACTAATTGACTGAGGCCTAGGCAGGCATCTCTTTGCGGGACCCCTACACCTTAAGGTTCTTTTACAAGACCATTAAAAAACCTCAACAGAGAGTTTTTTTATAGCAATTTTATTGTTTTTTTTTTAATTTTTTAGGCCTTTTCTGGTACGGGGGCTTGGGGCACATACCCCGTGTGCCCCTGCTTTAGTCAGGCCCTATGTATACATTAAAACAGGATGTAATTAGAGGTCACAGAATTTTTCAGAAGTAAAAAAATATTGATATATGACTTAGAAATGGAAAAAAAAACATTGGACGATGCAAAAAGGTCTTAGCGGCCATCTTTGATCGGCCATTTTGGATAGAAGCACACATGAGAACTTCTGAGACTTTTAAGGTTTTTTTTTACTTGTCATAAAGAGCTAATTCTGAAATTTTCAGCTCATTATGAATTACTTAGCTATCAAACCCTAAATTTACTGGGCTAATATGCAAAAATTTAGTTAAGGCTTTTCTCAAATCTCAACTGCTCTGCTCAACAAGCGTAAAACGTTTTAAAACATTTAGAAATTCATTCTTTAATGGAAAGATATAAAATTGAAGGCCTGACTATGGAAGCGATTCGGAATGGAACTATGTTTTACATATTTTTATAAATAAATTACCTATTGAGCTATAAGTGATTTTGATCACGTGACAAAGACGTTTTTCACCCTTCCTTGAGCAGTTATTCTTCTTTCGGGCAGAAATTCGGTTCAAAATGCCCACTTTGACAATATTTTCTGAAAGCTCTATTGCATTTGCAAAAAAAAAATAATAATAATAATAAAAAGGAAAACACAGTTCAATTTTATAGTTTCTGAACAACAACACCTGCTAGTTTCATACATTTAAGAACAAAAATAAATTAAAACTTATGTCATAAAGTGGCCCTTTTGAATTTGAGAACAGCTTTAAACTTAAAAACTCATACCCTAACTGAAAATGCAATTTTAGCAATCATCCCTAATGGAGAATACTTCGTATACAGTATCATATCCGAAATCTTTTATTTATCCCTGTAAATGAACGTTAAATGCGATGCACATCATATTTTACTGCAAGCATCTAGTAGTAAACCTCAGTAATGTATATTAATTCCATCATGTTTGATATAGTGCAACATAATTAAAATACGCTGCGAACAGTTTTTCCCCGTATACGATCATATAACCGAACATTTTTGTATGACCCTGTGTAAATGAATAATTAATGCTTTGCACCCATATTCCACAGAAAGGATGTTTTAGTGCACTTCATACATTCATGTCAATTTCATTATGTTTGTAACAGGGAAACATCATTAAAAACCGCCACAAATTATTTTTCTTCATAGACCAAAATATTATGGAATACTTTTGAGTTCCCTGTACACGTACTGAAAGTCTTACACATGACATATTCTATAACAACCATCTTCTAATGCATCTCAATAAAGTATATAAATTTCATTATGTTTAAAATAGTGTAACATTATTAAAATACACCGCAAATGATTATTTCCCCCATAGACCCTACTGTAACGAAATACTTTTGAGTGTCCCTGTAATTGAAGTATAAATACTTTGCTACACGTTTCATTTTCAATACTAACATGCCATGGTAAACCCCAATAACGTGTATCAATTACATAGCAATTCGAGTATATTTACACAAGTTAGAGCACGGAGAGACAAACTCAATTAACTAGAAAACAGGAATTCTGCTTTTTCAGAATTTAGTGTCGCCCCCGATGAAATTATATGTATATGTATATAAATATAGATAATGCAAAACATATTTCAGTTCAATATTATTCAACATATTCAGAAACAAATTGCATTAAAACGACCTTTTTTACCCCCAACTAGGAGGCTCGATCCTCTACGAGCTACGCTCGCCAACCCCCGTTCAGATACCGCAGTCTCTAAAAGCACGCTAATTTGATCGGCTTTAAAAAGATTTTGAAAGATTGAATTATAATTTTAAAAACAGTGGCGATCTCCCTATAAACGGGTTTTTATTCATTTCTCTTTGATTGAGGAATTTTCAAGCCAAATCAGCTGCTGTTAAAAGATACAATGGCTGTTTTCGTCTTTGATTAAATAAAATCAGTTAAACATTTCAAAATAGGGTAATATAAAATGAATTAAGTAAATAGAGTCTTTGTCTCCCGATATTTGTTATCAAAGCTAAAAGAAAGTTCTTTTAAATAAGACATTTTAAATGTATCGTTTTTAATCTGATGTAATTTTCACCAAACTTTTCTTTCTCTTTTTAATATTCACGTGAAAATACTTTTGTTAGAAATGAAATACTATTTGCGCTGTCCTAACAAAAATAGTTGAAAAGATCATCTCAAAATATCAAATAAAGGTCTCGCGCAATTTTTAAATTTAAACTGTTTTGCAATATTATTTTTTGTTTATTTTACGTAATAAGTGCAATGTGACGTAAATGTGACGTAATTTCTCCTATTTAAGACTTCTAACGCATGTTAATGAATTTATTATTTTACAATATCCTTTCTCTTCTAAAATTCACGTGTAAATATAGTTTTTATGAAGTAATTTTCAATAAGTTCCTGTTTTTTATACGTAATTATTTAATTCTAATTTGAAAGTTTTTTTCTGTTTATAATAGTCACGTGTAAATAAATTTTTAATTTGAAGCAAACATTATTGTTTGCGCTGTTTATACAGTTGGCAACAGTTTAAATTAATACCATTTTCTAAAATAAGTAAAAAATATCTCTCGAAATGCTGAAAATTTCAATTTAAAATAGAAATAAAAACTCAAAAAATGAATCAAATTAAAAAAATAAATGCAGTCTGCACACTGGGAAATTCTAACGTATAAAATGATCTAAAAATGAATTAATTCCCATGTATAGTTTTTGCTCCTAGAAAACTTTTTTAATGGAACGATTTTGTCCAACTTTAGCATTAAATATCTCTTAAAATAATTCTTCGATTTGAAAATTGTCTCGATCAGCGTGTTTATCAAACATTTCTCTATAATTCTACCGATTTTCATATTTTTGTATGCAATACTTTTCTTAATATTAACGGAGAAAGACCTCCGGTCACAAAAAATTCAAAACCGGCGGCAGTGACAGCGTAAGTTACTTTTTTTTAGAATAGAGAGATACGACGGTATAAAAATTGAAAATGTGCGATGCTTAGAAGTTTAAAAATTGTAGTAGGATATTTAATAGTACAATGATGCATCTGCTTTGTTTTACGGCAGGCTTATACAACGGAACGTTATTTTTTGGAGACGACATTTTATTTGCTGGGAGAAAGAAATAGCATATCGGGTCTAATAAACACTGTTCAACATAGTTGAAAAGTGTTAAAAAGAATATTAAAAATACGCCCAAAACCAATGAAATAAAATGTTTTTGAAGATCGTTCAAAAAGTTTTATTTCACATAAAACTTATTTAAACTGTAAAGGAATAAAAACAGGGGGTTTAATGTACTTTTATTTTCATATCAGCGATGACAGAGAAAAAAGAAGAAAAGAGGGGTGGGAAACAACTTTTAAAGGAATAAAAAGTTAAATCTTATACAGCGTTCAAAATTTTTGTATCGGAATAGTAAAATATTTTGCAGAATTCTTTTTCACTTTATTATTATGTTAGCAAAAAATTCAATTGTTTTAATATTTCTTTTTTAATATCTTGTTAAAATACTAAAGCAAGATGTAATTCAATACTTTGACTTCCTCTAACATTTTAATATTACATGTGAATTTTCTCTCTTATTTAATCTCCCAACCTTTCTTAACAGTTAGAGAAAAAACATTGAAAAAAAAAAAATATTAGATTTAGTGGAATGTTGATAAAAAGTATTCCATGTTTTTTTTCTCCGCCGCCAGACCGTCTGATCAAACCCTTTATATCTCTGGCCGGATGCCACCGACTTCCCTGGATAATGTCCGTCAGAATAATGCGGGCTGCTGCCACCGCAAACATTCCAATAACTCTCGCCCAGAATCCCTGCCTAATGGCCGTTTTTGCAATAACACTCTGGAATCTCGGATTGCCGTAAATGACGTCATTAAGATTATCTATCAACCCATCCAATGACGTTTTTTTCCCGCCTTGATTTTCAATCAAATACGAAAATTCATCATCATCCCAAAAGTTTTCTTCAAAAAGAATGTTGTGGAGAGCAAAATCTTAAGAACTTTTTTTAAAGATCATTCATTTTGTTGAATAGCGAGATTTTTTAAAAATGCCTTATTTGATCATGAATCTACTCGAGCTAATCGATATACTGACATCTCTATTAGCTTTCTATTGAAGAGAAATCTCATTTTTACGCAAAATTAATTTGCTGATGAATAAAGGGAAACAAAATTACGAAAAATATTTAATAACACGTTTATTTATACAAAATAAAAAAAAAAAGTTCTTTTTTTTTTTTTTTTTTTAAGAGTTAAGAATTCCCATCATGTGTCGATTCGAAAAAAAAAAAAAAAAAAAGTCAGAGTAATAAATACGCATTTTCAAATTTTAAAGGTTTTCGTAAAATTTTAAAGTTATTTTACTTTATTGTTTTTTTTCCATATACTTCCTATACGATACATTTTTTAATACAGTATAATATACTTGTTTATGAACTAAAATTCCCGACACTATTTTTCACTTTTTAAATGAATGCTTCCTCATTTCCCATTCATACCTATAAATGCTTACCCATGTGCCTTAGGAATATTCAGTTATTAAATCACACAAATTTCGTAAGTTTTTTACCCCTTCCTCTATGCCAAAATTATTACATGCAAGTGATTACCACCACATCTTGAGACATCACATTTTTTTGCAATTTTTAATTTACAGTAGCTCATTCGCTGTCTCCCCCCCCCCCCCACACACACACAAAATAAATAAATAAATCTGAGCACCATATAATCAATTGGGATATGTTGTCTAGATTGGCCTTCTAGCAGGGGCGGCGCCAGAACTTGCCCTACGGGGGGGGGGCACAGTATCCCCGACAGGGGGCCGAATTCATAATATATATTAGAGTTCTCCACGAGCCCGGGCCTGTCCCGAACAGTGTTAAATTCAGACACTTTTCTCCGGGGGGGGGGGGGGGTATTTCTGTGGCTCCAGTGGGGATTGCACTTTTTGACCAATAAAAACACAAAATCGCAAATCTTCCGGGGGGGGGGACATCTCATTGCTCAGAGGGGGAATGTCCCCCTGGGCCACCCCCTGAATTCAACACTAGTCCGGAAGCCTAAGATCGGTAACATTTATTTAATTAAACTCGGGCAGGGCTGAATTTTATTTGAAAACTCGGTACGGGTTCGGGCTAAATTTTAGCTTTTGAAAAGTTGGTCCGGGCCTGAACTTCATTCTACCCGGGACACATCCGGGTCTTAAATTTTTTCTGTAGATTCGGGACGGACCGGACTGTATTCACTGGACTTCAGAATATTCTCCCGCACGGTAATGTCGTGGAGACTTTTCTCCTTTATTAGTGGAGTAAATGAACAATAAAACCTTTCTTTGTTCCTTTTTTTTTTCGTTTTTTAAATAACAGATAGAATACGTTGGTTAATCACGAGAAAAACATAAAATTTTTGCGTTTTAGTATATCCCGAAACGCGCAGATCTCTAACACTCACAGTGCGATTTAAATTAGAAATGAATTGCAGAGGGACAAAAGATTTTTATTCGAAATATAAATTTCGAAGCCTGTCAAAGAATATTGCAGATAAATAAAGTGAAAAAAAAAGCTTTTAAAGTTATTTTTGAAGCACCTCACTAGTCACCTAATCTTTACAGGCGGACGAATCCGCAAGAGAAAGTTTCCACACTTTCGAGTATTACCCGAAAGGAAAAACTCTGCTTCGTACTCTTCTTCATCTTCTACCCAGCAACGTCCCAATAAGAGGTCATTCAATATTACAGATTTTACTTGCACATATATGGCATATACACAGCAGTGTGTGAGCGATAAAGTATGGAACAGTTTTCCGGTTTGAGTTGAACCACTGCGGACCACCCGCCCCTTAAGAAAGTGCAAAGGTCTAGAAACAAGAGTCTCACATCAGGTAAGGTAGTAACCATTTTTTTTTCGAAACGCGGTTCGTGTTCACGCCGAGTTGACCATATATTTTAATGTCGGACGTAACTGAAAAAAAATCAGCGGGCAAATCTCTATCGGAAACGCATGAAGTGATCAAAAATTATTTTAACTTATAATTATTTAAATTTGTTAGTGAAAGTGTCATCGTGAAAACTAGCAGTTAAACGTTACACCTAACCAGGGTCCGTCCCGGGTAACAAATAAAATCTGCAATCCTGCAAATTTTATTTAAAACCAAGCTGCAGTCCGAACCGAACCCAATCAAAAATATTCCGCCCACCTGCAACACGATCGAACACAAAATAATTCCAAACCCAACCTGAAACCTGGAATCAGAGAAAATTGATCTAAAATATAATACAATTATAGAAAAATAGTCTGTAATCATCTCTGCAATATTAATGTTACCTTTTATGTAGAAAAATAAACATGTAAGAAGTCATTCATATTCAAATGCGTGTAGTATTTCATCTGAAATAGATTCCTGCGCGGGTTGTGTTATACCGGACCCCAGTGGCGCACCCAGGATTTTATCTTGGAGGGGGCCGAACATTGGCAGCGAAACAAAATAAAATTAGTGGGGGCAAAATTTCTCAAGTTTTGATTACAGTAGGAAATTACAAGGAGACACTAATTAATCATAAAATTACCGTAATTAATTCAGTATCAATTCATTGGTTATTTATTTTAATTAAAATTATTATACTTAAAGTTTAATTTTATTAATATAATTTTTAAAAATACTAATTTTTGAATGTGCAGAAGTTAAACATTTAAAGGCCTCATAAATAAACATTTATAGAATTTACCATTTATATCTATCTGATTGCCAGACATGTAGTTTAAGAAAAATATCCAAAATAGCTTTGACGAGATGAATTATTGGATGCAAATTTTTGGGCTAGTTCATTTAAATTTAACTCGTCACTCAGAATTGTATGGGAATTAATAAACTAATAGAGAATTTAATCTCTTGTGGGGTAGGACAGAAAATTCTTGTAGAGACATTGTCTCTAGTCATGGAAAGGGTAGATCCCCCTACAGCCCCCGTGGCTTAAACGACTATGAGGCCGAGTTAAATGGATAAAAAAATTACTTCAAAAATTCAATTGAAAATATTGTTACACATAAAATCTATTTTTTTTTACAAAGCTCTTGACTTAATTCAGTCGCAGTTATATTAATCTCTCTGTGTATATATAACAAAGCCAACCCATTTAATCTTGATTCTGTCATTGTGGATCTTAAGTTTTTTAAATGTATAATGTCAAAAATTACCTTCCGCTGAGACAGGTTGTAACGGGAAGTTTTGCAAATATCTTTAGTTATTTGCAGGTGTTGGAGTACAACATTTTGTCCCATTTCGAAACTGCTTCAATGGCATTCTTGCATCGAGTTATTGAAAGCTATTTCTCAAATTTTGTGTAGCTGAACTTGAATTTGGCATTCAAAATTTCTGAATTTGCAGAAAGTAAATCATGCATATAAAATTCACACAATTGACGAAAATCTTTTATTTCACTAGCTGTTGGAGCACTTTTTTCATTATGTAGAAAAAAATCAAAATGTTGCGGTGCCGAGTGAAACGTCCATTAAGTTGAGTGAACGTTTGATCAACGAATGGGATAAAAATATTTTTCCTGAAATGCTCTTCTATAGAATCGGCTGGTACATTGGATCTTTGTGTTTGTTTTGATGCAGTTTTTGGCATTTTAATGTCAATATGAAAGTTATTGGCTTTCATACATGCTTATGATAAATATCCTTGAAAGAAATATCTGGGGCTTTACGAATAGTATTTAAGTGAGCCACAACATCGTTAACGAAATTTCAGTCAATTAAAAGGTCACTGGCAGATTTTTGCAATTATTTAGACAATGATAAAGTGTATGCAAATATATTCTGTAAGCTAAATAAAGAAATTAAGAAACCGAATTCACATAACGAAATTTTAAAAAGTTTTGCTTAGAAGACGAATCTCTGCCTTCCCAAGATGCGATTGTTTCAAAATGATCAATCACTGCACCATATAATTCTACCATGGTCATGATGACTTTATGGCGTCCCACCCGCCTAGTTGGACAAGCTTTTTGTAGTTTTTGGTTATTAATTTCCGGTGTATGTTTGTCAATATTGCTGAGGAGGACATCTTGTCTATTTAGGAGTATTGAAAAATTGTGTGTCATTTCAATTATGCCAATGCAGTTTCTTATTTCTGTCCAGTTACAACATTTCACGTGCTAAATTTAAACTATGTGAGACACAATGAAAATATAAAGCTTGCGGATATATACTTATACGTGAGACCTAAATCCATTAAACTTTCCGCTCATTGATGGGACACCATCATAACCTTGCCCTACGTAACCTACGTAAATAGGACAAATCGATATCATATGTCTTTAATCCTTCTAATATTTTGTCGGGCAAGTTTTTTCACCCAGTGCTTGCTACAGGAATAAATTGTAAGAATTCTTTACAAATTTTGTTGCCATTCTCTTCATCTATATATCAGACACAACAGGAAAGATGTTCAGTAGTAGGAATGTCACAAGTTTCACCATCAAGGCATGAGAAACATTTTGCCGAATTAATTTTTTCTACCAAACGATTCAAGATGATATTGTTACTCGCATTTATAGGGGAGACCGGGGCTAGTTGGCTACAGGGGTAAGTAGGCGTAATCCCCATAAATCGTCTGTTTGTGGATAGATTGTGCAACCAGTCACAGAGTACATTTCTTGCGTTTTACATTCCTCATTGTAGTTTTGAAGCGTAACCTACGTGCAGTGGACATTTATTACGATTTTTCTGTTTTTTGCGCTCATAAGTAATTTTTTGTTGCTTCATTCTTTTTCTGATTTATAATACTTATCTTAATAATTGCGATTTAACTTGTGCAATTTTTCTTAGTGTATGATTAACTGTACCTACCCCATATGTGATTTACTTGGATTATTAATGCTTAGATGGTTACGTGTCCCTTTTGTGAAGAAATTTATTATGGGGCTAGTAGGCGCATTGAACACGGGGCAAGTTGGCTCGGTATCTGGTGTATGCTGGTAGCTTGAAAAACAGCAAACACCGAAAAAAGTGGTTGCAATGCAAGATTTTGGGCACACGGGGCTTGCCCAAATGGAGACACTCGATTTTTTATTTGTGACAACTGTAACTCTGAGGATGTTATCGAGTAGGATAGAAGTTACTCAATGTTAATGTTTTATTCATTATTTTTATGTCTGTATAATTTAGAATTTACATTGTACGGCGATAACGCCTTTGATTAAACCTACTGGTAATAAGGAAATTGATTTCTCTTAACTGCGTGTCTTATTTAAATTTTTATAAAGCGTGTGCCAACTTACCCCATAGGTAAAGGCAACTTGCCCCGTGACGGGGTAAGTTGGCGCACAAGTTTCCTTTTACTTTAGGCTTCCGCTAAACATAAACTACAAAAGCTACAAACTCAAAACTCCGAGTATTTATAGCCCAATACCTGTTCTTTAAAAGTACAGTTAAAGTTTCATAAAAAACTTAAACAAAAAATTAATAAAAATCAATAACTAAAAACTGCACCTACAAGCCCCGGTCTCCCTACTTTGTTTTTGTATGTTCCAGCTAATAAAGGTAGCGTTTTTGACAGAATGTTTAAAATGTTCAGTGAGGTTTTCATTCCCCGGATCGACTCTTGTTCTTACTAAAGTTCAAAATTTTATTTCATTGGCGATTGCCACCTGCTCAATCGCATAAAATTACAATTTTTATAATCGGTTCCGATTTACTGCAACATGTGATGCCTGACCCCCATCAATTTTTCTATCGACTGAAATGTATTTCCTTCTTGAATAGCTTTTCGTAAGTTGCAATAGCCCTGAAATGATATTGTTTTTTGTTGATTATTAAATTTCTTAATGGCTTTCTTCCAATTATTATAACTTTGCGTGACAACTACCCAGCTACTTCCGATTTAGATTTTCCAACGTTAGACGGTGCAAAAAATACGCAATATTTACAATGTGCACTATTTTCAACTTGAGAATACACAAGCCAAGTATATTTTTTAAACCATGTGTATTGAAAACTTTGTGATTTGCAGCTGTAGCACAGGTTGCGGGAAAATTAAAATTTGTTTCTGGTTCCCACAACGTTTTCATAATATTTAAATTATTGTCAGTATTGAATGTTTGTTCTTTCAACAATGCGATGTCTTGCTAATTGCTATCATCTAAGGAAATACTATTCTTCATGGTTATTCGATGGCTTTGGCTGATTTGCGACTAGGGAAACGGAATCCAAATCAGTATTTATAGTGTTAATAACGTCATTACTACTAGCATTTAAATCATCCTTTTTTTATATTTTGAACTAATTCAATTAAAAAAAAATATTTTACAAATTTAATTTGCAAATGTCACTGAAGAGTTTCCATGCAGATTACTTTTAACAGCTGAAAAACTTGTTTGAAGATTAATATATGATTGTCAATAAAGTCACTGCAAAATAGCCATGTAAAATACAAAATAAATTTTTGTGTAACTTTTGTGTACTCACATATAACTCTGTATAGTATTCCAAGTCCAAGCAAAAGGAAAAGGAATGGGTAAGGATGCAACCGAGCCAGGTGAGGGTTTTGCACTATAATGATCCAAACCGAAGTTCACTAATATTACATCTGGACCTTCTGAATCTAGACGCTGGATCACAAATGTTCGACTGGGAGAAACTTAAAACAAACATGATTCAGCTTTAATCACCAAAAGGATGTCATTTTTTTTGGTGGTGATAGCTTTCTTTGTAACTTTCTCTTTTCATTCTCGCAATTTAAAAAAAAAGTTTTCTAAAACTGCATGCAATAAGGGGGAAAAAACTGTTGAAGTCTTTTTTTTAACTGGATGGTAGCATTGCAGTGTAGCCAGCCGTATAATGAGAATTACCAATGGTATATAGAAATGTGGTCTCAAGCAAACGCGTTTCTCTAGTTGTGTATCTTTGAAATTGGCTGGGGAGACCCGGGTATTTATAGGGCGTCAATTAACTTTTTACACAAACGCACACACACACTAAAAACGAACTTATGTCTCGTAAATATTTTAGATATTTTTCTAGTGTTTTCTCCCTTTTCTTTTGGAGGGGGCCAGGGCCCCCTCCCTGGGTGCGCCACTGCCGGACCCAAACATTCAACATAAAGTCAATCCGAAACCTACCAAAACATTTCCATTGACCCAAAATCCGACAACAAATTTTCTATTGACCCTAAACCGAAACACTCCAACCCAAACTCGACTCGACACAAAAAAGATATATAACGGAATACAATTATGAAAAAATAGTCTGCAATCATATCTCTAATATGAATTCTGTCATTTATGTAGAAAATAAACATTTAAAGCGGATTTTTTTAAGAACTATTCCCTCTGTTTCTCAAATAAAGCATTAGCGTATACCCTAGCTATGAACGTTCATGATGTCAGCGTATACCCCCTGCCTATACCGTATACTCGCTGCTTTTTTTACGACTACAACGCTGGCTAACTTGAACTTGGCTCGTAAGTAGTGTTTTCAGGTCTGGTATCGCAGAAAAGCGGGACAGAGAGAGTAAATAAGCGGGAGAGGCGCTTGAAAATCAGGACATCCTAAACACTACAATAAAACCTATTAAAACGGAACTAGTGTAATGGAATAATGCTTTAAATTGAAAATTTTCTCGATATCGCTAAAACAGTATACTACGCAATTATAACGGAACAATGTACTTTCTAAGATTAAAACCTGTCTAAATTGGAAAGTTCTCCCGATTCTTTGTCGTTCCATCTTAACAGGTTGCTGTATTAAATAGCTTCCTTTCTTCGTATTGAATGTATGTGAATTATACTTTATCCATAAAGGAATGGTGTGAAATTAATTAGTAGAACTAGAGTTTTTTAAATAAATAACAGTAATTTTATGACAATAATGCTCACTTTATAAATACAGCGTTTTATTTTATTTTTTTTGTTGTTGTTGTTGTTATTTTGCATTTCAGTCGTTTTCGAAAAAGTATACTACGTATTTATTACGTACACTCTCGAGAAAACATTTCGTCAAACGTAAAAAGCACAGGCAACAAGTTTCTATTATTATTTGAAAAAAATTGAGCTTCAGTTCGCGAACTTTTTCTGTTTTGGAGCAAAAGAGGCATGCGTAAAAAATCAGTTTCTAACACAAAAAAGTAACATGTAGCACAATTACGGGAACACCCCTGTAATTTGACGAAAATGCAACTTCAGGTAATTTTTACGTTAGATTAATGAATTTTCTGTATTTTGGGCGGAAATGCGCAAATCAAAACAGGAAATTTCGTGTTTCAATATTAATAATAAAAGCAATTGAAGAAACATCTGCAACTCACGTATTTTTTTTTTTTTTTTTTTTTTTTTTAGAGTGTACATTGATCGAAACCAGACAGAGATGTTTCTCTAACTTCTGATAAGATACACAATTTAAATCTGAGACTAAAACTGAAATACAAAATTCTCAAGAAAAATGTAAGCTAAAGGAAAACTTGTAAAATAGCTTCGAAGGTAAAAGTTCATTATTTTAATATCAGCTCAAGCATAAAACCAAATCTTGGTGATGTAAAAAAAAAAAAAAAAAAAAAAAAATCTATCTTTAAATTTATGCTTATTTTAAAACAGCCAAAGTTTTAGAGGTCTGCACGGGCTGGACCTATTTCCATTCATGGCACCCGGGTCTAGAAACTACTTTTTCCGGGCCGGGCTCGGACCTTACTTTTTTCTGAAGGATCGGGCCGGGCCTTACTTTTTTCTGAAGGATCGGGCCGGGCCTAACTTCCTTTTTCCGCACCGAGACGGGACAGGTTTCATTCTTCCTTGGTCTTCATAAGCCGATATTTTCTGTCCCAGTCTAGAGATCTAGCCCATATGAAAATCATTGTATCGGCATAGCCTGGTCCGTGCAAAAATCAGTAAAATTTGGTCCGGCCCAAAAATTTTTGCAAAAAGTATATATATTTTTAAATCGATATTCTACAATTAAACATTAAAATTTATTCGTTTTAAAGAATGGTTGATTTCTAGGTAATAATATTAAAATACAATAAAACGTATGAAAAAGAACCAGCCTATCACGAAATCCTGTCTTATAAGGAAAAATTCATTGATCCATGCAAAATTAATATACTAATACGTGAGAAAAGAATATAATACATTTACACCTGCTAAGAAGGGAACTTGTTTATAACGCATTTTTTTTTTCTTTCCGAGACGATTCCGTCTTAGAAGATTTTACAGTATAGCGTTTTTCAGATTTTAAGTCTTCAATACATAATTTTTTGATTAACGATATTAATAATAGCTGAAACATTTACATACAAATAGAGATTCGTTTAAAAAATGTATATCTCAACCTTTTGCGCATCTTTAAAAATAAAGATTATAAACATGAAAAAAAAAAAAAAAAGCTAAAATAAGTATTTTTGGTCAGAACTCCTCCTTTATCAAAATCAAAGTAAAAATACATGCTTTGTAGAAATTCTGTCGAGCTGGGTCGGACTCGGGCCGAGATTTTAACTGTTTGCCGGGCCAGGCTCGGGGCGAACTTTTAGCTTTTATATCGGGCCAAACTTTTAAAGTTATTAATTAAAATCTTTCAGTCTAATAATACAATCAAGTTTAAATTATCAAGTAAAGTCGGTATTCTGATTTACACGATTTTTTTAAATTCCTAAATACGAACCTATGACCCTAAACACGAATTGTTAATTACAACCCTGCACGGTTCGAGTTATGCCCGACCCGAAATCGGCAAAATATTTTTTGTCGAACCTGCAACTTGATCCTAAGTATGAAGTGAAAAAAAAATCAATCCATAATTTAAAAGAATTCAGGAAAATAGTCTGCAATCATATCTCTAAAATCAATTTTATGTTTCGAAAAATGAATGCATATAAATATGTAAATGAATACTCATTCATATACAAGTATTTTTTTTTATTATTTGAAACAATAATCTGGACTTTTATTTGGAAAAATTAACGAACTCGAATCGACTCCCAAGGAAAAAAAACTCTAATCTGAGATGACCCGAAAATGGAAACACTAATCAACACGATTCGCAGCACAATTTTAGAGCCAATGGTCAACACGTTTGGGTAGAATCGGGTTATCTGATGACCCGATGCAAGATTTTAGTTGTTGCTATACATACATCTTCCCGCAGTTTACAATGAAGTATCTATGTATATAAATATTTTCTCATTTACACCTTCCATTTCTCTTCTTATATTAAATAGAGATTAATATCCATATTATTATAAAATAAGATTCTACTTTATATTGAAATTAATGAACAAAGAAGGAATTTTTAGTTTGATACTAAGTTAGCTTTGAATAATTATACAAAACTCTCTTTTTATTTACTCATTCATTTATATTAAAAAAAAAAATACTTACCCTACGCCTTTTAATAAGAAGATCGAAGTGAGCAGATGAATTTCCACGTCCTGTCTTTTCTTGACATCGTATTTCTTTTAGGCGTCTAAGTTTGCTGTCTATCAAATAAACACTGAAAAGGAGAGCGCATGAGTTGTAGACAAAATGTATAAGTTTTTCGGTAACATCCGGCCGTTGTGACGACAGACTTTAACCGACATGTGGTTAAATTTTTAAATTTTCTGGTCGCAGACTAAGGAATAAAATTTTAATTTAGATTAAACTCTTAAAAAAGCAGCGGCAAGCTTATCCGTGGGTCAGGTTTTCTACAAACTAACCTAAGATCTTCTTTAAAAAACTAACCTGCACCCGACTCGACACGGCTCGAATCGTGTGCGGGAAATATCGGGTTACCCGACCCGATGCAGGAATCTACACTCAAGTCAAAAAAATCTCCCCGACGGGGGGGGGGGGGGGGCAGGTATGCCCGACGTGGGGCATATGCCGCCCTTGCCTTCTAGTGAAAAAAAAACAAGTTTTCGACCTTCTAGCCATTGTGTGTTTTTCACCATATCGAGAAACCAAAAGTTTTCAGCACTTTATAGGTGTTCTTGGGTAGTTCGATTCCAATACATTTCACAGAAAAATTCACTCATTCCTTTTGTAGAGAATAAAATTCCCTACAATGCATATTCTACAATGCATGTTTGTAAATTGTCCAAACTGGAGGTGAGATACAAAACCAAGAAAATGGATCTAACCCATTTCTAGAGCGTTTTAGGGATAAAAGTGTCGTAATCAGCTTTGCAGACCATGAAGGAGTCTATAAGTTTCATTCATTAAATCATTGATTATCTGTAATAGACCCTGAAAAGTAGAGCAACACGATTTTGAGGGAAAACAGGAAAATATAATCTGGCAAGTTACTAATTTAAAAACAAGCTTTTACTTTCGATATTAAAAAACGTGGTACTTAATTAAATATAGTACATATGTAGAAAAAAAATCTACAAATAAAGAGTATGTATGGTCATTTTATATATATTTCCGTTCTCTGCTGCTTGGCCCTGGTAGTGATTTCATGATGTCAGGTTGTTTACCGTCCGTCTCTCTAGTTGACTCGATTGGTTCTTGGTTGTCGAAGTCCTCAAGGTCCAGTTTAATATCAGGAGTTTTACCAGATAGTTGTGGCATTGCACACAGATAGCTGAGCAATTCAAACGTACCTTCCTACAACTACACTTTGTACTGCAACATTTATTGAACTGGCAAGATGTGAAATTGAGTAAAGCTCGAGGAGCTAGTTCGCTCATCATGGTGACTGGAATGAGCCCTTGCCCATCCAACCTCGACTTCCATTCGGCAGTCCCTTTTCGTTTCCCAGCCATGTCTGAACTTGTGAGTATGTCCAGAACGCATTCCATTCAGTCGCATTGCGAGTAGGCGGTAGTCTCGCTGTATTTAATTAAATGTTATAGTGACTGCTATAGCGAAATTAACATACCGCAGCACATCCAAGTTTTGACTGGGATCACATCACCTTCATACTGATCAAGAAGTACAGCTTTTGTAGCTTCAACAAATTTGCGTCATCCTGCATTTGGGTCTTTAGAGATTTGAATGATTTCGTTCAGTAATGCCTTCTAAATATTTCAACAGTATTTCATTTTCCCATGACTGAAAATCACAGGCACTTACCTCACTAAAGGAAAAGAATAATTTGCGCAACTTCCCTGAACCTGAAACACATATTGGAGTACAGAGAATCAGGCAGTTTCCCTCCCCCGGCCTTTCGGAAATAAACATTATCTGCAGCTAGAGAAGCCACAAGAAACAAGAAGGTCAATATCCTCCTTATTGACAATAGCAGTATCGTAACCACAAGCCAAGGATATATCTAATTAACATATATAAGATACACAAAATGTAAATATATTGCTTACAGGTGTCAAGTATGATAAAATCCTTTAAAAAAACATTAAAGTCATTTAAAATTCATAACGTTTTCGACCGACACTTACTCGGTCATCCTCAGTGAAAAACTAGCAGTTGTTCTGTCTCCGCGTCTCCAGCCTTCACTGAGGATGACCGAATAAGTGTCGGTCGAAAACGTTATGAATTTTAAATGACTTTAATGTTTTTTTAAAGGATTTTATCATACTTGACACCTGTAAGCAATATATTTACATTTTGTGTATCTTATATATGTTAATTATAAATCAAGGTGAATTGTGCACTAAAATTTCAACTTTCTATTGAAGGATATATCTGTGTTCACTATTAGCACATCTGCATCTTCAGTGACCCGTTTAGTGATCATTCAATTTACAAATTAATTTCAAAGCATAGAAATGAATAATGTTTTTTTTTTCTTTCCCCAACAACATCTCTTGTGCTATCTGTGGAAACCTGACCTAAACCTCAGCAGAAGTGTGAAACCTCAAGCGACGACCTCTTTCTTGCACTTTTATACTTTTTTATTATGTTCAGGATAACTATCAAAGACGACGACTGCATTTTCACTGAGATGATGCTCTACGTATGTCACAAATATTTGGCAAAAATAGCAGAGAAACGTTCGTTGTGATCTCAATGAACTTTGAGAGGAAGATATTCTTTATCAACAGCCTCCTCTCTTTTTGTTGCCAAAATTGCATCACATGGTAGAAGGGTAAAAAAAGTTCAACTCTTTAAAAACCCAAACACAGGGAGACACAAACTTGTTGAAGCCACAGAAGTTAAACTTCTAGCCTTGTATGGAGGTGATCTCAGCTAAGATTTCAATGTGCTGCGGTATATCAGCTTCGCCAGAGCAGTTACAAACATTAAATTAAATTTAGAGAGATAACCACCTGCTTACGATGCTAATGAATGTCATCATTCTGAACATACCTACAAGTTTAGATATGTCTGGGAAACTAAAAGGACCCTCTCGAACGGGGCTGCAAGTGTGATGGGTTTGGGCTCAATCCAGTCACCATGATGAGTGAACTAGCCCATCAACTGCTACTCAATTCCATATCTTGCTACTGTAAAAAAGGTTACAGTACGAAACGCAGTTATAAGAATGCAGGCTTGAATTGCTCAGTTATCTGTGCGAAGTACCGCAACCAACTATGTGGCAACGCTCCTGATATTACCCTGACCCTTGAGGACTTCGACGATCTAAAACCAGTTGAGTCAGCTACTTTTTTAACAATTTAACATTAAAAATCTGCTCAATAGACGTTTCCAGAAGTTGAGGAAACCGTTTTCTGACAATATTTTCAAACCGATTGGCAAAAGAATGAATGTTTTCAGATGAGTTAAATTTAATGCTGTTATATTGGATGACAACTGAAGTAGCTGATTCAGCTTTGAAATATTTTTTAAGTATATTGAATAAAAAAGTCTTTTAACAGGAAACTGGGGGACTATACCTAGAACGTCAGTACCTGGATAGGAAATTTTATTTTCACTATAGTAAGTGCCTGATCATTATACCGACGTGAATTAAAAATTATAGCATTTACTTGCTATTCGTGCACTATTCGTACTATAACCACAACTACTTGTCTTGAAAAGTACTGATTACAAACTACTTTTTAAAACTAGTCACCATTTCACTATTTTTATAAGACTGATTTTTTCAAAGGATTCAATCTACGTTCGAAGTTGAGTCAAAAATAGTACTTGTTCCTATTTTATGCATAATCATACACTGCCTATTTTTTATTCATTGTCCTTACAGTATTTATTAACTCTAGATATAAAATTAATACTCAAACCAACTCTTAAGGGATCTTATTAATTGTACAGTCTACAATTTCTATAAAACGAGGATAGTAATCTCTGTTCAAATCTGCAATCGTCTGCCAACGCTTTAGCAACTTTTCAATCGCATCTGCAAAAAATTGTGGCTTGCGCGAGTCCAGAAAGAGATCTACCTCATTTATGACCTCCTCATTTAAATTGAGGATTGCGCCATCAAGATCAGATGTGAAAAGAGATAGAAATCCGATGGGACCATGTCGGAGCTATATGGTGGATGTTGCATCAAATGACACTCCAGCTTTTAGAGCTTCCAGCCGGTCATCATACTAACATGTGTCCGGGAGTTAAATTGGTGAAAGAGAACCCCTTTTCTTCTAAACTCGTTTCTTCATTTTTCGCGAATGGCATCGCGAACTTTGATTAGCATGTTGATGTATATTGCACTGTTGACAGTTTTTTCTGTTGCGCTTGTCTTCAGCAGTCAATTCGTGAGACACCCAGCGGTTGAACTTAAACGTTAGATTTGTGCGTTTCAGAGCGTTAACCATTGTTTTTTGGCAAACGTTAAGCTCTAACGCAATAGCTCGTGTTGAAATATTTCTGTCTTAATCAATGATTTGCTTTAACAGCTCACAATCATCTTCAATAGGGTGGCCAGAAAGTGGTTCATCTTCAATGTCCAAATTTCCAGCTTTAAACTTCCGAAACCAAACTTTGACTGTATCATAAGAAACTGTATTAATGCCTAAACTTTCACACATTTTTCTATAGCATTCAGTCGCACTGAGTTTGCTACAGAACTCATATAGTACGTAATCGTTCTGATCTGCTGACGAGATATCTCCAATTTAAACACTTTTTTGAAGTATAAGATAATAAATTTTTAACAAACAAATTACACAGTCATGTAGTAACTATATTGAGTTTTCGAATACAAAAATTGATTTGTGGAAAGATTAACAACCACGCAAATTACAGCTGTTGGCGCGAAGGTATCTCTCCTTGGCGGAAACTTTTTACTCAACGTAATATAAACTATCTTTGTTATTATTATTATTACTAGGGGGGCACTGCCCCCCTGCTCGCTACGCTCACCAACCTCCCGCGTAATCGCTTAGCGATTCTATTCGGTATCGCGAAGCAATTCCTATTTTCTAGCCAACCCCAGATTATTTTTTGTGATTAAAAATAATATAAATTGTTCAATTCAGCTCTATTCATAAGCTAATGTTAGTTTTTGTTGCATTGAATTATCTCAATTTATTGATTTCCTGCAAGCAAGTAAACCCTATTGTATTCCAATGGGAGTCCATAGAAATTTGGCGAAATACTGGAAATAGCGCCAAGTTGGCGTCACTTTTGGCGACTAATTTTGGTCGTCAAATTTGGCGATATATCGCCATGTTGGCGACAAAATTGGCGACAGAGCCGGGTCCCTCCTTGGTAACCTCCCTTATAGCGTCATAAAGCTCTGACCAGTCAGATGCATTTCACGGTATCTACGCAGATTTTCATTGGTCCATTTCTAAAGCATTACTTTTTTTTATATATAGAAGGATTTATATATAGGGGAAAGCAGTACAAAACCGGGTAGGCGGGTTAAACCAGGTAACGCAAATTCCTCTTGATTTGAACTTTTATCTATTGGCCAACGTGATGAATTGCTTGTCGAACGTCATTACGGCATTTGTAGCTGAACGAAACGCTACTATGTGCGGTTATTTTTTGTGTGAAGGATTTTGTTTGAATTACTCCTAAAAATTATATTGTTTGATTCTAGGTTTTAAGCATATATTAACTGTCTGTCTTCAAATTAAATACTAGTAAGTACTTTATGTAATTCTTTGCTTTCCTGTTAATATTTTAACAGTTTTACTGATCTTTTACTATATGATTGAGTGAAGTGATGCCATGTTTTTAAATCTGCGTCACGTTTGGGTAAAACCGGATACTTAAGAGTGGTTGCCCTACACACATGAAATGATTTTTTTTAGGATAGTTATTAATTTAACATGATTTAATACTTTTAAGTACGGTTAACTCCTTTATGCGTCATTCATGCACCTATAAACTCATACTTCAGATAAGAGGTAAGGAAGTAGATACTTTCCCATTCTGGGTGATCTAGAACAATTTAATAAATTGGAAAATTATTCAAAGCTGCATTTTTGAGAGCAGCAGTTGCAAATACTCTAATCAGACAGTTTGAGAAAACAGGCATTTTCGCCTATAACAACGATGTTTTTCCATACTATCTGTTTGCTCCTTCGGAAATGACAGTGGAACCCATGAAAGTCAGTGATAACACACCTAGGTCTACGCAGCCATAGGTTGGGATAGCTGCAGCAATAAATATTTCGGAAACATCACAGGATAATGTAGCTCATTCTTCCACATCTAAAAGAGTTGGCATCTCACATCCAGGAGTTGACTACATCCAGCCTCTTTCATCGACATTTAAGATTGTGTAGCTCAACAATCTACATTTCCAATTTTGCCTAAAATTCGCCTTTTCTTTACATAACCTCACCAGGAAAACTTTAGGATTGAGAAAAGAGCTGGCAAAAGGAGGGGAAACTGTTATTTGAACTACTTCGTCTTATAAATTAGAGCTGGAAACAGATGTTAAGGAGGAAAAAGCCAAACAGCCTTGAAAACGAAAAAAAAAAAAAAATTCTTAAAAAGAAAAAAGAAATTAAGAATCAATAGACAAAGAAACCAAAAAGGTTGAGGATACACCCTTCAGAAGGTGAAGAAGATAATGAAGCCTGAATAGTTTGCAATGAACTTTACACCAATTCTAAATCCAAAGAAGTTTGGATACAATGCTTGAAATGCCACGAATGGGCACCCGAAACATGTAGTATGAAGAAGAATACGATAACAAATTCATTTGTGATTTGTGCAGTTAAAATAACTCTAAGACTTCCAGTGTAAAATAAGTAGGCATACATAATGTAGAAAATTTGCCACAGATTTATTTTTGATACATGGAAGAACGCGTGTGCAATTTCGTTTTGTTAAAAATGTCAAAAATATATTTTTTTACTATATTAAACAAGATTTTTTTCACCAAAACGAGTTTGCCAGGAATTTTAAATGGATACCCGGTTTTATCCAACCAGTGGGGTAAAACTGGATTTTTTATATTATAGCCAAAGATTCATTTAATATTAAAAACGGTGTTCAGAGTTTGTTTTCCCCTTTGATTGCATTTAAGAACAACAAACATTTATGGTACCTGATTTTGTCCCACCTTCCCCTATATATATGATTTTTGTCATGCTATAGCACTCGTATTTTAAATCGCTTTGGATCTGATTGAGCATGTGTAGAGGGCTTACCAAAATCTCACCGAGTTCGTTACCAGCTTCTTTCAAAATGACAGCATATTAAAGATTTCGAAACTCAAAAATAATATATGTATAAAAATAAAAAAGAAAAGTGCCCAGCTAAACTGATGGCATTGAGCTCACAGGCTATTCACACTAATTGTATATTATACACTTATTTTAAAGAATAATGCCCCTCAAAAAACTAAGTGAAGGGGAATTAGCCCCCGTTTCCCCTTTTATACTTAACCAGTGAACCTCCAAATCTAATCAGGGAAGCCCCTTATCATAATAAACCGGTATACCAAATTTGGAGCAAATCGAATAATCCTGCAAAAAGAACATTTATCTAAATGAAGGGGGTGGACTAGCCCCCCTTTATCTTTAACCAATGAATCGCCAAAACGAATCAGGGAAGCTCCTTAACATAATAAACCGGTATACCAAATTTGGAGCAAAGCGAATAATTCTGCATGAAAAACCCGTTTATATAAATTAAGGGGGGTGGCCTAGCCCCCCTTCCCCCTTTATCTTTAACCAATAAACCCCCAAAACAAATCAAGGAAGTTCCTTAACATAATAAACCGGTATACCAACTTCGGAGCAAATCGAATCATTCTGCATGGAAAACCCAATTATCTGAATTAAGGAGGTGGACTAGCCCCCCTTTTCCCCCTTTATTCTTAACCAATGAACCCCCAAAATTAATCAGGGAAGTTCCTTAACATAATAAACCGGTATACTAAATTCGGAGCAATTCGAATCATTCTGCATGAAATACCCATTTATCTGGATTAAAAGGGGTGCACTAGCCCCCTTTCCCCCCTTTATTCTTAACTAATGAACCTCCAAAACTAATCAGGTATGTTCCTTAACATAATAAACCGGTATACCAAATTCGGAGCAAATCGAATGATTCTGCATGAAAAACCCATTTTTCTGAATTAAGGGGGGGGGGGTGGACTAACCACGTTTTTCCCCCTTTATCCTTAACCAATGAACTCCCAAAACTAATCAGGGATGTTCCTTAACATAATAAACCGGTATACCAAATTCGGAGCAAATTAAATGATTCTGCATGAAAAACCCATTTTTCTGAATTAAGGGGGGGGGACTAACCCCCCTTTTCCCCCTTTATCCTTAACCAATGAACCCCCAAAACTAATCAGGGATGTTCCTTAACATAATAAACCTGTATACCAAATTCGGAGCAAATCGAATGATTCTGCATGAAAAACCCATTTTTCTGAATTAAGGGGGGTGGACTAACCCCGTTTTTCCCCCTTTATCCTTAACCAATGAACCCCCAAAACTAATCAGGGATGTTCCTTAACATAATAAACCGGTATACCTAATTCGGAGCAAATCGAATGATTCTGCAAGAAAAACCCATTTTTCTGAATTAAGGGGGGGGGGGGACTAACCCCCCTTTTCCCCCTTTATCCTTAACCAATGAACCCCCAAAACTAATCCGGGATGTTCCTTAACATAATAAACAGGTATACCAAATTCGGAGCAAATCGAATGATTCTGCATGAAAAACCCCTTTTTCTGAATTAAGGTAGGGTGGACTAACCCCGTTTTCCCCCCTTTATCCTTAACCAATGAACCCCCAAAACTAATCAGGGATGTTCCTTAACATAATAAACCGGTATACCAAATTCGGAGCAAATCGAATGATTCTGCATGAAAAACCCATTTTTCTGAATTAAGGGGGGGTGGACTAACCCCGTTTTTCCCCCTTTATCCTTAACCAATGAACCCCCAAAACTAATCAGGGATGTTCCTTAACATAATAAACCGGTATACCAAATTCGGAGCAAATCGAATGATTCTGCATGAAAAACCCATTTTTCTGAATTAAGGTGGGGTGGACTAACCCCGTTTTTCCCCCTTTATTCTTAACCAATGAACTCCCAAAACTAATCAGGGATGTTCCTTAACATAATAAACCGGTATACCAAATTCGGAGCAAATTAAATGATTCTGCATGAAAAACCCATTTTTCTGAATTAAGGGGGGGTGGGGGTGGACTAACCCCGTTTTCCCCCTTTATCCTTAACCAATGAACCCCCAAAACTAATCAGGGATGTTCCTTAACATAATAAACCGGTATACCAAATTCGGAGCAAATCGAATGATTCTGCATGAAAAACCCATTTTTCTGAATTAAGGGGGGGGGGGGGGTTGGACTAACCCCGTTTTCCCCCTTTATCCTTAACCAATGAACCCCCAAAACTAATCAGGGATGTTCCTTAACATAATAAACCGGTATACCAAATTCGGAGCAAATCGAATGATTCTGCATGAAAAACCCATTTTTCTGAATTAAGGGGGGGGGGTGGACTAACCCCGTTTTTCCCCCTTTATCCTTAACCAATGAACTCCCAAAACTAATCAGGGATGTTCCTTAACATAATAAACCGGTATACCAAATTCGGAGCAAATTAAATGAATCTGCATGAAAAACCCATTTTTCTGAATTAAGGTGGGGGGGGACTAACCCCCCTTTTCCCCCTTTATCCTTAACCAATGAATCCCCAAAACTAATCAGGGATGTTCCTTAACATAATAAACCGGTATACCAAATTCGGAGCAAATCGAATGATTCTGCATGAAAAACCCATTTTTCTGAATTAAGGGGGGGGGGGGGACTAACCCCGTTTTTCCCCCTTTATCCTTAACCAATGAACCCCCAAAACTAATCAGGGATGTTCCTTAACATAATAAACCGGTATACCTAATTCGGAGCAAATCGAATGATTTTGCATGAAAAATCCATTTTTCTGAATTAAGGGGGGGGGGGTGGACTAACCCCGTTTTCCCCCCTTTATCCTTAACCAATGAACTCCCAAAACTAATCAGGGAAGCGCCTTATCACAATGAACCTAGGAAAAATTTTTGAAACAAATCGGATGTTTCTATCAAGAGTTATCGCGTTACGTACATACATACGTACGTACATACATACATACATACATACATACATACATACAGAACGGGCGGGCACATTAACTCTCAGGCTTTGATAGCCTGTGAGCTAAAAAGAAATCCGGAACTTCTTTTTCCTTAAGTATCAAGCCTTGATAACTAGAGTTCCACAGCATTTTTTGTTTCACCTCTATCGTAAAAAAAAATGACTGAGATAAATTAGTTTGAAGTTCTAGAGCAGGGGTCGGCAAGTAATTTTAAGTAGGGTCCGAATATTTTTCAAAAATTTTATCGAGGTCTAGAGAAAAAAAAAAAAAAAAAAAAAAAAAAAAAGGCGTAACTAATATCTATATATATATTACGCTAACGTACGTGGCACAGAAATCGCGATTATTTGTTATTGTTTATGGGCAACGCCCGAGAAACGCATCTCATTCGTTACTGTGTAAAAGTCCTTTGGCAGGATTTAGAGCGATCGGAGTTATTTAACTTTCGCTGCGCGCTACCGTCTGCCAGCCCCAGCCGGCAGTGTAGACACTTCCTTTCGTTGCAATTATGGAGCTATAAAATATCATTTGAAATGCCTGTAAAAGATCTCGGCGAATGCTTGAAAGTGAAGAAGAAGACGAATTCAAATCGAAATAGATTGGATCGAGAACGCCGTTAAACACAGAGCATAAGCGATCGCCAAAATAGGCTTAATAACTGTAGCATGCTCGCGTTGCTTCTGAAATCCAAATTACTGATTTAAAAGTTCCAGGACGTAACTGTGGGACTTTGAGCGAAACGTGCAATTTCTGCAAAGCACTGTATTGGAAATGCGAATTAAACAGCAGCGAGAAGTTTACAAAATGTTGTCATGACGTTAAAGTAATTATGTACGGATAGGTAGTTTTGACTGTACGGACCTGCAATACAAATTTCAGGTTCATTTGAGAACATTATTACGGGCACACCAGAAGTAAGATACAATAAAACTTGCTTAGACGGAAATGAAAACGACCAGTGATATATTCCGTTTTATGCAGGTTATTTAAATTGAACAAAGCATAATAGCATTTTGGGGGGTAGGGGAAAGCCGGAACTTTTTTTTTCATTTATTGCAGGATTCCGTTCTAAACAGGCTTTACTCTATTAGAAAATAAATTTATTGGATGGTACTAAAAAAAAAAAAAATCTATATAGTGATATTTGCTTACAATTTGATTATTTCTTTTTCAGTATTACTATTACAGTTTATGTTATATTTGTAATTGCTTTTCATATAAAGATTTTAAATAAAAATTAACTTATTGAAAATATAATTAAATTTTAATTGAATTCATCAATCAATTTGGAATAAAAAAGTTTAAAGTATGAAACATATAAAAATTAAAAAACTTAACCTGTGACTTTGCATAACTTTGGAAGTGAACAAGAGTCGGGCCCTGGTAATTTGCACCGTCTCCCCCCTCCCTTCTCTGTACGGACCTGCATAAAAAATTCAGATTCATTTGAGAATATTATTACGGGCCCGGGCAACGCCGGGCGGGTCAGCTAGTAAGCACTTATTACTTTAAAATTTTTATTTTTACATACTCATACATATAATAGAAAATAGAAAAGTCAAGTATTCGTTCTGAAAAATTACTTCATACACAGATATAAGTTCTGCTAATTTTTACATAAACATAATAAAATAGAAAAGACAGGTATTGTTTAAAAAATTGAGGCGAAAAATTACACTTGCGGTCCAGTTTTTTATGGTTTGGTTTACGTGGTGAACAGCTAATGCGAAGAGTGTCTTCAAGGTGGGCTTCCGTTAATCTCCAACAATATTTGTTATTCAAAAAATTCATTTTGAAAAAAAAAATTGTTTCACATACATATGTGGAATCAAACGTATAGTAGCCAGGTTAATAACTAGCTTTTTGCAATTTTCATACGTTTTCAGACATATTTGCCCCAAAATTCTTCAGGGGATGCAATTTTATACATTTGCAAGGAAATATCTTCTTGCAGATCAAATATTTCTATTTGAAGTAAAGGTTTTTCAAGACTGATCAACTTCGCAGCCACATCAGTCCATTCTGTATTTATATGTAAACTAGCAGGCTATGCCCGCTGCGCTGGTCCATTTTCCAAACGAATCTTGAATCAAACGAAATTGTGATTTTTAATATGTAAATATTAGTAAAATTAGTTATTCAAATTGAAAAATTTGGCGGTCCAGGCTTCGACCATCCCCGGTCCGGATGTGGACCGCGGTCCGCCTGTTGCCGACGGTGGTTCTAGAGTGACTAACATTTTGAAAGAAAACAGAAGATTAAAAAAAAAAAAAGGATTATTCCGCAATCATGTTCTGTTCACTGCTAATCGGGTTCTGCTTCTTACGTTTTAGCGAACACGGTTTACTGCAAATCGCTTTATAAATTCGAGCTCCATCGCATGGTAAATATCAGATAAATACATATGTGAGGATGAGTGTGTCAACATTTGAATAAAGGGTGGTTTTGGTTTCTAGGAGTCATGATTAGTTAAAATGTACCGAAATCTTTCGGAATTGATTTTCACCGAACAGATGCATTAATAGCTTCTTAATTATTTTTAACTTAAGCTACCTAGAACAGTTTACTAAAAGTAACATATGAACTGGATTTTTCTAAAGGAGTGAAAACATACCCAGACCAGGAGTTGAACTCAAGACTTAAATTGTCAACTCTCTACCAATTAAGCTACCTTGGCCGACAATCGCCGGACACATTTCACCCAGAAAACCTTATTGGCAAGAGCATTTGGTCTGCCATGTAGGAACTCCATTAAACGATGGACACGTCGATACACTTTATTATATTTATCTCAATCATATTAATTGGTAAAGATATCATACGAACTGATTTTTTTCCATCTGAGAGAAAAAATGCCCTAAGTACTAGAGAACAGGAATTCTGCTTTTTCAGAATTTAGTGTCGCCCCCCGGTGAAAAAAAAAAAATATGTATATGAATATAGGTGCAGTAGAGCCTCGATTTTCCGAGTTAATCGAACTTATACCTTTGGAAGGGATCTTTTTCTTCAGATGGACTGATGGCTTTTATTATTATGAAACAGACATTATAAATGGCCATTTTTTTTTAATTATGGCCATTTTGTTTTTCCCATTCTGACCAGAAAATCAGAGTTCTAACTTTTTACGACTGCTCTTTTATCTTCACCTAACACTTCATTTATAATGGCTGTTTCATAATAATAGAAGTCATCAGTCCATCAGAAGAAAATAACTCGATTAAAGCGGCAACTCGGTTAAGCGGGACTCGGATAATCGGGACTCTACTGTAGTTCAGTTTTAAGACTTAAAACAAGTGATTTTATTTTATATGAAATGACGTCATCCACATCCGCTGAAGAATTCCTCAAATACGATCCAGTCATAAACAACATCTACAATAAAGTATGCATAGGACGTCACTATCTCAGAATGATACACAAATCCAGCAAAAAGAAATCAGCAAGAAACTCGAAAAAAAAAATCGGCTATCTCATGATTCATAGGCCTTCATTTGTTTGTAATATTAATATAGATACTGAAAATTAAATTTAGTTTAGAATAGCTCCATCATGTTTTATCAGAAATCATTCATTTATATTTTTTCAAAACAGCACGTATTTTAATTACGGTTTTAGGTAGCTTTCATTACAAAAAGCTACCTATTGCAGCCGTTCAGAGGAAAGAGATTTCAAAAAATTTTGGTATATTTTCATCGATCATGACCCCCAGACCCCGAAACCACCCTCCGTTCAAAATTGATATATATATATATATATATATATATATATATATATATATATATATATCTGACCTATGTCACACTGTAACTCTCGTAATTATGAACCGATTTCGATGTAATTCGGTGTGTACATAGTACATACAAATGTCTCGACCGAGTTCGTTGGCCAGCTTCATCCGCCATTTTGTTTCAAAATGGCGGCCATTTAAAACTTTTAAAAAAATTTAAAATTTGAAATGTGATACCAAAAAATTGAAAATGGAAAAATATTTTTTTCTTATGTATTTGACCTTTATACAAAGATTTCGGAGCAGTTTTTTTTTCGTCTATATCTTAAAAAATGGCTGAGTTGCAGCATTTTGAATTTCTAGCGTGACTGATATTTTGAAACGTCCTGAATTTTGTCATGCGATAAAAGGCGTATTTATGAACCGATTTGGATGTAACTTAGTTTATACATAGTACATACCAATGTCTCGACCGGGTTCGTTGGCCAGCTTCATCCGCCATCTTGTTTGAAAATGGCGGCCATTTAAATTTTTAAGAAAAATTTAAATTTGAAATGTGGTACCAAAAAATTGAAAATTGAAAAAATATTTTCTTCTTATGTGTTTGACCTTGATAAAAAGATTCGAGAGCAGTTTTTGTTTCGTCTATATCTTAAGAAATGGCTGAGTTATAGCATTTTGAATTTCTAGTGTGGCTGACATTTTGAAACGTCCTGATTTTTGTCACGTGTGTTATTCTCTACAATACTTGCAAATTTGGCCAGCAGTCTGACTTGAATGATGCATATGTAAATTTTCATAAAAATTAGATAAATGGTAAGAAATCAGTCAATTATTGAAGATTTTAATAGCAACAGAAATTGTTTTAAAAATTTGACTTAACAAAAAAAATGAAATAAAAATTTGTGGAAAAAATAAAATAAAAAATGTGAGGGAATGACAAGTGAGGGAATGATGAAATAAGACATTTTTACTAGTTGTAGGGGGAAAATGCAAAATTATGAAGAAATCCAAACTGTTTCCTTTAAGAGAAACACTTAATATATAATGCATGATAAAATTAAAATTTTTGATATTTACAAAAAAATTAATATTCTGTGTGAGGGAATGACTGCTAATAAAAACGCTTCCGGATATACTCACTAAAAAAAAATTCTGTAAAATTAACAAAATCTTACACCACCAATTTATGTTGCTGGACTGACAAGTGCTCAAAATAGCTTCTTCTCTGTGAAGGATGCTAGACTGCTACTGCTCATTAGTGGTAGATATTTGAGATAATAGCAATGTGTGAGGGAATGATGGTCTAACATGGGGAAGCATATAATTGATTGAGTAGACTATATAATAATAGTAAAAATTAATATTTTTATTATTTTTTGTAATGTATCAAATAAGAACTTTATTTTGCTTAAGGTATTTTTAATTATTTTTATTTCTGGATGGAAAGAAATAGGCAATAAAATAGGGTAGTACAGGTGGGGGAAAGGTGAGGGAATGATGTTTGCATGATATATATTATATTTTTAAATACTAAATTTATTTATTTTTAAATTTTACTTTCTGCCCCTAATAAACTATGTTTAGATCTTCTAATAAAAATAAAAATAAATAAAAATGTAATAAAATTAAGAGCATTTATATGGCTGGGAAGCACTTTTTGCACTATTGCAGAGAATAACCCACGTAATAACAGGCGTATTTATGAACCGATTTGGATGTACCTTGGTGTGTACATAGTACATACAAATATCTCGACCGAGTTCGTTGGCCAGCATCATCCGCCATCTTGTTTCAAAATGGCGGCCATTTAAAAAAATTTTAAAAATAAAAAAATTAAAATGAGATACCAAAAATTTGGAAAATGAAAAATATATTTTTCGTATGTGTTTGACTTTAATACAAAGATTCCGGAACAGTTTTTGTTTCGTCTATATCTAAAAAAATGGCTGAGTAATAGCATTTTGAATTTCTATTGTGGCTGAAATTTTAAAACGACCTGATTTTTTTCATGCGATAACAGGCGTATTTATGAACCGATTTGGATGTAACTTGGTCTGTACATAGTACATACTAATGTCTCGACCGAGTTCGTTGGCCAGCTTCATTCGCTATCTTGTTTCAAAAGGGTTGCCATTTAAAAAAAATTTAATTTAAAATTTAAAACGAGGTATTAAAAAATTGGAAAATGAAAAAAAAAATTTTTATGTGTTTGGCCTTGATACAAAGATTCCGGAGCAGTTTTTGTTTCTGAAAATTTGTTCTTTTGTTTATATCTTAAAAAATGATTGAATTATAGCACTTTGAATTTCTAGCATGGCTAACATTTTGAAACGATCTTGTATTTGTCACGCGATAACACACGTATTCGCCTATTTCGATGTAAGAAGGCATGTGGATAGTATACATCAATACCTCGACCAAGTTCGCTGTCCAGATTCATCAGCCATCTTGTTTCAAAATGGCGGCCATTAAATTAAAAAATATATATATATTTAAAGTGAGGTGCAAAAAAATTAGAAATTGAAAAAGGTTTCTTTCTTAAGTATTTGACCTTGATATAAGGATTCAGGAGCATTTTTTGTTTGTCTTTACCTTAAAAAGTGGCTCAGATATAGCAGTTTCAATTTCTATTGTGTGTGACATTTTGAAAAATCTGATTTTTTGCATGCGACAGCTCTCGTATATATCAACCGATTCCGATGTGAGTGAGCATGTGAACAGCAATTACTAAGGTCTCGACCAAGTTCACTGGTTAGCCTCATCCATCATGTTGTCTTAAAATGGTAGGCACTTTAAGAAATCGCCGAATTTGGCAGCCAAATATGAGTTACTTTAAAGAAAAGCAGCTTGGATAAACCTGACTAATTTCGCGAAATTCTCATTCATTATATTGATAAAAATTAGTATTGAATCTCCTATATTCAGTTTCCACTATATTGAGCTTCGTGTGTTTGAATGATATAAGTTGGCTTTTTTAATATAAGGAATATGAAAGCTACCTCTTCCTCCCGGCACTGGCCGGAAGGACTTTTTTTTTCAGTTTTTATGAGAAACTGGCAACAAAAAGATATAATTGCTATTTTTCAACTATTTTTCCTTTACTTTCTACAGAAATGGAGTGCTTGAGTTGTCAAAATTAAACAAATTTCGCTAAAACCTACAAAAAAAAATGGAGATGCAGTTTTCAAACAAATTGCATTTAAAAGTACTTTTTTCCCCCAATACGACGATATAAAAATAAAAAATGTGCGATGCTTAGAAGTTTAAAAACTGCAGTAGAGTATATTTAACAGTACAATGATAGATCTGCTTTGTTTTACGGCTGGCTTATACAATGCAACGTTATTTTTTGGAGACGACACATTATTAGCTGGGAGAAAGAAATAGCATACGGAGGGCTAAAAATAAGCTCCTTTTTTTTTTCTGTTTCACGCTTCTCGCCAGATTGCATCTTTCAAAAAGTAACGCTACAGGAAAAAGCAGCGTTTACTGCAGTTCCGCTGCTTGTAGCACACGATACTTCCGACCACCCAGCCGACTCACTCGAAAGCTTTGTGTAATTTACATATGAGTATGTTAACCAATCACTCATAAATTAATAAGTATATAAAAATTCATAAAAGTGTGAAAATAAAGAAAAGGCTTATAAAATAGGAAGATAGGCAGAAAGAGAGTAAAATCATAATGAGTGATGTGAATTTTGAAAGAGCGCAACAGTGACAAAATTACTAGTAGAAGAAATAAATATAGTCGAACTCAAATCTAAAGGTAAAATGAGAGCATATGGTTAAAACGAGCAATTTACACTTTGCGAATGTTCTTCATTTATACTAGATTTTCACGCTTTTTTGCGAACTGCAAAATAATAGCTTTAAAGTGGGAAAAATCATATTAGAGTGAATTTCCTTACAGCGAAAACCAAGATAGAATAGTAGAGAAAGATGTGTATCGGTTAAATACTATTACTTTTCAGTAATAAATTTCTGCATTACAGCTATCAAATTGTAGTAATTTTAACAGAGGAAGATTTTTTGGAAGATAAATGTGAGATACGATGACAGTGTATGGGAAATTTTAACCGAAACTTCTGTAAGTAATCACGAAGCTAAAGATGTGATTTGAAGAGATGATAAAAGTAGTATGTGACAAAATATAAAATATGAGTTAATCATATGATTGAAGATAATCAATGATTCTCTACCATTTGTTAAATTACTATTTGAAAAAAATCTAAAACTCACAGGGATTTTAATTGATAAAGCATAGGCATTTGACAATAAACGCAGATAAAGATTTGGAACTTTAGATATCATTCTCTCAAAATGATGACTGTGTCACTTACAACCTTTATCATCTGAGCTCTTCATTTATTAGGTACTCTAACTCGACTTTACCTTATGACATGAAATGATGAAAATGTACTAAAGGCTTTTGCCGTTTTACATTTACTAAATTCACAAATGAATATTCCGACTAAGTAATTAAAACTCGCATATTTTTTTCCCAATAAATGTTAATGTCAAAATATCATCATTCGAGTGTATGTGTCACCCCTTCTTACTAGTCACACGAAAATAACACTCACAAAGATAAGACTGTATATTTTAGGTTCACTAAATCATATTAAGTTAATTTTAGAATGGAGATAATTACTTTAATTTTGTAGTTGTCTTTAAAGAAAAAAATCTCTTTACAAGCACCCGTAGCAGCTAATACAAGGGACTTTATAATCTATTTGTTTCTCGTATATATATTTTCTCGACTTTTACAGTCATATCATTAATGCAAAAGAAACAGAAAAGTGAAATGAATGTTAGTACAGCGGCTTTGTCTCTGAGAAACAACAACGCAGAAATACACATGAAATTTTCTAACCAAAAACGAACGAGTAATGTATTCGTATACATTTAGAAAAAGAAAAGCTTGGAAATAAATTTCAACTTAAAACATTCATTTCGATTCTTTTAGTGTGTATGTAAAAAAATTACATTATGAAAAATACATAGAAAACTTTCAATAAAAATTATTATTAATTTTAATTTGCGCAGCAGAAAAAAAAAAAAAAAATTGTAATGTAATCTTATCCTGGCAAGATTGACACTAATAATAGAACTCGTGTTTGTGCCCGGTATCGAATGCAACTAATTTTCAGAAGAAGCCGCAAATATCGCTTTTAGATAAGACAAAATTCTTAGTTAAAAATAATATTTAAATCATAAACTTGGACATAAGTTCAAGCATTTTCTAAAAGGTTGGTCGTTTTGTGGCGAACGCCTGTATTCAATTATAGAAGGTTCCACGTGTTACCATTATCGGTTATCATGTAATTTTTATTTTTACGTAAATATAAAAGGAGAAAATCATTTATCATTCAATAAAAGTTGCACAATAGTATATGCTTTAATTTCTGCATGACTAACCCCAACCCCAGATTATAAAAAACTCTTACACGCTATACAAATTGATCATGCAATATATAAATTTATAAGGCAGCTCTTAAATAGTGGCGACATCTATTAGGTAAAATTGAACCCATTTGCGAAATATTTCACATGAGATTAAATATTTCTTTTTACTAGGGAGGAGTGCAAACGTCTGGCTAATATAAATACGTCATAATTTTAAGTTGATCTCAAAAATAAATCTTTATGTATCTCGGATACTATTTACAATCCAATTTTTCATTATTAGGTTTTTTATTTCTTTTTAAATGTGAAATAATTCCATACGATGATACTAGAAAAATGTAGTGCTGCCATCTATAATTTAGATTAGTAACTAAACTATACAGCCTTTTGTATTTCACAGAGGCACAAATAAGTGGAGTTCGATACCCTCTAGCTTCTAGTAGTTGTTTAATCTTTATATATATATATATATATATATAAATTTAATCACTTAAACACACGGAACTTCTATTAAATATTTTTTAAAGATAATAGGATATTACTGATTGATCGTAAATATCAAACTTCTTTACTAACAAAATTACATATTTGCCCGAATTTGTTATGAATTTTACACTCTAATATGTGCAAGAGCTCTAAAATTCCTGCTTGTTTTCAGCGCAACTTATTTGTACGAATGTGTTTTTTCATCCCTTCTTTATATGAAAAAAAAATCCAGAATTAAATTACACATTGATTCTGTCTTACGACTAAAACTAACTAATATTGAGGAAGTTGTTCTTGATAAAGCAAGCCCACTCTTATCATTATCGATTCAAAAGAATTAGTACAATCAACATACTATATATGAATCAGTGTACGACAATATGTCATTAAGTACTATAGTTTGTTTTCTAACAAAACACTGTATATTGATAATGTATTTATCATTAAATTGTAATGATGATATACTTATTTTTTTAAATATAGTGTAAATCTGTCAAAGTACCAATTTGGTACTGTAATCATGCATTTTAAAATACAGTAAAACCGACTAAGCGGAAGCACAAAATATCACAGAAATAATCCATTTTAATCAGGCTCCGTTTTCATGTGTTTTCTATATTAGCTGTACGTTTGTTGGTGTAACGCGAAGTATGAACTTCGATTTAGTTGTAAATCGGTCTAAAGGTTTAGAAACCTCTGACCCTGACCTAAGTGATTTTTACATTTCTTTTTTCACGTAAGTACTCTACCAACAATTCCGCCAAGAACTTGTGGAAAAATCATTTAAGGCCCTACTTCAGTCAAGTGAGAAGACCCGTTCGCTAATGCTAATCCTATGGAAGAAATTTATAACGATATCTCGGTTGCATTTCAATATTTTTAAATGATTTTTTTTGCATTGGATAGCTGAGATCGAACTGTACAAAGGCCGTTTTTTACATTTTCTATTTTGTTCACAGATATTTTTAATGAGGACGCTGAATTTTGAAAATGAATTTTCGGAAACGGATTTCAATCTGAAAGCATCCTCATAAAAAAAAAACTTGCAATCAAAATCGAAAAAGTAAAAAACGGCCTGCATACAGATCGATCTCAGCTATCCAATGCAAAAAAAATCATTTAAAAATATTGAAATGCAACCGAGATATCGTTATAAATTTCTTCCATAGGATTAGCATTAGCGAACGGGTCTTTTCATTTGACTGAAGTAGCCTCGCGATTAAATACATATATCCAGAGACCTATAAAAAGTTCCGCTAAAAGTTTAGTAGCGTATTATTGCATAATATTATTTCCTTTGAAATCCTGATTATTATTATTATTTTTTTTTTTAATAAAACGTAATTTTGTTATTGAACGGTTCCATTTCGACATGTTTTACTGTATTTGATTATTTATTTATGTTTTCCTGCCTCAAAAATGCTTTTTAATATTTACTTGAAAAAGTAAAAATAACTAATTGATTTCTTTGTTGATAGCTCATCAACAGTGAATATCGAGGTGATGATAACTATAATATCATATGGGACTGTTCAAATATTACGTAAGCATGTTTTTGACAATTTTTGACCCCCCGCCCCCCTTGTCAGCAAAAATAAGCAAATCGCAAACCCCCCCTGAATAATTACGTAAGCAAATTGCAACCCCCCCCCCCCCCACTTTAAAAAAAAAATTAGGACACAATACAAATTTTAAAAAAAATTGTACTCGACTAAAAAAAAAAATAATAATAAAAAATGCTTGTTTTATTTCCTTACAATTCTATTTAAGAAAATTCCTTAGATCACAATTTTAGAAGAACTTAACCACTTGAAAAATTTTAATTTGAACATGCCCATATCTATTCCGGTGCTTTCCACGGCTGCTTAAGCCATTTTTCCATATCTGTTATGATATTGGTTTCCAGTTTTACTTGATTATCTTCATCACTTTCTTTTTGGATGCAATCTTGATCAACTTCATCTTCATTGATCCACTCAACATCTTCCGCGATTTTTACGAAGCACATAAGTTCATTTGCTCTACGAGCAGCAATTCTCAATGGTCGTATAAGGCAGACCTTCTCGCTTTTTTCACTGTGTTGAATTTTTTTGTGTCTGTTTGCTTACTTCTGAGATGCATGATATTGGTCACAACTTCCACAAGTTCTTGCGGATAATTGCAACTTAATAACTTAACAACTGCGGATAAGAGCAAAAAAAATAATACAGCATCTTTAAAAATCCCTTTGCTGTCATATTCAGATTTAAGGCCAGACGGAGACTTAAATCTATAAATTTCCCCTCCTCACTTGTAATGATGTCATTTGACGATTGTATCATTTTAATTGGAGGAGGAATGAATCATCTTTTTAGTATACGAAATAATCCACTACGTGCAGGAGAGCAACAATTCTTTTCTTCGGATTTATTTACAATTTTCAGCAAGTATTGACTTTCTTGTACGTGCTTCGAATACCAATCCAAGTCATAACCAAGAGAGTCTGGTTCGCCTGAATCAACATATGAGGCAGTAACAGGATAACCGTCAATGCTTAATGAGTTCCAGATATCTGTGAGAGTTTTACCAGCATATGCAAAGTTATTTTGCTCCATTTCTTCATCAATAGTGCGGCTGTTCTCATCGAGATGGGAACCATAATGGTCATGAGGGTGTATAAGACCAGGTAATTCTCGACTGAGTGGTGCCATTCGCCTTTCTTCTCAATTATATGCACTTCTTCCAGGAGCACCGCACGCTATGAAAATTCCACCCAAATCATGCTTTTTGGAATGGTTATAGCAAAAGATATTGGTAGCGAGGATTCTCGTCTGGACCTCCATCAACCGTAACTATGATTACAGATTTGATGAAACCCTCTTCTGTTTTCACTAATTTTTCAAAGTCTTTGAGTATTAATAGAGTTTCAAAATCCTGAGCATGAGTATTTGCTGTGGAAGTCTGGAAGAACTGTGTTTCCCACTTCTTATAGCTATAAACGTTGGACCAGAATAACCTATGGCTTTACTTTGACCTGCCATACCAGGAGCAATCACAATACCAGCGTAAACAGATGGGATAAGTTTGTGGCGTTCAGCAATGACCCAGTCGTGGTCGAGTAAGGATACACGATACTCCATATGCATCAGTATCAGAGCCTGTTTATTGGCTGCTGTAATTCAAAAAGGTACACGCGCTTTGTCATCCTATGAAAGAAGAAACACTTGCATTGGTCCAAGAATTGAAGCTAAAGTTTCTAAATAGCGGATGGATGTTACTGCACATTGGGTATCAATGTGAGATCGGTGATATCAGCCTGAACCCAAGAAAGTTTTATCAGCACTGTGGTGACATGGCTTCGACCCTCGATGGTTGAGGAACTTTTTGGACGCAAACGAAGATATGTTCTGCTTATTGCAAAACCAATCTTTTTCAGTTCTGCAGTCAAGTCATCGAGAGTTTTGACACTTCGTATCGACTCGCTTCTTCTTTTTGCATCTGCAGTGCTTCCAATAATAGCTATGTCTGCTATTGCCTTAAGCAATATTGGTTGATCTACATTTAAACTTGGTCTTCCTACTGTTTCCCTCAAAGCTACTATTTTTTAATGTCTGGATTATCATAGCAGATTTCTCCAAGCTTTGTTCGTTTGGTGGTTCGATGTTTTCTTTGGTATTCAACATTTTTTCGTTTCCTTTTTAAGGATTGTTTTTCTTAGATCACTGGAAACCTTATTTATCTGTTTTCGAATTTGAGATACATTGGTTTCAATTCAATTGGATTGCATTTCATTTTTAGTGAGGTACAAAATTTGAAAACAGTTAGAAGATTATCTGCTACAAAATTTACATATTTTTTAATTTTTTTTTCCCCCATGGATGCATTAATTTTCGAGTTATTTGAAAAGAAAAAATAAGATGTAGCTTAGCTACGCCATATTTAAAAAGTAATAGCTCATTTTTTGACATTTCTTTGGTCTTTATTTATTCCCATACTGACCATGTTTCGCCAAGGCTACATGGTCATTTTATTTTATCTATCTTTTTTCCAAATTTTACACGTAATTATGTAAACTTAAAGTTATGATAAAATATATTTAAAATTTTAAGAATAAATTGATTATAATCACCTTTATAAAATAATCCAGAAAGACTGATTTCTTTTTTATTACCTTACGCAGTTCGTCCTCAATTCTTTTTAGCACCAATACCTCTAACTCTTTGTCAGTTTTAGAAGACTTTTTGTACTGCTGTCACACATCATTAGTTTTACATTGGATATCCTTCAAAGGTTTATCTGATGCAGACATTTTTAAACTTTCAAAAAGTTTTTTATACAAGATTTCTCGAAATGAAGACATATTTCTGATTTTATTTATTTTAAACACCACTACACTACACTACAGTACTCAGAGGTTTTCAAAACTCACGAGACACTAGACAGTAGAGCAGTCAATCACTATGGTTATAGGGTTCAACCACTTGACAAAGGAGGGGTGGGAACAAAAAAGAGGGAATTTTACTTACGTTTTGGAAGCTTTCCCGGAAAACTTATATTATCACAATACAACATATCGCATCGGTCAATTCAATTCTATTCTATTCTCACAATTGGAAATAGTAGTAAGTTCTCAGAGATAATAAGCCCACAAGCATCAAACATGAACAGTCACCTCTAGATAAGAGATCGTTTATATTTTCCTTGTGCAGACAAAATAGCTGACATCAGAATTTCAAGTTTAATATCCTTTTGCTATTTCTTTTTTTCAATTTGAAGTTTTTAATATATATATATATATATTTTTACAAGTTAAGAGATTTTGAAAATGTCTTACGTAAGCATCATTCAAATCCCCCCTCCCCCCTTGTCAGCAAAAATAAGCAAATCGCTAACCCCCTCCCCCCCCCTTAGGTGCTTACGTAATATTTGAACGGCCCCTATCGAGATGATGACAGCTTATTTAAAAAGCTCCAGAATATTCGTATTAATAAAAAATTCGCAAAATAAAAAAAGAATACTCTAACAATTTCAGTTGCTGCCCTCCCCTACCCCCCTTCCTGCCAGATTGTTACCCCTCTAAGACCAGGCCTAAATTAGGCCCTGGATATACGCATGTACAATCCATATTTCATAAAATATTTAATATATTTATATTCTAATTTCTTTTTTGGGGGGAGGGGGGGGAGGGGCTGCACTTTGTCAAGTTTTCCGAAAGTGGCGCTAAATTTGTTTGAAAATCTTGCATGCTATAAACGTAAAACATGCAGGAATTTCTTTAATTTTTTAAAGAAAATTTTATATCTTCGTGAATATACAATACATGCTATCCTTACAAAAGTGATGTGCAGCACATACGTTGCCATGTACTACAGCTACAGATCCATTTGAGCATTTTATGTTACAGGGCGATTGCAAACATTGTTTTTGTTTAATTTGTTGCTATTTACTTAAATGTCTTCGTGACCAAACTAGTGATGGGCGATTTCGATTTTTTTAATCGATACTATGGCCAACTCGATTTAATCGATACAATAAATTTTTTAATCGATGTCTCTAAGACAAAATAAGGTAATATCGTTTTCATTTTCCTTCAAAAATTGAAGGTAAAGTAGTTGGATGTGCCAATCCCAAAACTTTCATCTGTCTCATAAATGTTAAAACTTCAGAATTCGCTATCACAGTGTCAAATTTAAATGATAACCTATGCGCATCATGAGGATTAAAAAAGCATAGGTTCGTTGAAGTATGTGCATTTTAAAAGAAAATATAAGCATTGCATTTTCCTAACAAATCATTGAATTTCAAGCATTGAATTGAAACCACACCCTCTTAGGCTAATGTCAGACGAACGTCTTTTGGCACGCTTTTTTCGATCTTACGCCATCCCTACACCTTCGCTAGCATGTGTAGGGACGGTGCAAGAGCGAAAAAAAAAAAGCGTGCAAAAATAGTTCGTCTGATATTAGTCTAGATGTCCGCAACGGAAAATCCCAATTCCAAGAGTATAAAAGCGACAGCTTTTGGCAGTATACACCAAGCCTAATAAGGATCTATTTATCTGAAAGTGTAACAGAATATGAAGTTTGATTAAATTCCGTGCATTAGTTTTGAGATATGGCTATCACGAATATCATGCAAAAAAACAGTATAGCAGCGCAGCCTGTTACATGATTAACACGAAAAACTCAGGAACAACTTATGTCAATGACACATAATATTAAGTTTGATGAAATTCCGGTCATTACTTCTTGAGATGTTATCGCTAACATCGTGTAAATTCTGAAAAACAGTGTTGAATTCAGGGGCTGGTACGGGTGGACACCCCCCCCCCCCCCGAAGCTCTAGAATGTCCCTCTCCAAAACCACAGAAATCCCTCGCGGAGAAAAATGTCTGAATTCAACACTGCTAAACAAAGCAGCATGGCAGCACAACCTGTTATATCATTTACATGAAAACCTAATCATGAACAACTTATGGCAATGTCTAACAGAATATTAAGTTTGATGAAATTCCGTTCATTAGTTCTTGAGATATGATCCCTAAAATCGTTTAAATCCAGAAAAATGTGTTGAATTCTGGGGGTGGCCCGGAGGGACATGTCTTCCCCCCCCCCCCCCCGAGCAACATTCAAATGTCCTCCCAGAAGGTTTGAGTTTTTATGCTTAATGTGCAAAAGTCCAATCCCCTTCTCCTCTGAACTGTCCCTCTCTGGATCCGCAGAAATCCCTCCGGGAGAAAATTGTCTGTATTCAACAATGCTGATAAAATCTGCATAACAACGCCCCGTGTTGGGCGATTTACACCGAAATCTAATATGCAACAATTTATGCCAACGTCTAACTGAATCTGAACTTTGATGAAAATCCGTGCATTAGTTCTTGAGATAGAGCTATTGCGAAAATCAGGAAAAATTCAGCATAGCAGCGCCACCTGCCCGTAGATTTACATCAAAAAGTAATCAGCACCAATTTATATGAAAGTCTAACTGAATCTAAAGTTTCAACAGATTCCATGCATTAGTTCTTGAAATAGACCGCCCACAATTTTTTTTGTCAGAGACAAAAAAAAAATAGACAGACTGACAGACAGACAATGTATAAAAATAGACAAATCGTATTCCAGACAAGATCTTCTAAAACTATAAATCCTTCGAAAACCGGAAGTCGAAATTTTTCATGAATAAGAAAGCAAGAAAAAATGAACGCATCGATTCTGCCCGTAACAAAGGATCAGAAATGGTGAATCGATTCAGTTCAGATTCGATGCCGATTTTTAGATGCGGGTAAAATCGTTATTTTTTTATTTACTGCAATTCAAATCGCATCGCGAATGATCCACGATTCGGGTTTAATAGCTTCCTCCAATTTTACTGTTTTAGTGGCAGAATTGGTGTAAAATTTTTTATAAGAGGCTTTTTTTTTCTTTCTAGGTTCAGTGTTGAATAGCGGGTTGGTTTCTTGACTGCTCCGGTAGGAATGGGGGGGGGGGGGGAGGGATTTTAGAGTTCCGTAAGGGGGGGATGCACATTTGTCCATTAAAAAGCATAAAATCTCAAAACTTTCGGGAGGGACATTCCAATGTTCCCCCGTGTCACCCCCTGAATTCAATACTAGGTTAAATCGTTATACTTTTGTTTAGAAGCCTAGTTAATCGGGTTACTAGTTTATTATATTGTATTTTTCAAGTTCGTCCCTTCTAATCCTTTTCCTCCCACCCCCCTTCCTCGCCAATCTTAATTTACAGGGTCGTTCAAAATATGCATGCTATTTTTAAAATGCCCATTCTCATTCTATTTTATTATAAATCCACATTTTGAAACCTTGACCAAAGATACATTTGAGGTCACCCTTCCCACCGTTTGAGACTTACCTGTCCCCCGGGGGGCATATTTTTTGTTTATTCCAAACCATCTCGTGTAACATATTGTTGGAAAGCTTTTAATGTCCTGTTTTATTTTCTGTCCCTCGCCCGCCGCCCCTCTAGTTACACGCTCTAGGCACTTATTAGATCACAGGCTATCAAAGCCTGAAAGCTAATGCGCCCGTCGGTTTTGTACGTAGTATGTACGTAACGCGATAACTCTTGATAGAAATATCCCATTTGCTTCAATTTTTTTTCTAGGTTCATTCTGATAAGGCGCTTCCCTGATTAGTTTTGGGGGTTCATTGGTTAAGTATAAAGGGGGGAACGGGGGCTAACCCCCCCCCCTTAACTTAGATAAATGGGTTTTTCATACAGAATTATCAGATTTTCTTTAAATTTTGGTATAGCGGTTAATTTTGATAACGAGTTTCTCTGATTAGATTTGAAGGTTCATTGTTATAGTCTAAAGGGGGGGGGGGGGGCGAGGGGATAATACCCTCCCTAATTTAGATATATGGGTTTTTCTATCCGATTTGCTTAAAATTTAGTATACCAGTTTATTCTGATAAGGCGCTTCCCTAATTAGATTTGGAAGTTCATTGGTTAAATATAAAGGGGGGGAACGGGGGGCTAATACCCCTTAATTTAAATAAATGGGTTTTTCTATCCGATTTGCTTCAAATTTGGTATACCGATTTATTTCAATAAGGCACTTCCCTGATGACATTTGAAGGGTCATTGTTTAAGTATAAAGAGGGAAAACGGAGAGAGACAATTTCCCCCCTCCCCGCCCTTTAGTTTATTTTTCGAGGGGCATTATTCTTTGAAATAAGAGCATAATATACAGTTAGTATGAATAGCCTGTGAACTCAATGCCATCAGTTTAGCTGGGCACTTTTCTTTTTAGCTCACAGACTATCAAAGCCCGAGAGCGAATGTGCCTGCAGTTTCTGTATGTATGTATGTACGTACGTACATACGTAACGCGATGACTCTCGGTAAAAATATCCGATTTGCTTCAAATTTTTTTTTCGAGGTTCATTCTCATAAGGCGCTTCTCTGGTTAGTTTTGGGGGTTCATTGGTTAAGCATAAAGGAGGGGGGGGGTACGGGAGCTATCCCTCCCCCTCCCACTTAACTTAGATAAGTGCGTTTTTCATGCAGAATTATCAGATTTGCTTCAATTTTGGTATGCCGGTTAATTCTGATAAGACGCTTTCCTGATTAAATTTGGAGGTTCATTGTTTAAGTATTAAGGGGAAATAGAGGCTATCCCCCCTTAATTTAGATACATGGGTTTTTCTATCTGATTTGCTTCAAATTTGGTAACCAGTTTATTCTGATAAAGCACTTCCCTGATGAGATTTGGAGGCTTATTGTTTAAGTATAAAGATGTGAAACGGGGGGGGGGGGGCGATTCCCCCTTAATTTATTTTTCGAAAGGTATTATTCTTTGAAGTAAGAGTATAAAATACAATTAGTATGAATAGACTGTGAGCTCGATGCCATCAGTTTAACGATACTTTCCTTTTTTTATTTATTATTGTTTCAGTGAGTGTACTCTGCATGTCAGCGAATGAGTCAATAACTGTTTAGAGTTTTTAGATTACTGCTGGAAAAAAAAAAACATATAATCAAAGAATATACTTTTATTTATTTGTCAACCAGAGAAAAGTATGTTATTTCACTGTTAATGGCTCTAGGATGAGAATTTTTTTTTTTTTTTTTTTCTGAACAGCTGAAAATTTGGTAAACATTAAAAAGAAAGATATTTATAAACTGTAAATGAGATAAGGAGATATATATTTTAAAAAGGAAAAGAGATTTTAGTTAAATATATTATTAAAAGGAGAATTTTGTTTATTAATTGGGGGATAATTAGTATGTGATGATTGGTTAATTACATCATCACAGCTATTTTAAAAGAAGATTTGCAATATTTGTATTTCCCCCACGCTTATAGGAGGCCCTAAAAAGACTGAAAAACCATTTAACTTTTTAAATAAATTTAGAGCTTTCAAAATTTCGCTCATCTGCGCATTTTTAAGAAGAATGACGTTTATAGGAAGTAAGTCCCAATCTGTTTGGTTGAAGGAAATAAGAGTTAGAGTAGAAAGTACATCTTTTCTGGATGAAAAAAAAATAATAATTTCTTTGTTTTTTTTATCTGACCGAGATCTTTTTTAAAGATAAATTTAAATATAATAGAAATTATTATCAAAATTACATCTTAAAAATAATAATTTTAAAAGTTAAAAAAACCTCATTATTTGACTCAAAGGTCTGTAGTAGCTCACTTCTGGGCCCCTAACACTGTCTAGGGCCCCCATAAATGGAGGTGAGGGTTGAGAGATAGTCGTTACGGCCCTGTTGATTCGCTACGTTTTGGAATTACTATTTTTCAGCTTATCTGTGTGAATCTGTGAACATCGAAATATCGATTCTAGAATTTGGGAATAGATTCTTATTGCAATCGATTCTGTTTTATACGATGTCGATTTTAATTGATTCTCAAATTTTCCAGAATCACCCATCACTAGACCAAACCTTCGCTGAAAAATGTGGAGTCAAACCTGTTCTTTATATTCATGAATTTCCAGGAGAATTTTCCAGTATTTCTCTAGATATTCAACAAAATGGCTATAATCGTAAGTGTCCTGGGGCTTTTGACCTATATTATACACAAAATATGGATATTTAAGATTTATGTAACTTTATTTTGAATAATTTGTTCCTAATTGTAAAATACGTTTGTTTGAATCGTATACATCACATCATTTACTAATAGGCATTTTTTAATTCAATTTCAATTGCAATATTGCATTATAGTTCTTACTTTTAAAATATTTATAGAAAATATGCTATTAATTATTGAGCTAAGTTAATTATTATTATTTAAAAGTAAAAACAAATTATTAAAATGTGTTCAATTACATTAGATGAAAAATTGGATATTTTACATCCCGCAACAGTCATTTGAGAAATGTGTATATAAATACATAGCAATAGCTATTCCAAAACATGATTAACAGTCTTATCCTTAAAATCCTTAAATTAAATACATTATAAAGCGAAAAAAATCTTCTTTAACTTTATTTACAACAAGCATAGCAGCTTACGACTGAGAAATGAAAAACTTACTTTTTAGGTATGAAACTACAAAATTGCACTTTATTATTTTTATAATCATAACAAATGACAGAAAAAATAAAATGCTTCCATCTTGTGTTATCAGTAAAAAAGACTTTTAAAAGAAAATAAAAGCAGTGGACAAGCCACAAACACTCTATTTTTCCCTATGTACAGTTGGAGGTGATAGCCAAAGGTATAACATAACTCCTAAAGTACTTTTATTTATACTAAATAAAAGTCACAGCATTTGAAAAATTATAAAGTTGAATAATAAAGTGCAATAAAATATAAAAACCCTTACGATTATAAAATTATTTTTATGCTTCCTTATAATTAGTATACTGAAAAGTTACACAAGCTCTTATAACAAAAGGAGTGAAACAATTAAGTCTATCTAATTTTAGTTGTAAATCTTTTACATACAATAAGACATTAAATTTAATTTTAAATGCCAAACCTGCCAGGAGTAGTCTACCCAGACCTTGCAGCATATAAGACAAATTTTATTGTTCCTACCACTAGTATGAAATAATTATATTCATTATATATTTCTATCATATTTGTTAAAGAAATTTATTGTGAAGATCAATGATTAGGGATACTGCTGTATAGTATGTATAGTGCTGTATGGGGATATATGCTGTGAGCCCTGACTCTACTTCAGACAACAATCTTGAATAACCTTTCAAATGGCTAATAAAACACACATTTACATTTCTGTGTATTGCCTAAGGAATCATACACATCAATACACAGGATGTATATGATTAATATTAGGAATAAAATAAAACTCCACATTTCAGTTTAACCGAAGCGTGGAGTTTTATTTTATTCATGTGTTTTTATTTTTACATCATCTTTACATTTATGAATAAAGTTTACATTGGATAGCAACATGTATTTTGTTTAGTTTATTTTACTTGTTAGGGCATGGAGAATGTTTTCTAAATATAGAATCCAGGAACAGTATAAAAATATAATTTCATTACTTTTAAAAGAAAAACTATTTTGACAAATTCATAGTTGCCAACCTTGTGGGTGTATTTTCTAGTTTCTCCCCCCAAGTCAAATACACATAACTTGAATCATAAAAATAAATTAATGAAATGTTCATAAGCTAAGCCCTTTTCCACAGTGAATTTTTGAAAACAGTTGAGCGATTATTATTATTTCTACTCTAGACTGCAGCAACTGCTGTTTTCATTGAATTACAGAAAATGTGCTTTTGCCTTTTACATATATCAGAACAATGGCTATCTTCATAAATAATTTAAACAGGTGGTATAATGAGGTGCTGTCCAACCCGGCACCCGTGGGTGCCATGTCGCCATTTGGAGGATTTCGTGGTGCTCTTTCGAATGTTTCCTGTTATTAACTTTTTTTAAATATAAAATCTGTTTTAAAAATGCCTGTAAGTTTTAAATCATTAATATTTGCATGCCACATCAAGGTTTTGGCTCTTTACCCTAACAAAGTTTTTTATGAGCCCCATTAAGAAAAATATAATTCTAACTACATTTATACATTTTCTGCAATTTTTACACGGGCATAACTATCCCTATAAGATATCTGTGCATTGTATAAGACGTGTGTATACCTTCCAAATGTTTCATGTTACTACCTTTATTTAAAACTAAAAATCCCTTCTTAAAAAATGTTTTATTTTGAACATTTATGTGTTTTTCTATTGTAGGCAGCCTTAAGGTTTTGGCCCTTATTCTAAAAAATTTTTTGAGATAGGCCATAGGCACCTCTCAGGGAAATGTAATTCTAAATGTACTATGATTTATAATTTTTCTGCAGTCTATTTTTACATGAGCATGACTATCCTTATGGGATGTATATGCACCATATAAGATGTGTGTGTCTTTTGAGTGTTTCCTGTTACTAGCTTTTTTAAAACCTAAAAATCCATTAAAAAATGTTTTAACATTTCCATATTTTTTCTATTATAGGCAGCATTATGATTTTGGTCCCTTATCCTACAAAAGTTTTTGAGATAAGTTACTCTCAGGGAAATGTAATTCTACACTTATTATGATTTATATTTCCGGTGCAGTTTTTTTTTTTTTTTTTTTTATAATACGGGCATGGTATGATGACGTAAGATGATGAGAAGAAGCTCACAGAAGACGAGTATATGTAGATAACACTACCAACTTAAAATAATATTGTATGTTTCCAGTCATGTGAATAATGGCGCCCTTCATTGTTTGCTAACTGCTAATGTGCACCCCTGGCAACTGAAAGGTTGGACAAGCCTGGTATCATGCATATAAGTGCAATATATTTCATACTTCTAATGATACAGGTTGAAGACTTTAAATATACCACAATTCTCCTTTTTTTTAATGTAAATATTTAATATAGCATAGAATTTGAAATGAATGCACATGAAGTTTTATACACTGATAAAATATACATTTTATTAAACAAAGATAAAATTTATCAGCTTTACATTATCAGTGAAAAACATCAATTTACATAATCAGGTATTACATAAAAAATTGTGCAACAACAATAAAAGAAAAAAACCTACAAAATATAATCTCTCTAAACAGCGGACAACAAATGAAGTGTAGATAAATAACAATTGCCTCATATAATTTTTTAACATATTGAACTTAATAATCTGAATATGGTACACTTTATTTTAAAAATGTATAACTATACAGAAAGCAGGCATAAACTTTAACTTATAGAGTGATCACATTTTATGTACATGTATTCTAGCAAAAGAAAAGTAAGTATAAAAGTAAAAATAGATTTTTAAAAAACACTTTTTATAAGCATTCAGTGTTTATCTTAAAAGTCACACTTAATTTCATGACTGCAATTCATGTTGCTCCAAAATATTTCCATTACAATACATTGATTTGGCATGGGTTCCAATAATGGAAAATTCACCGTTTTGATTTAGGCTTGGTAGAAAGCGTGAACTAATGAATTTATTAAAATTATAATTTTTACTCTGTTTCTTTTTTCAGATATGGCAACAGGAGAGGAGGGGGGGGGGGGAGCATTATTTAAAGTATCTAGTCAGGATTTCTAAATTGTTTTCTCAATGTATAATCATAATTTAATTCGTATTCAACTATTAATTGATAACAGTATACTTAAAAAAAATAATTATACAGTTATTTTTTTTTCTACTTTTTAACGTTTAAAATACTTCATTGTTGAAATTTCACAGCCAATAGGCGTATTTAAGAGCTTGGTTTGGTGCATAATTAACTCCATTATTCTTGTAACTCGTATAGAGTTGTAACCATAAAGAATATTTGCCAATTTATCACCTGCACCCAGCTAATGGTAAAATGCCTTAAAATTAATTTATATTTGCGTTCAAAAAATATTAAAATGTTATCTGCCAACAGAAACATACCTGTGTACATAATTTTTATAATTGTAGCATTACAGGAAGTGAGTGAAAAATGTATTACAAAATTTCATCTTTACATGCATGAACCAAGTTAAATTAAATAAAAGAGTATACAAAATGCAACTTAATAAATAAACTTTAAACTCTAAAGTCAAAAATTGTTAACAAAATTCCATCTTTATATGAATGAACCAAGTTAAGATAACTAAGAGTGTAAAGAAAGTAACTTACTTAATAAACTTTAAACCTTAATTCAAGAAACTTTATCTATATTAAGCAAGCTGAGCAAGGAATTTGTTTTTACAAAATTATTTATAAGAGAGTATATATATATACAATTCATATATACAGATTAGATATAAAGCAGCACTACTATTTTACATGCTAAGTCAAGTTAACTTCAAAGAACAAGTTAATCATCCACAATTACGATATTTAGAATATTTTACATACATTATTGGCCCCCTTTTAGTTCTAAAACAACAAATAAGATCAGAAAATGTGGTACAGTAGTACTTAAAAATTTATAATTAAAGGGACTGTTAAATACTTAAATATATTTTTAAGAAAAACAAAAAACACTGACATAGCAAAAACAAGAATTTAGAAGATAAAATTTTTCTCAAGTAATCAAAATATCTATTTTAATGTGTAGAAACTATTAAATTTAGTTATACAATGTATTATTAGTTCAAAACCATAATCAGTCCTAAACTATCATTCATAATGAAGAAATATTTAATGTAGGAAAAGTATATAAAATTTCTACTTGATTGTTAAATTATAAACACTTTATGGCACTTTTTTACATGAAAAACCATTTTTTAATTAAAGATCGTGCTTGAATTCGTCATAATAAGTGTCATCACTTTTTAATATTTCAACGTTTATTTAATTTTATAAATTGCTTATCAGCTTTTTTATTACTTAATTATAATTCCCCTTTCGCTTCTGCACAGTTGGTGAAGATGTCCATCAACATCACAAATGACATTTTTCTCCCGCGACCAGTGGTTCTCATCGGTAACAAGTTGGACTCGGACATGTCTGTTGGAAGAACTGTGACCTTTGAATATTTTAGTCCCAAGACTGTTTAGACCTCCTGCAAGCAAGCAAAATGCTTATCGCAAAATTGAAGTTATGCAAGTACTTTTATTGTAATATCATATTAAGTAATAACAATCAGTGCCATGGAACCTGCCCCCATTTTTTATCTCAGAAATGAAGCTTAATAAAGGGGACTTTTACCAGCCATATTTGCCTTTTTATTTTTCACAAGAATATAGTCTCCATTTTATTCCTAAAAATATACAGATGCTTTTTCCTTCATTTCAATGATGGATCTTCAGAATGTTAACTGGCACCATAACAGTGATAGTCTTTTTTTAATAGTTTACTTTCAATTAACCTTGGAATTTACAATCATGAGTTAATTTGTATCTGATCTCATATCAAATATTTGAACAATAATTCAGAACTAATCAACCAAAACTCTATTATTTTTTTTTTTAATACCATTACTCTCTGTTTCTCAAATAAAACTATAGCGTTATTCTCTGGGTATGCCCTCAGCCTATAGCATATACCCCCTGGTTTTTTTTAAGACTAAATTTTATGTTCCCATGGTAGCAATAATACAAGGAGAAATTTATTCTGTGAGGTGTTATTAATCTAACATGGGGAGGTATTAAAATAAAAATAGTTATTAATGAATCTCCATGAAGAAATCTATTTTTTTAAGTATTTTAACTTTGAAGTCGAGGTTCTGTTATGTCACCATTACCTAAAAAAATAAAACTTTCATTACAAAATAATTTTTTTCCGTTTAAAATAAAAATATTGAAATGTTAAGCTATAAGTTAAAATAACAATGTATAAGATAAATAAATAAAGCAACAGATTACGTTTACATTTTTTCTTCTTTAAAACATATTCCAGATATTTTATATTTACATTATTAATATCATTATTATTGCTTACAATGAATGTATTACAATACATTTAAATGTCATTAAAAATTTACATGGAATCAAAATTTTCTATTTAATATTATTTCTTTCAATTATAAAAAAACAACTTATGTAGTACATTGATGATGTTCCATGTAAAGGCTGCAAGATTCAGCAATTTACTAGAATTATTAGTAACTATTAAAATGCAGCAGATTTCACTATTTTTCCTATGCCCAGATAATTAAATAATATTGGTATTAGTGTAATTTTTGTAAATGTACAAAACTTTTTAAGAATGACATTGAAGCAAAAAACAGTTAAATGTTCTAAAGGAATAAATTCTTTTTCAAGTTAAAACACAAATCAAATTATCCAAGGAATGATAAAATGCTATTTTTTTATTATTATTATTATTAACTTTCTTATCCTGCAAAATATTTTATTTAAACTATGGCAATATTGCCGCCCTTTTTTCCCCCTTTTTTTAAGCATTTCATTAAAAGAAAAAAACTGTATAAAGTGTCTGTATGATACTATTATTTATTTATCTTATACAACTGAACACAATCAATATAAATTACAAAATTATTTTAATTCATCAATTACATAATGGGAAAAGATTGGCCAAGTGCTTACAGCATTTAAAAATAAATAACCCATACACAGATAAAAATTAAACTTTTCAAAGTCATATACACAATCATTTTCACTCTTTTTTATTTAAATACAATAGCTGCACAGTTTAAATCATATTTTGTGGGCAGTAGAATACTATTCAAATAAGACATAATAATTCACTTTTTCCGTTTAAAATAAAAATATTGAAATGTTAAGCTATAAGTTAAAATAACAATGTATAAGATAAATAAATAAAGCAACAGATTACGTTTACATTTTTTCTTCTTTAAAACATATTCCAGATATTTTATATTTACATTATTAATATCATTATTATTGCTTACAATGAATGTATTACAATACATTTAAATGTCATTAAAAATTTACATGGAATCAAAATTTTCTATTTAATATTATTTCTTTCAATTATAAAAAAACAACTTATGTAGTACATTGATGATGTTCCATGTAAAGGCTGCAAGATTCAGCAATTTACTAGAATTATTAGTAACTATTAAAATGCAGCTGATTTCACTATTTTTCCTATGCCCAGATAATTAAATAATATTGGTATTAGTGTAATTTTTGTAAATGTACAAAACTTTTTAAGAATGACATTGAAGCAAAAAACAGTTAAATGTTCTAAAGGAATAAATTCTTTTTCAAGTTAAAACACAAATCAAATTATCCAAGGAATGATAAAATGCTATTTTTATTATTATTAACTTTCTTATCCTGCAAAATATTTTATTTAAACTATGGCAATATTGCCGCCCTTTTTTTCCCCTTTTTAAAAAAATTTTCATTAAAAGAAAAAAACTGTATAAAGTGTCTGTATGATACTATTATTTATTTATCTTATACAACTGAACACAATCAATATAAATTACAAAATTATTTTAATTCATCAATTACATAATGGGAAAAGATTGGCCAAGTGCTTACAGCATTTAAAAATAAATAACCCATACACAGATAAAAATTAAACTTTTCAAAGTCATATACACAATCATTTTCACTCTTTTTTATTTAAATACAATAGCTGCACAGTTTAAATCATATTTTGTGGGCAGTAGAATACTATTCAAATAAGACATAATAATGTTAACTAAATTAAAATTTATTTATTGTAATCAGAAAAACATTTTACCAAGTCTGACCTGGATTAACCTGGCATTATTTAATGATCCAACAATATGTTGATTCAAATTTTCCAATTTTCACTGCAATTTCATTCTAAATATTTTAAACAAACAAATTATTAAAACTACTTGAATTTGATAATTTTAACATAAAAGATTTGTTTCAAAAGATTTGCATTACAAATTAAAATTCATAAAAACAAAATACTCAAAAATCTTAATACTTTCCAACATTATCACAGTATTGAATAGAACATCTGCCAACAAAAAATCAAATATATATGTGAAACTTAAAGTATACACTTAAAAAAAAAAGACATTAACATTTTTTAAATAATGCAAACCTCTGATTTTATAATATTCCATACTAATCCTGAAACTATTATAATTTTTTTAATTCTTAAATGATTTTATTTTCTGTCGTTATGTTTGGTATAAGTACATTATATTGTTACCATTCAAACTATTAAAATTTACTTAAAATTTCACAACTTATAGCTGAATAAACAATCACAAGAATATTTATTTTTAATAATATCTTATAAAATTCCAATAAAGAAATATATCTTGAGAATAACGGTGTTGATAAAATATAATTTTTATTAAAGAGTGATTTCATATTTCAGTTCAGTAACTGTTACTTTTACTCAGCACTATAAACATACAACAATTTTTATAGCAATCTTTAAAAGAATTTGCAACAAATTTATGTAGGTTTACAAATTTTCCTTTCATGATTCTTTTAATTTCCTTTTCTGTTCCATAATTGAAATATTCATAGATGACAAAGAAAAATGAGTTCCAATTTATAAAAACTCGTACCTTGCAAAAAAAAATACTATAATTTGTTTTTAATAAACCGAGTTTTCAGAAATGCCAATAACTGAAAATTTGCAGTAATTGTTATGCTTTTATAAAAAGTTACAGCATTAGGATGAGAAATTACTGAAAATCTCACATTTTATTGCTGAAAAGGATTTTTAAATGTTAGCATCCCTAGTTAAAAAATCATATATTTACTAAGAATCTGTAATTCTTAGTTGAGCTTCTCAGAGTTTTAATATTCAAATAAACAAGATTTAAAAGTGATAAAAAAGTATGTTTTGATAAATATTCAATACAGGCATCTTATACAAGATTTTAATAATACAATAACATGACTCACCTTAAGAGATAGCAAAAAATAATACAAGCACATATATCAAATAATTTTCAAAGTAATGGTATATTTCTAGAAGAAATAAATACACATTTATCGACTACAAAACATCTGTTAATTTACAGGGAATAATGCTATGTAAATAACTCAAGTTTAACAAATATAAAACATACACTGACATAAGGAAATACTTAAATGGTTGGAAATATTTAACCAAAGCTGCAAAAGATGTGATAAGCAAATCACAGCTCTAAATTAAGTGTTTAATATGTAGCTTACAATTTTTTTAAGTTATACATTCTTCATTAAGCAATTAAAACTGAAATTGTTAATTGTGCCCAAAGAACATAATTAACAATTTATCAAACTAAAATTACAGTTTTAATTGTTTTTTAATACAGTAGCAGCAAGTTATATCATTATCTTCTGGGATATATATGTTAAAGCACAATATATCCAAAAGCATTTAAAGTCTAACAGAAATGATAACCTATAAGAAACTATCATATTTTTGGACCTAAAACATTAATTTATGTGCCTATTACAAGTTTCTTAATAACTCTGACAATGGAGAAGTACAACTAACTTAAACAGAAAATTAAAAATGTTTGCTTTAAAATGTTCAGTAAGGTTTTTTTTCCCCCTTTTTTTCCCAGGTGACATGAAGAAAGAGGGATATAATTGGGGCTACTGTAATAATAGTACTCCTTTCTTGGTCAATCAGATCTCAAATTCCCCTCTCCAATGTTAATCCTATGGGCTTGAAAAGCATTTGTATTTTTTAAACTTCTCATCAGAAAGAATTATATTTTTAATTTCTTTTCTGCCGCATACTTTTCTTAAAGACTGCCTTTTTAAGTTGATAAAATATTACTAAATTATATGCTTAATTTTATTTAAAAAGTGTTAAAATCTTACACACAACTAGTCAGCTTTGCTAAGATTTGAACACATACAATGTAAAATTAAGCATATACTTTAGAAATATTCTGACAATTAAAAATGAAAGTGCATACAGAAGAAAAAAATATTATTTTATGAGGAGAAATTTGTAAAATACGAATGCATTCCATGCCATAGGTTTAATATGGGAGAGAGGAATTTCAGATCTAGCCTTAATTATCCCCAGATACATATACACACACTTAAAAGAAGTCAAATTAATAAAATAATAAGCTTTTCCAACAGACCTAAGCTAGTCTTGAATTTGTAAAAATTTTAACAGTTCTGAAGACATTTTTGACAGTTCTAACAGTATTTTATAAAATATGAGATTCAGCCATCAGATCATAACAATCAAGAATAATTTGGCATGGACAAAGTAATATACCCAGCATTTGACAATACTTTTAGTTGGATTTGGTGTCAGCTATATTAAGCAATATAAATACTTCAAAAATGACAACAATACGAAAAAAGTTGCATTCATTTGCAGAGGTAACATTTTCAGCCAAATCCTCTAATTCTTAACACTTCCACTACTCTACTATACAATAATGATAAATTAATGTAATCAAAATTTATCCACTCTGTGTTCTTAACACAGATTATCTCAAATATTTAAAAAATTGAAATAATACAAATATAAATTTAAAAAAAAAATTATTATATAAATTCTCAATATTCATAAAACATAAATTAAATTTTTTTAAAACAAACACAACACAAATCTCCCAGTTTTAAAAACTAATAATAAATAAAAACATAATATTAACTTATAATTAACTGAAAATGAATGAAATCCTTCATTTTTATTAGCATTATTAATATGTAAAATCAAATGCTGGGTGAACAGATCTTTTAACATTACAATACTCTACATTTGCCGTTTTAATGGCAATGTTCTGTGATGTCCACAACAGTCGCTTTACGCCATCCAAATAAAAAGTAGCCCATTCCTGAGCCTGCTACTACAGCTAAGCACAGCCACACATTATATGTCATAAATATTAACATCAAGAAATAGCTTACAACCATCTGAATAACATGAAGAAAAGTTTGCAAAATGTGTGGCCAACTTAACATGCGATTCCTAAAATAAAAATAAAAGTAATGTAAAATGCTTGAATTCATTTTTTTAATTAGATTACATTAGAGTAAAAACTGTAAAACATGTAACACACGTATAATAAAATACTGTCTCAAATGGAAAATTTTTATGGTTCTGACAAAAAGAATACTATACAATTATATCTGCTAAGATGGAAATCTGCTTAAAACAGAATTTTTCCAGTCATTAGTGATTACATTTTCAAAAATTGTACCATACTTTCGTATATGTACATTTTTTTTTTCAAATATATAAGAAAATAGGGATTTAAATAAAATAAAATAGAAATTTTAAAAATATTTTTAAAAAATTGTGTGCAATTGTTTCTTGGGACATATTGATAGGTTGAAAACACGGAATTAGAAATGTTTAAGTAATGTCTACGCTTTGAAATTCTGAAAAAAAAAAAGGAGGAATAACTGAAACAGATCCTTGTTTTCCAACTTTTATTTAATGCTCTCCCCAACACTCAAAAAGAAAAAAAAAAGCCTGTAGCCTCAACATGATAAAGCAAACAATTGCCATCAAAGTCACTTTTCCGCTTCATTATATAAAAAATTAGTTTTACAAGTATTTTGATCTACATTCTGGTCTTCAGCTCTTCCCATTAATAAAAAGCCTCCGCGATAAAGCACTTTGTGCAGAATGATAACAACAAAAAAGGAAAAATTAATTAGGATTTGAAAACAAGAGATTATAATAACTATGAGGTACTTTCTAAGCCAAATGTTCTAGAAAATACAGTTAAAACATGTATAACAATGAGAACATTAAAAGTTTTAAAAAATGTGTCATAATTGTGCTCAACAGGACAAGTTTAGTGTCATACACAGAAAAAAACCATGCTTTTTGTGAAGAAAAGTTCAATAGTTTAGAATAAAAATTCGAATACATAACTTTTAGCTGAAAAATAGCTTTTTTAAAAAAAAATTATTACAGTAGAAGCTTTTTTATCCGAAACTCTCGGTTAACCAAAATTCATTTTTAAAGCCTTTTTTTGTTTGTTTGTTTTTGTTTTCCATCATATTCCTTGTGTACAAGCAGTCCTTTCCAAACTACGAGTGCATAGATATTTTTGATCACCTTTCTTAGAGTTCCTTTGAATTTAACTTGAGCTCCCATAAGCTGCGGAGTGGAATGAATAAAATGAACAAATTAGCGATTCTGAAGCTTTTGAATGTTTTGCAAAAGGTTTGGCATGGCTGGATCAGCTGAAAGACTGATACTGGTGAACTAATAATATTAAAAAACTCCGGTGATAGAGCTTCAAAGCAAAAGCAATCGAAACTGCGACAAACGAAACAGCTTTTCTAGCGCTTGTGATACATGTAAAAGGTACTTAATTTCAAAATTAAAATTCAGGTAATTTATTCTTGTTTCTATTTTGCAATTGCTTTATTTTTATTAAGCACTTGCTGCCATAATAAGAAATATTGCATAGTTTTCTCCTTAATCTTAAAATTAAAGTATTCTCGATTATCCGAAAATTGCGATTTTCCGAAAGATGGTCGGTCCCAATTACTTCAGATAATCGAGGTTCTACTGTATTAATTTTTTTGGAAAGATAGAAATGGAAAATATAATTACTCTGACATACTTGCATTAAGAAAAAATCAATTTTCATAAAAAATAATTATCAAGAATTATAAAAAAGGAATCAGAATCAAACAGATTTGAGGATTGGCAAACAACATTTACATATAGAAAATAAATATCTAGATAAAGAAATATATAGCAATATCCATTACTCAATCTTACCTGGCAACTTTATGTACTTCGGTGACAGGTTTGCCATCATCTCCTAATACTGAAACAGAGGAATACTCCAAAGATGTGAAGTACTTCTTAAACAAAAATTCACGAAAAAATTTTATTCCTTCATATAGCATTGCCATAATAAATATACCTATCACAGAACCAATGAGACCTAAAATTGAAAATTAACATAATTTTAAGTCAAATGCTAAAAGTTTATTATTATTTTTATTTATTTATTTATTTATTTTTTTTTTTTTTACAACAAAAATAATTACACAAACTTAACAGTTGTGAAAAGTTTTAAAGTATTGTTTAATATATTTTAATGTATATTTGAGATTTTTATTTATGGATATGTTACATAATTAATATTTTATTTGTGGTCTGTAGAAATATGAAAACGTGCAATGTATCATTTTGAAAAAGGATTTTTTAACTGGATTCTTTTTTCAACTTTTCAACACACTCAGATGATATTCCAAACTTCAATTTACATTCCTTAAATGAATCACAGATAGTAATGTTCACTTTTAATCACGAAATTCTAAAACATATGTTAAAGAAGTCTTCATCGATTTATTAAGTCAATAAAAACAATGACAATTGTTTTTAACAGAAATATTACATTTTTTAATTCAATTTTACACAATTTCTAACAAAATTGGCAACGTTAGCATTTGAATTTCGATATTTTCACATTTATTTTTCATTAACTCTTTTGCTCAACTGATCAATAATTATATTTTATTGATGTACAATAAATACTGTGTAATAATAATGCTATAGTTTACCAGTTATCTTTATCAAAATCTTTACCAAATTTTTGGTAAAACTGCACTGAAATTTTGTATTCATTTTCTGATACCACATTTAAAGATTGATGGGTTTTGAGACACTACTTTTGCATGTAATAGTTAAACAGATTATAAATTCCAATTTAAAGTGTATTTAAAACCATTATAATGAACATCCAAAGCCAATTTGGGATTTGAAACTCACACCTCCCAACCAAAAGCCAATGATCTAACTAACAGACAAAACGTCACAATGAAACATTTTAACATGTTATATTTTAAAGCTGTTTTATAAGGATAGATATTTCAATTCAACTCTAGCTCTGTAAATATACCATTTTAAGGCAGTTTTTGCACTACCTAAACATTAGTACAGCACAGAGAACAACTGATAACAACATTATAAAAGACAATAGAACACAGAGACAAAAATTCTGACTATATACTAGATTAATTTTTAATACAATTATTCTAATTGGTAAATAAATCATATCAAATGTAAATTTCCAACTGGGCGAAAAATGTCCGAACCAGAATTTAAACCAGGGATCTCTTATCTGAAGCCGCCAATGCTCTACAATCTGAGCTATCCCGGACGAATCTGGTGGAACTTTTTCACCCAGCTAACCTTAATGATCATAGCATCTGGCACTGATCATAGCATTCAGATGCTATGATCATTAAGGTTAGCTGGGTGAAAAAGTTCCACCAGATTCGTCCGGGATAGCTCAGATGGTAGAGCATTGGCGGCTTCAGCCAAGAGATCCCTGATTCGAATCCTAGTCCGAACATTTTTCGCCCAGTTGGAAATTCACATTTGATCTGATTATATATTTCAAACTATGTTTGTAAAATTAATTTAGAAGCAAATGACAATCATTTTTTGTGTTCTTTTTAGATATTGAAAGTAATGTGACTAAAGAAAAGAAACATATTTTAACATTTTTCATTAAAATTGTTTTCTTATTTTACAACTAAATAGTTTTTTAGGGCAGAGTATTGAAAGAGTCAATCTATAGCCCAATTTTGGGGGATAATACAGCCCTAACAACTTGTAATGATTCTGTTACATAGATAAACAATTGTTTATAATATTATGATTGCTTCTAGCTCAAATTTTCACTTATACTGTTTGGTTTATTGGAATTATCATGCGCATGCCTTTGTTTTGTCAAGCAAAATATTGGAGTAATAGATCTAATAACGATTTTTTTTTTTCAAGATAAGCAACCTTTTATCAAAAAAAAGAAATAATTTGAAGAAAAAAATGTTAAAATTAAAAATGAAGAAAAGGGTAGTTGATATATATATACATACATGTATATGTATATAATACCTTTGAATATGAAACAAGAATATCATCTAGCAAGTTCTCTGAACAAAACTTGACAAAAATCTCTAGTGTTAGGATGGCAGATGTTCGATTTATATATAGGATACCTAATACGAAGTTAAAAAAACTAACATAGTCGAACAACAAAGTGACCAAAATTCCAAATTTAGATATGGCAATTAATAATCCATAAAAATGTCACAGGAAAATTGCAAAACAACAATTTAAATAATTCCACTATTAAATTCTATTACAATGTGAATAAAAAAACTTATCAATTGATTAACAAATGGAACAGAATAAGATGATAAGAATGTGATGATAGGAATGATGGTAGAAATTTAAGAAACCAAATATATGAAAAGAATTCATCTTTGAGAACAAGACAAAATAGGCTGAAAGTTTGTAAATATCACATTACCATGGATAATGCATTTCTATTTTGGGGATATTTATATACCATATATTGATCCTTATTATAGACTGTCATACTTGTCTTTTCACAACTTACAAAAATAAAATTTTCAAAGCTATAAAAACGTCAACCCTTTTAGGTTTGAATATTTTCTGTTGTTACATAAAAGCATATTTTAGTTTAAATACTTAAAAACAGATGTCAGAAGGAAAAAATAAAGTATTACTGTAAATACGATGAAAAGACTAAATGATATCTTGTGTATTGTTAATAGGACAATTAGTTTTAGAAAAAAATCTCGTTGCTTGCAAAATGTTTTAAGCACAACAAACTTAATTGGATCTAACAATTTTTCATAATTATGCGCATTCTTTGACTCTAAACTTAAAAAACATGTTAAGAGGAATAGCACTTACTTTTGATTTTTAAAAAGGGTACACCTGCTTGAAATGAAAGTCTCAGTAATAGAACACAAGGCCTTTTATTATTTTACTTTATAGCTATATGCTGTAAATGTATAGATATAAACTGTCAGTAGATTAGGCACTCTATTGAATAGCGTTAGTTACAGAATTTTTGAAGAGACCTAAATTATTTGGTTTATATGATTATATTAGTTTAACAAATTATATTTAAATGTCTAGTTTTACATTAACATGATTTATAACATAATATTTATCTATCAGGACTGACCACAAAGATTGAAGCTGAAAAATAGTCAAATTTAGAAAATAAAATCCCAGAATTTTAATCATATTAATGATTGAGTATTCAGCAGAAATATGGAACCATAATATGGAACCACTTATCCAGAAACCAGCGACCTAGATTAGCATTTTGAATCGATTGACTTCTGAATCTTTTCAGGAAAAAAAATGCCACTCTGACATGTGTATAACTCCATATGTTAATAGATGTGTAATACATTAACATACATCTATATATCCAGATGAAATCTCTGATCACTGCAATACCATGAAATTCAAAATTCCTTTAAGAAGAGCTGGAATAACATGTAAAAGTTTTTTTTTTTTTTTTTTTTTTTTTTTTTTTTTTTTTTTTTAAGTAGTATTTTTATTGATGAATATTTTGATATTGACAATAATGTTTCTGTAGTATTATCAACTTTCTTATTCTGATATAATAGTCCAAATAGTTCTAAATCCTTGACATAATGACTAAGGATGATGAAAGTATAGATAGAAACACACAGGGATAAATTTTCAAATGTGAGATGTGTTTAACAAAAGAGTTTTGTGGATGAATCACACATTACAGCTGTTTATGAAATGTAAGAACTGTTCTTACAACAAATCGAATTTAAAGTAGATGAAAATTAATGAAATGATTAAAAAATAAATTAAGGGTTTTATTGGCTGCCCTGTAACAAGTAATATATTCTGATTTCCCATTCTTGCATTGGGAGTATTATTTCACGTTATTGTTGACTAGGATTTGAAGTGAAAACATTTAGGGGTTATTACATTATAAGGTATTTTGATTTAAACTCCTTTAATTGTTTCAGAAAAAAAATATTTTCTGTAATAAAATTTTAAATGTCACGAAATATGTATCACAGAGGAGAGTGCATGCTGTTTATCTAGTGTTTAAAAAATCTTCAGAAATTTAAATAAGGTGACCAAAATATAGAAATGAGATCTGATGGTGTCATGTTTTTTATTCTGAACAAAACTGTTCATAGAAAGGAAATAAAAATAACTGAAAGGCCAAACAATGCTTATGACAAATATATTGTTGAGTAGGAATCCACAAAACAGCAGTAAGTAAACCTATTGATAAACAACACTGTGATACGCAAAGAGCTAATGTGAGCTTTAGAGGACAGGGGGGGGGGGGGGGGGAGAGAGAGAGAGAGAGATAATAAATTTTAGAACCTAAAATACAAAAGCATGCTGAATTTTGACAAACAGTGGGAACAATATATGCATTTTTGAATGGATTAGTCTGCAGCATTTAGAAAGAGAATAGTAAAATTAATATTTTTTTCTTAACAACACTGAAGTGGGATATAATTTTATGCCAGCTTACTTTAATATATGTAAAATTTTCAAGCTGATTATAGGGGATTTGTGAATACTTTTTTGTTGTATTTTTAATAATCAAAAATATGGTAGCAATGAAATATATTAATTTTCAACAGTTGCAATTTGCCAAAGTTTTCATAAAGTAATCTCTCCTTGTTCCATGTAAAATTTCAGAAAAAAAAGAATTATTTTTCTTTAGAAATTAATATTTCTATGTAAATTAACATTCATACATAATCATTTAAGCAATTCCTAAAAGTAAAATTTATTAATCCTCAAAGCTTGTGACAGTATACATATGTAACGATTCATAAAAAAGAACTATGAAAAGCATTGATATGAGAATTTGGATTTGAATACTGTGCATATTTATTTATATTATGCACTGAAAAAAATTTATATTAATATAAATTTTTTGTGAAACCAGTTGTTGAATAAAAAAAATATGTGAAAGAACAAGATAATTAGGATGCTTAGAGGGATAATATTAGGAGGGGGAGGGGGGACTTACAACCTCACAGGAATCCCAAAATTGTTGTATTAAGGGGGCTGGTCACTCAGCTTCGGAATTCTCCTCCGTTAAGTCTATGGACTTTTGATACATCCGTATATTTAAAATATTTCCTCGGGAAATTCATATTTTTAACATCTTTTTTCTGTGTACTCTTCTTAAAAGATGTCTCTTTATTTCTTAGTTTTCAAAATATTTCTAAAATCTATGCTGAATTTAATATTTTATGAGTTAAAAGCAGGTGAACTGTGAGTAAGATTTTAACACTTCATATAAAATTAAGTCTATACTTTAGAAATATTTCAAGAACTAAAAAAAAAGAGATCTTTTAGGAAGTGTACACAAAAAATAGAAGTTAAAAATATTAATTTCCCGAGGAGATATTTTCAAAATACGAATGCATCAAATATCCATAGACATTACATTAATGAGGGGAAATCGGAAGCTGAGGGACCACCTTAAGAATTAGGCTTAGGATTGTATAACATAGTAATATCTCCAGTAATCACAGTGGTCATGACTGCCTTCTGAACCAAGAAAATTTTCCTAAAACAAGCTCATTTTTCAGGTAGAAATACATATTAACATTGAAAAAATGCTTAAATAAGGAATGTGTCCCTTCCCGGTAAATCTAAAGTTGGATTCGCCCCTGAATATTACATGGTTGCAACTAGTCTATGCAAAACAGTCTAGGATGCAATGTGACATACAAAGCTTTATATTTTCCAGACTGTAAAGTATATACTCTGATGGAAGTTTCAAAATTAACACAAATTTCAGAATTAAATAATAGACAGATGATAGTCAAATAAAATGACAATCAATCTTACAATTCATTATGCTTCATAGGAAAAGAATATTATAGTGCAGGCGACAGCTACATAAACCATCACCTCATCGAGTTCATGGCTGAAGTTCCAGGATTAGATACAAATCGATTAGCATGTTAAAATAGAACTGGTCTCCAAAGTAATATCTTGGTGGAAACCACATGCAGACCCAATTTTAGCAGTTAATTGATAGACCCCGATTGAGTTTTTCAATGAAATTCCTGCATCACATAGAATATTAGCATGGAAATGGATAAAAGGGTAAAGGAATTCCATCGGAAAACTCAATGGGTCTTACCAATCAACCACTAAAAATTGGTCTGTAGGTGGTTTTCAACAAGATATGATTTGGCAGAGCAGTTCTATTTTAATATGCTAATTGAGTTCTATCTAATGCTATTTCAGCTGTGAACTCGATAAGGTAAGGGTTTATGCAGCTGCTGGTCTGTCTATTAGTAAAGCACAGAATATAAAAAAATAAATCTGGACTATTAAGCGTACATTCATGTAAATTCACATTATTAAGCAAATAAATTCACAATCTTAGGGGGGAAAATAAAATGCATAAAATAAACATATTTATACCTTCAGTAGAAGATGTTGTCCATTCTTTAAATAAAATAATTGTATCAACTCCAAAATGGAAGAACATCTATAAATATATATATATATATACCAAAATTAAAAATAAAGTAATAAAAATATTACACAGTTACCACATAGTTAACTCAAAATACAAAACAGAAATTCCAATCTAATGCAAAGTATACTCTATTTAGTGAATAATATTTTAATAAAATATATAAGAACACCATCCACTTTATAATTCTCACATAAGTTTCAAAATATTTATGAAAGTTTAATTAAAACTTTAGGGTACAGTAAATTAAGTTTACTAAGTACAACTTAGTAAACAAGTTAAACAATAAGTTAGAACTGCATTTTTAACAGTGTAATAAAAAGGTTGGCATCAAACAAATTTATAATTTAAGTTGGCATTTTTATAAACGTAATTGAATTTATGTAGGTTTTTCAAATGCCAATCCACATACAGATACTTTGCATTGTATATACGTTTTGTGAATTGTTAAACAGTATGCCAAAATGCTCTCATATACTATTTATGATATCTCTAAATGTATAAGAACTTTTTCAGTTTAAACAGAAAAAAGGGGGAAATGGCTGATAAGTTTTGATAAGATGCATTAAAATGCTTTATTTTAACAAAAAAAAAAAAAAAAAAACGTAGTTTGTAAAAACAAGAAAAAAATTAAATATATAAAAGATTAAATATTTAAGTATGCATAAATATTATAGAAAAAAAAGCTATAATTTAAGAATTTATCCATAGCATCGAAAAAAAAAAATACACTCAAACAGAGAAAACGGATGGTTCAAACACACCATGCATCTTTCTAAAATACAGATACTTGAGTAAATGTGTGCCTTTTAAGCTAAACAATCTTAAATAATTATACATGTCTGTCAAAAAACATAAATATTTCAACTTAGATAAACACAGGTAGAAAATTTGAACTCATAATAAATTTTCAAAAGACAGTCTTGATATTGCTTTGAATTTTTCAAGAATAAGTAATAAATAATATGAAAGTACAGCAGTAACATAAAAAAATTCTATTTTTCTTTAAATATTTTAACAGTCTTTCTTTTTCTAAAAATTAAAAAAAAAAAAAGTTAGAATACATTATTACAATTATAGAGTATATTTTTGTAAATCTGATATTTTAAATATATTTTACCTAACTTAGAAATTACCGCAGTAACATTAAAAAAAAAAAAAAAAAAATTATATTCGTCTTTAAACATTTTTAATGTCTTTCCTTTTCTAAAAATTAAAATATATATATATATATATAAAGAATACATTATTACTATTATTATTATTATTAAAGAGTACAGAGTACATTATAAGTAATATATTTAAGAAAATACAAAAGAAATGAATATGCAGGGGCGAAGCTACTGGGGGGGGGGGCGTAGGGGGGCGTCTCGCCCCCCCAATGTCGGCAACCTTGATCACAGTCGGCAAATTCTAGGTAGTCAGTTTCGATCGATACAATTCTGAAACAGTCCATTTTTTTTTTCAATTTTCTATTTTTTTTCTTAAAACATACACTAACAAACACCAATCCTTAGCATTTATCTCAATTTCTTTCGAAAATCCGAAGTTTCCCCTCTTTTCTTCGACTTCGCGTGACCGCTGAAAATAAATTGAGAAAGAACCAGGAGTGACTCGTTTTTCAATATACAAAGGGGTCTTTCTGAGATTCCTCAACGGTTTAGTAGGGTTCTGAACATCTAGATGATAATCGATTACAAGCCGATTATTGAAAAATTGACCCGATCTGATGAATTAAGTGTTTTCTTGTTCCTTAAGGAAACCATAGATATAATTGACAGGAAAAAGAAAATTGTTCGTCTGTGTCAAATATTTATAGTAAGATCGTGAAAGAAATCGAGCAGAACCGTGGAGAGGTTAGCATTACGAAAAGTGGGAACGATTTCATCTTTGAACATGACCCAGGAAGAATGTCTAAAATGAAGCCAGACAAACAAAGATATATTTGATTAGTTTAGGTCTGTATCAGACAAAACTCAGCGTATATCCTATAAATGGTTCCATCCCGTAAGATAGACAGCGACATTTCAATACCGTTTTGTACAAAAGATCATCCGTTTTTGGAATATAGCTCAGAACTCAATGCTATTTTTTTGCCTATTTCATGAAGGACCTAGGAGATAAAATATACAAAATGCTGGACACAAAATGAAGAGTTAAGGAAAAGAAAAGAACAGAAAGTTCGCACAACATTTCTCTTTCAACTCCCACCAAATTTGCTGTTTCCTATTTTGTCAGTTCATAATGATGCATAATCCCTTACTAGACAAGAGCAAGCACTTATTTGATAGACATTATGCGAATGCGGATTAAACAAGGTCTGGTTTGTGGAAGTGACGAAGACGAAAATGGAAACTTTTGGCAAATTGTGAAACTAATTTCCAGAAATAACCCACAATTGACGAAATGTTTGAGGACATACGTTTAAGGCCACACCACATAACTTACCTTTCCGCTTCATCCCAAAACGAGGTGATTGAATTCTTGCTTCAGCAGTGCGCAAAAGGATAGTCAGAGATATTCAAGAAGCATAATTTTATAGAATTATGGCAGATACGACCCTAGATGCTTCGCACTATGATCGATCAACTGTTGTGTTGAAATATGTCGACAAAGATGAAAAAACTCCGATCGGCTTTTAGAAGTTGTAAAAGAAGTCGATAAAACCAATGTTGACCTTTCATGCTAGAAATCGCACATCCTCTCGAAGAATGAGCTCGAAATAGAACAGGTAGTTTTCCAGTCATACGGTTTTACAAACAGTATGTCTGGGGAATTCAACGGCACTTAGGACTAGGAGACATTTTCAGAAATCGTAGGTCCAATTGTGCAATATATTCCTTGTTAATGTCACAGACTCAACACTTTCGTTTCGCATATCTGCAATGCCAGCAATATTATAGGTGATGTTTTCGACGTGCTGGTAGATATTTGTGTTTTTCACGGCAATTACTAAACGAAAGAAACCATTAGTAGGCAAGCTCAAAGAAATAGAAAATGCTCTTCTACTGCAGAATCTTTCTAAGGCAAGATGGACTGCTCGAGCGAAATCATTGAAAGCGGTTTGGATCTCATATGAATGTATCCTACAAATTTTGAAATAGTTGATTCTTCTACTTCAGTTAGAAAAGCAAAGATCAAGCCACGAAGTTTAAGAAAGAAAACGTTGTCGCTCGACTTTATTGCTTCACTGATGTTTCGCAAGAATGTTCAGTAGAAGTCGGGCCCCGATCATGACTAATTGAGGCCCTGGGCAAAGATAAATTAGGAGGCCCCATTCGAATCGTTGCAACATTATTCAGTTAGAAATGATGGTCAGTCATATGTGTAACGCATAAACAATATTTTTGCACCTTGGATTTTAAATAGAAGAAATTTCTTAGCTCTGTCAATTCTAAATTAAGTACCTTAATTAATAAAAATACTTTTTTTCTTAGTACAGAACAAAACTCTTTTATATAACTTTGGCAACTTGTTATATTGCTTTAAGATTAATTTAATAACTTCAACTTATGGAAGAGTGTCCAATACTCTTACATGTAAATATGAGTTTATAAAGTTAGTTTCTTTTACCTCTTTTGAAGTTGTACTACACAACCTAATAATCAAATCAAATACATTCTACTTCACAAGTAAAAAGTGTTTTTTCAATGAATCTAAAAAAAAATGTCAATTTTGGGTTTGTTTTTCATACTTACTCAAAGTTAAAAGAAAAAACTTTGAATACAAAAGAAAATTTAGCTCATGACAGTTAGAACTGATTATTTTCAGCTACTAAAGTTTAGATATGATTCAAGTTCATTGCTAATATAATATATTAAAATCAAAATGTTATTTTTTATTTAATAGTTGTTGAGGTTAGCTTTGTGAAAGCATTGAGTTCTGTGCGTTCAAAATGAAATGCTTTTCAGAGAGTTTAGTAGAATCTTTTAAAGATGAAATTTGTATTTGAAAATTTTCAGAGCTGGAATTGGAGGAAAAAATTATTTTATAAATTAATATAGGCATTTGGGGGCCTCTTGAGGTCTGGGAGCCCCTGGGCAAAGTCCCGATTTGCCCATGCGATAATAAGTGCCTGGTAGAAGTGCAAGTTAGTTACTGAAAAAATGAAGTCGAAGACTCTTAAAATAGACGCTACGAAAATACTGAAGACTTGTATCAAATCATTAGAAACGATCAACAATGACAATGAAAATACGAATAGGGAAATATAGAGTGCAGTTCTCTTTTAAATCAAGTAATGTGTTGATCCGTTAAATGAATTTGCTATATAGTATCGACAAAGATTAGCACCAAAGAAGTTGTAAGGTAATTGAAACAATCTCTTTGCTCCCGAACTTCTAATGTTCTCACGCATGGAGTTTCAGAAACCCTTACAGTGGTGATAGCTGAAAGTCTTAATTATTTCATCAGCATAAACACACCACTGGATAAAATAATGTTTCTTCTCATTACAAGAAAGAAATAAAAACTAAATCTGGTTAAGAAAGCGGTAAATGTCTTTCGTGAAACATTGGCAATTCCTGGTATGGAAGCATTACACGCAGAGATGAAAGTTTTGTCAGACTTCTGCACAGAGGCTGAAAGAATGGACGATATTTAGATGAAAACAGAATATTTGAGATACATTCTGCCTCTTGCGAACCATGTCAATCGTCTGGCTATTACTTCTCCAGTCACAGCTGCTTCGAATGAAAGAACAATGTAAATGAAAAATTGGGAAAAAAAATATCTAAGAACAACAATGAGCGATCCACGTTTGAATACACTCATGATGCTTACGTTTGAGAAGGATATTTTAAAATACCTAGATTTGGGCGCTGTCGTGAATAGATGGCTCGTCTAAAAAAATGGTGGGTTAAAATGCATGTTATGCAATGGATGAACAAAGATGTAATTAAAATATGTTTTGATTTAATCCTTTTTAATGTAAATATAAATAAGCTGATTCTGTATAAGTTCCAAGTAGCATCTTACTAAAAATTTTAACTTGTTTAATTAATCCGAATTGCAGATTTCCATCTGCACATTCAGCAAAAAATATCAAAATACTTTACGGGAATATTTACAACAATGTAACGTAAGTGAAGGGGTGGTATGTCCATCTTTAAATCTACCTTATATTCTCCTCAATAATCTAAAGTGTAAAGTATTCGACGTTCTAAAGTGAAAAATTTGATCTCGATGGGTTAATAATGTTGATTTTTATATAGAACATATCGGGTGTACTAAAATGGATTGACTGATTTAAAATTCAATGACTTGTACATGGCGGCAGCTATTGTAAAAAATTCTTGCAGGAGGGTTATGTAAGATGTCAGGTTTTTTTTTACAGCGATTCTCGATTTTAGTTTAAAACAGCAACGATACATGGCACTGCTAGCAATAGGTGCTAAATCGGGGCCTGATTTTCTTTCTTTTCTCCCTCAGTATTGATGCGAAAGAAGGAGATTAAATATATGGGGTGTTTCTCAGTCGCCAATGCAATTGTGTTCTTAGGGGCCCACTGCATATATTTAATCTCCTTCTTTCGCATCAATATTGAAAAAAAGAGAGAGGCTAAAAATCAGGCCCCGATTTAGCGCCTATTGCTAGCAGCGCCATCTATCGTCGCTATTTTAAACTAAAATCGATAATCGCAGTAAAAAAATATCCTGACACATTACATACCCCTCCTGCAAGAATTTAATTTTATAGCTGTCACCATTTGAAAGTTATTGAATTTTAAAATCAGTCAGTCCGTTTTAGGACTCCGGGTAGATGCATATATACAGACACAGAAACGTACTTTTAAAGATATATATATTTTTTTTTAAGTTAGTCGGCAAAATCGTCATATACGCCCCCCTAATGAATTCTGCTTAAATACGCCCCTGTGAATATGATGTGAAAATATTTTAAAGAAATATGATCACATGCACACAAAATATATTGCATTTCTTCAAAAGAATTTCTAGCATTCTGTTACAGATACTGCAATTAATCTTTTTGATATAATTATAATTATTATTATTGTGCAACATTATTATTATTATGTTTTAACCTTTTATGCACGGACGGTACTTTTATGTACCATTGAAGAAAATTTAATATAAAATTTATTTACTCTGTCTATTAATAAAAGTTTATTTTTCTTTCCACACAATATACTCTGCTTGATCAAATTTAGTGTAGAGAAACAGTTGAAGCTAAATATTTTCAAAAAGTGGTAATTTTCTTAATCATTTTCAGATGTATAGCATTTCTTGTTTTAGAAAAAGTTATATGAAACATTTTCAACTGCAAAAACCTTTCCATTTACAGAGAGGATCATAATACATTTAAATACATTGCTTTTATAAGAATTGTGATATTTCCATAAGAGTATTTTTGATTAATTAATCTGATTATTTTTTGTAAATATTTTACAAAAAAAGTTATAACTACAGATATGTTTAATTCGTTTTAATGAAAAAACATATAAATTTCACATTATTATTATTTAAAAATTTCAGTCTATCTTCAGATATTAAAGAATATTATTATTGAGGTGAAGCAATTTCTTGATAAATAATTCCGTAAATAAAGGGTTAACAAAACAGTATGGAAGTCGACCTACAACTATGAGAAACAAAAATCACAAAAAAAGATTTTCATTATTTTATAAACTTATAGAAGTAATATTTCTGATAAGAGTACAATGCCCACCAGTAATTTATCTTCTGGCAAATTTACACGCGAAGTTCCTACCTTGCAGTAAATTGAAAAACAGAAGAAAAGTAAAAGGTGTTCATACGATGTATTTAACTCTTTTTCATTCATATAACCTACCAAAGGAAGGGGGAGAAGTACAGTCGTGGGAGAAAAAAAAAGTAAACACCCTCTACTAACTTCTCGACAAATTATCGTAGAAGAAAGTTACTGGTACCGAACGATTGGAAATAAAATCTACTTTTAAATGATGTATATAAAATTTGCTTAGGGGGCCATCTACATATTAAAAGGAACCATAACTTTGTTTTTTCAATAGCAGTACACAATTCTGACAGCATAAATGAACTCTACACCCTTCAATTAGCCTAAAAACAATTTTTTATGCAATTCGTACCATAAGTTTCCGAGAAATTAATTATTTTAAAGCGAGCGTATTTTAAGGGCTGTATCCAAATTGAAGTTCCGTACTCGATGGTTAACCGAGAGAATCCCCTTCTTGACCAAGGCATCTTAGGCGCCATTCAAGGAGTCAATGAAGCCTGTTAGATTACAGGACAGCAGAATAAATTTAAAAAATCTACCCACTTATATCATAGACGGCCCCTTAAATCATGGTTTTATCGTTTTTTAAGCATAATTTGAAAACTACTTGGAAGAAAAATGTGAAATCTTGGATTTCCATAAAACAGGACTTAATAAATCTAAATCCATCAAAAAAATTGTAGGTTGCAATTCATAATTTTTTCGAATATTAATTTCATAATTCATATCATAAAATTATAAAAATTGCAAATTCAACGTATTTATGTTTTGGTATATAAGTATTATTGCTACAAAAAAAATTAGCATATTAGGAGCAAAAATCAGGAGATATAAATAAAAATATGAAAATGTAATTTAACATTAGAAGCACTAAATTTTGAATGTTTATAATTCAAAAACTTATCATTCAAATGACTTGAAATTTGGGGTCTAGGCATAGTTTCAACCGAAGATTTGAAATATCTTGTTAAAATTGGGTATTCCCATTGAAAAAAATGAAGCTTGAATTCGTTTTAATATGTAGATGGCCCCCTAAGAAAATTTTATATACATAATTTAAAAGTAGACTTTATTTACAATCGTTCGGTACCAGTAACTTTCGTCTACGATAATTTGTTGAGGAGTTAGTAGGGGGTGTTTACTTTTTTTTTCCACGACTGTACAGGCAATTATAAACCACCTCGGAAGAATATGTCAGATTCAAGTGCTAGTAGTTAATTTCAAATTAGTTTCAATTTGTCAAATTCAAGTATTAGCAGTTTGTTTGGTTTGTTCAATACTGTCCCACACGATGACTGTTTTCATTATGTCAAATTAAGTACTAGACTACAAATAGCAATTTTTCCACATCTTTTTACGGCTGTTCTCAACTGCTCTGCTTAATAAGCGCAAAACGTTTTGACACATTTACAAATTCATTTTTTAACGGAAAGGTATAAAATTAGAAGGCCTGACTATGGAAGCGATTTGGAATCGAACTATGTTTTACATTTTTTGATAAATAAATTACCTATTGAGTTATAAGCGGTTTTGATCATGTGGCAAAGACATTTTTCGTCCTTCCGTGAATGGGTTATTCTTCTTTCGCGCAGAAATTAGGTTCAAAACGCCCACTTTCACACTATTTTCTAAAAGATCTATTGCGTTTGCAAAAAAAAAACGGAAAACACAGCTCGATTACATAGTTTCTGCACAACAACACTTGCTAGTTTCATACGTTTCCGAATAAAAGGGAATTAAAACTTATGTCATAAAGTTGCCCTTTTGGATTTGAGAACAGTATTAGTAGTCACATGCGAAGTAATAATGGTGTCAGCTTTGTTATACCGGAAATTCCATAAATAGTATTTTGATGAGCAGAGTTTATTAAGTTCATTCATAGTTAAATTATTGTACTTCCAAAGAAATATACTTTGAATGTTTGTACTTCTATTTCCTATACTTCTCATTCTTTATACTCTAGATATAAAGCAACCAATCAAGTCAAAGAGGGGACCGGGGCTTGATGTTCATACGGGACCTCAATAAATACAGTTTTTGTTTTTAGTCCTAGCCTACTCTAAAAGTACAAAATATTGATTATAATCAGTGCAAGATAAAATAGATTTAATATATCAGCTTTACAAAAAATTAATAAAATTACATACGTACGGGGGAAGGGGGCAGGGTGCAAAATCAGGAGCCCCATGGCGTAATTTTTAATCGGGCACTGTATACATTTTACAAAGCAACAAAATGAATGAAAATAAACCTTATTTTTCTGAAAATGATGTTCATTACACAAAAATTATTAGAACACTAATATTTTTATATTTATTTTCATTTATATACAGGGTGTCCCTTCTTATCGTTGACCAATAGCTAATTCTTAAACCACTGCCGTTTTAGAGGTATAGTTCCAATTGCAAAAGTGTTTCAAATGTTGTTGTTCCTCATATGAAAATCCATTTAGAAAAACTTACTACATGCTCTAGCAATTAAAACAGTAAAAATTTGATTATCCTACAAAAAAAAAGTTTTCGAGTTATGATACTTTGAAATTTATGAATTTTCGGCGTTTTCTGACACTAAAAACGCTTTTATGTTTTCATTCAGTGCCAGAAACGGCAAAAATTCGTAAAATTCGAAATATCATAATTTAGTAAATATTGTTCGTAGAAGAATGAAATTTGTATCGCTTTACTTGTTAGTGTGAGCATTGAGTAAGTTTCTCTAAATATAACTTGTAGGACCCATTTATCGTATAAAAACTTCGATTTCGTAACTTAAAAAATAAATGACGTAAATGGATTTTCATATGATGAAGAGTAACATTTGAAACATTTTTGCAATGGGAACTATACTATACCTCTAACGATATAACGGTTTAGGATTTAGCTATTAGTCAATGATAAGAAGGGACACCTTGTATAATCAACAGTCAATATTGTTTTCCAATCAATCGAGTATAGCGGCTGTGAGTTTTTAAATAGACAAACCTGCATGTGATCTCCAGCTGAAACATGACTTGCATGAACATCAGATAGGTGGGAGGTATCATGAGGAACTAAACCAGCATCACTGATATGTCTGCCATGTGGGGAATCCATTTGTGCCTGATGGTGTTTGTGATGGTCATGCATGCCATGAGCCATAACTGTAGTCATAACAGCTTGCAGAAGAGTAGCTGCAGTGGTGGCTGGTCCTGTGTTAAACATAGAACTTGTGTCGGTGGTCGTATCCATCATATGGTGACCGTGATGACCATGGTCATGGTGACCGTGAGGATTATGCAGAGCATGATTGTGCAGAGAATCATTACTCATGATGATGGTGGTGTCCAATCTAAAGACAAAAAAAAAATTAATGCCTCATATTAGTGATGGGCGATTCTCGAGAATTCGACAATCGAGAAAAATTGTCATCGTAAAAAATCACAATCGATACAGCCATCGATTAATTCATAGAATCTACAATCGAGATGTTTTACAATCGATTATAACGAGAAAAGCTAAAAACAGTTATTGGAAAACTTAGCTATTATTCTGGCCGACAATTTCATAGTAGTGATAGGGCCCTCATATTGTAAAATAAAATATTTTCAAAAGCATTACAGTCTTAAAGTGAAAAATAAGCACTGCGTTGAAAACATTTAAATGATGATAAATGTTTCTATCACCTACTTATGGAAAAGTTAAAGTAATTGAAAAAATAGATTCTATAGCATCTAACAGCGTCAAACATTCGCGGATTCGAATTCACGTGCACGATCGAAATGGATGTAAGGTTTTCAAGGATTTTCCTTGCATAAAAATTAGATTTCTAGTCACGAGTCAAGCTTCTTTTAAAGTCCTCCTTGGAGATAACCCGCTTCAGACAATATATCCAAAATGACTTTAGTCTATCTAATAAAGATGGACGAGCGGGCGAACACACACAAACACTTTATAACATCAAGCGGAAAACAAAGTTATAAAAAATATTAATTTTTGAAAGTTAATATTTTGTAAGTAACTGTACGTAGACCTGGCTCTAGTCTTAGCCAAACAAGGCACAACGCATTTAAAGGTAGCATTTAAATCGGAAATCTTGTATAATCAAAGTGTTTTTGTAATTTTCAAGTAACATAATGAGTTTTCATCAAATGAAAAATAGTAACTAATATGCCGTTAATAAGATGCAAAAAAAGGGGGGGGGGCAAAATTCATCCACGTTTAAGGAAAATATGAGTGAGAATATATACATATGCAGAGGTACGAGTAAAAAATCTAAAATGATGAACATGATATAAAATTACTTGAAAAATTATAAATGAATTTTTATTGAATTTTTACTTTAAAAATTTCCAAGTTTGTTTTAAATATTTCGTTAATTTTAAATCTACAACACATTTTGAAAACATACAGAAAAAATAAATTTTAGTAGCCTATTTCTATGTTAGATGCTTCTGAACTACCCATCCCCATTCATTTTAAAATAATTCTAATTTAGCACAAATTGAATTGTATGTATTATACAAATTTGAGAGAATTTGTTGCTCATTTATTAGCAAAAGGATAGCTGCTCTCAATTAGTAAAAATGTAAATGCTCAACGTAATAAAATTTTGCAAAAACAAATACTCGATTCTAACTAAACTCTATACGACATACTTCGAATACCAGACAAACCTGTTCCCCTAATCCTAAGTTAATCTGAATTATTTTGCAACCTATTCAATAATTTTCGTTTCGTGAAGCATAAAAGCAGGCAAGAAAATGAACATGTAATCTTACCAATCTATTTTTTTTTTTTTTTTTTATCTTTCATAATTTTAAGAAAATCTTTTCTGTAGTTGGATTCTTTAAAATACGTGTCGGTCAGTTTTGATAATTTAACATAGAAATTATAGTAAACAGGTGAAAATATTCATCGATGATCGTGTGAACGATTGGTTTGATGACTATTTTTTTTATATGGGAGACTGGTAGATAAGCATTGACTTTTGTCCCCCTGCCCCATCAAAATGGTCAGATTTTTCTTCCTTTTTTTCTAAGGTAATTTGATTGTTTTAATATAATTTACGATCTGTACTTACTACCTCTCTAGTTGACTTTTGTTTAAAGATCATTAAAATTAGGTATACAAGATCAGAAACATAAGTTGGTTTAGCAAATTTTTATTTGCTTCGATTATATCAATTTAACTTTATTTTTTATATATGAAGCGCTCATTACACCATCGAAGTTTTTACAAATATTTTAATTTATTAGTCATACATTAACGTATGTAAAAACTATGATGGTGTTATGAGTGCTTCACACCGAAGGGGAAAAAATCAAATTGACATAACTGAAATCAATTAACATCTGCTAAATAAACCCACTTTTCTGATTTTAGTAACACATTTAAACATTCCTCAAATAAAATTTAATCAGAGAGGCAGTATTATACATCCTGAGTTAAAACAATCAAAATCAAGATATAATTGAAATCCATTAAATTCTGCTAAATAAACCTACGTTTCTGATCTTGTAATAACACATTTAAACAATCCTCAAATAAAATCTAATCAGAGAGGCAGTAATTATACATGCTGAGTTATATTAAAACAATCAAAATCAAATTAATATATTTGAAATCCAATAAAATCTACTAAATAAACCTACGATTGTGATCTTGTAATAAATAACACATTTAAACATTCCTCAAATAAAATCCAATCAGAGAGGCAGTAATTATACATGCTGAGTTATATTAAAACAATCAAAATGAAATTAATATACTATTTGAAATCCATTAAAATCTGCTAAAAAAAACCTACGTTTCTGATCTTGTAATTCATCTTTTACCTTGACTAAAAAAAATATTTAAAAACTTTTAAACACTTTCCAACATAGTTGAAAAGTGTTTATGATTTCGGTTTGTCTGTCAAAGCTCTAATTCGCGTGAATATACTTGGATTGCCATGACATTGATATGTGTTATTGAGGTTTACCATGGCATGTTTGGTATTAAAAATGGAAGTGAGTAGCATTTATAGTTCGTATTAAAGATCTGCACGGGCCGGCCCGCGGACCGGGCCATACTTTTTTCTGAAGGCTCGGGCCAAACCTAACTTATTTTTTCTGAACACGGCCGGGACTGGTTTCATTTCTAGTCTTCACGGCCCAAAATTTTCAGCCCTAGTTTTGACCCAGCCCGTATGAAAGTCATTGTCTCAGCGAGGACTGGTCTATTCAAAGGTCAGTTAAATGAGGCCTCGCCCAAAAAATTTTGCAAAAAATGCATACATTTTTAAATCGCCATTATTCTACACTTAAACATTAAAATTTATTCTTTTTAAAGAACAGTAGATTTCTACGCTTACATTATTTTTTATACAGCTAAATTAAAATATAGTAAAACGGGTGAAAAAGGAACCTGCCTATGACGGAACTCTGTTTTAAACAAAAAAAAAAAAAACGTGTTCATCCATGCAAAATGAATATACTAATACGTAAGAAAAGAATATGTAATACATTTACACTTGCTAAGAAGGGAACTTGTCTATAACGCACTTTTTTTCTTTTCTATGCAATTCCGTCTAAGATTTTACTGTATAGAATTTTCAAATTTTTAACACTTCAATACGTGGAATATGGATTAACAGAATTAATGATAACAAACATTTACATACAACAAACAGAGATTCATTAAAAAAACTAGCTGGATGTGCCAATCCCAAAACTTTCTTTTATCTTATATATCTTAATATTTCAAAAACTAGTTACACATGTTAATACATCAATATTATTAGTTCATTACTATACCAACTTTGATTTTCATCTTAAATTTCTGCTTCAATCAATTAAATGAACTAAAAACGAGTTAATCTATATCATGATATTTGTTAAAATTAATAGTTTTTAATTATTCTGTTGTTATTAGATGTTTGCGAATAGCCGGCTTAGCAGGAAGTGAATTCCCGCCTTTGCACGAGCCGCCGATGGACAATAGAACTACCAAAAATCAAGAAAAGCATACAAAAATCGCTATCACAGAGCCCCTTTACCGCGCGATATTTCCAAATTCAAGGAGGACCTGTTGGCCAAAGCCAAAAACATGCACAAAAAATTTGGTTCAATTGTATGCATAATTTTATACACTTTTCGATTGTACAATAAAGAAAATGGTACAGACATCGTAATTATAGGACCCCCTTCCAGCGGAACTTTTCCAAATTCAGGGAGGACCTTCATGCCATGACCAGGGTCGGACTGGGTCAGTGTAAAGGGCGCAGACCTTGGATTTTCAGAGGGCGCAAAAATTTTAACGAACTCAAGTCAATTTTACTTGTTTGTGTTGTATCTGGCTTGACAAGGATTAACACACTCGCATAGCACCAAGTAAATGATAATGGCTTAAATTATATCTTTAACTCTAGATAAAAGACTTCGTTATATTCTCCGTGCATGTTCAAAGTTCCATCAATCCTACACAATACTACAAAATTTTTTAAAACACATCACATAACATCTAAAAGCTCCAGCAAGTTGAACACAGTAGTAGATTACTGATATCAAGACTAGAGCTTTCTTAATTTCTTCTATCGACAGACACCTTGCAGAAAAAAAAAAAATTATTGCCCCTACCAATTTTCCTGAAAATCACTGTATAAAAAAGACATAGGATTCCAATTGATTATGAATAATATTTACTATTAAAGGATTTTCATAAATTTTGCGTTGGAGGCTGTCTACATATTAAAAAATACACGAACGTTCATTTTTCAAATGGATTTTTCAAATGTTCATTTTTCTACATCCACTTTTGACACCCTGTTTGAGTTCCTTGGTAGCCAGGAAAGCGATATAGCTTATATGCTTTTCTTAAATCTTAATACTGTTATAAAACAAAATGTGTCAGGGATTTATCCTTAAATTTCGGAAAATAAATTGAAGATCTTACAAGAAAAAGTACCAAAAACTCTCAATTAGTCCCCAGTAAAATTTTACAGGAGTAATAATTTTATTAAAAACTTACTTTACCTTAAACAAAATTCTACAAAATATTTCTGGTAAGTTTCTACGATTTTGTTTGGTTCCTTTGATAACGGAATACGGTCCCCTTAAATTATGGAAAGGAAAAATTCTCTATATCTCGAAAACTAATTATTCAAATGAGCTGTACGCACAATGCTTTTAACAGTTGTGGTTTGTTCATAATATACATATATATATATTTAATATGACTTTGTTAATTTTCTAACTAAGAAAAGTTTTTGAATTGAAAAAAAGTCTGGAATAAGTTTGGGTGTATTCACTATATCACTAATGAATTAATAAAATATCAATCAGATAGTTTTTATAAAGTTAAAAATTAAGTTTCTGAAATGAATTTATCTTTAACAACCTCAAATTCAAACCCTATCAAGATTTAAGATAATGTATATAAACTATGCCTTTTTCCGGGCTGTCTCGATCCAAGAAAATCAAATAAGGTGTCAAAAATGGGTGTTATTGCTTGAAAATTAAAAGTTGGTACAATCCTTAATAAGTATACGACTTCAGAAACATAATTTATACATAATAATAACTAGTAGATATTATTTTCAGTCGATTGGTACCTACATATATTTTTACGATTATTTTTAGCAGAATTTGTAAGTTGTAAACCACATTTTTACCCACTCTCACCATTGATGCACTAAGAATCCTCAGAAAAGCTAACACGATTTTTTGCACCAAGCGCCAAATAGAGTTGCTGCGATGTTGCTAAGCGCTTCAACCTATTTTTTTTTAATATATTTCTTTAAAGTAATATGAATTAGTTATCAAGCCAGTTTAAAATGTCATAAATTCAATTTCTGTTACAATCTGAGAGAAATTACTTTTTATTATCTACCGTTTTATTAATATTAATATTATTAACCAAGTAACATTTTTAAATGTGGTATCTGCAGATATATCCTTCAATACACACAATAAACATTGAGTATGCAAACTTCGTTTAAAAAATATTTATGTTTAGAACAAAAATGTACTTTCCGTTTGGAAATAGAAATTTTGAAAACTAAATCTCAGGCTTCTTTTGTTCTTTTATAAAAGTACCACGTATTATAGGGCATTGGAATGCTGAAATATAAGGCTATTTGAATGTGAAAATAATACTTGCTTGTGGAAATAATTGGTATTTTTTATTCTTAAAAAATTACTGTTATGCGTCCATAAAGAGCTGAATTGATATCACGTTGTGAAAAGGTTTCAACAGAAAAAGTGCACCCTAAAAAAATTTCTTTGTCAGTCTAAAATCGCTAAAACAATTTAGTAATTTTACTATTCTCAGCACACTGTTCCCATGATTTGCAAAACTTTTATCATTGTTACAGATCAAGGGTTTCCCCAGGGATTGTATTCATGCAGGATACATAGCCAGTATTTTATAACCGACTTCAAAAAAAAGGAAGAGGTTCTCATTTCGACGCATATATATATATTTTTTATGTATTTTCACTGATTACTCCTAAACTATGCGCGAGATTACTATCCGAAAATGATGGCAGATTTTGTAAATGAGAAACCGCTGTCCGCGAGATCCCACAGCTTGCAGGATTGCAATCCAAAAGTATCATCAACTTTGTATTCCCCGAAAAGAAAGATCATGTTTTCCAATCAAAAACAAAATCCATACAAAAAGTTTTTTGCCTTCTGATAGTATCTCTTTTTTATCTGTCAAGTTGCTTTCAAAAAGCACGATTATATGTGCATTCAGGGGCGGCTATAAGGAAAGGGGGCGCAGAGTACTCAAAGAAAAGGACTGAAAATTTGCAAAATACTGGTTAAAATCTAAAAGATATCATTTAAAGAAGCGATTAAAAAAATTCGTCCAGGGCGCAATGGCTACTAAAGCACTCGTTGGGTGCATATTTTCTCTTTCAATCGCATGCAAAGATGTCCGTTTTGGTTTCCGTCCTGAAATTGCTACGATATATCTTTATTTGTGATAATAAAGAAATACCTCTCTTGTGCTATCAATTATTTGACAATTATCCCTAAACGAATTCTCGAAATTTAGTACACTAATCAGAATGTATGTGTACAACAAGTGAAAATATATTGGAGCGGCTTAGGCACTTAGGGGCGCGACGTTTTCCCTAGGCGAGGGCGCACCGGCCCTCGGGCCGATGGGCCAGCGGGCCAGTCCGAGCCTGGCCATGACCAAAAAGAAATACAAAAAATTTGGCTCAATTCTATGCATAACTTCATACACTTTTCGATTGTACAATATTCAAAATGGCACAAAAATCGCTATTACAGCGCCCCCTAATGGCGAATTTTTTCCAAATTCAGGGAGGACCTACCTGCCATATCCAAAAACTTAAAATAAAAATTTGGTTCAATTCTATGCATAACTTCATATACTTTTGGATGGTACAAAATTCAAAATCGCACAAAAATTGCTGTTACAGCGCCCCCTACCGGCGAATGTTTTCCAAATTCAGGGAGAATCTGCTTGCCAAAGCCAAAAACTTAAAATAAAAATTTGGTTCAATTCTATGCATAACTTCATACACTTTTGAACGGTACAATATTCAAAATCGCACAAATATCACTGTTACAGCGCCCCCTACCGGAGAATTTTTTCCAAATTCAGGGAGGACCTACTTGCCATGTCCAAAAACTTAAAATAAAAATTTGGTTCAATTCTATGCATAACTTCATACACTTTTGGATGGTACAATATTCAAATTCTATACATAACTTCATACACTTTTGGATGGTACAATATTCAAAATGGGACAAAAAACTCTGTTACAGCGCCCCCTACCGGCGATTTTTTTCCGAATTCAAGGAGGACCACCTGCCATATCCAAAAACTTAAAATAAAAATTTGGTCCAATTCTATGCATAATTTCATATACTTTTGGATGGTACAATATTCAAAATCGCACAAAAATCGCTATTACAGCGCCCCTACCGGCGAATTTTTTCCAAATTCAGGGAGGACCTACCTGCCATATCCAAAAACTTAAAATAAAAATTTGGTTCAATTCTATGCATAACTTCATATACTTTTGGATGGTACAAAATTCAAAATCGCACAAAAATAGCTATTACAGCGCCTCTTAGCGGCGATTTCTTTCCAAATTCAGGGAAGACCTGCTTGTCATACCCATAAACTTAAAATAAAAATTTCGTTCAATTCTATGAATAACTTCATGCACTTTTGGATGGTAAAATATTCAAAATCGCACAAAAATTGCTGTTACAGCGCCCCCTACCGGCGAATGTTTTCCAAATTCAGGGAGAATCTGCTTGCCAAAGCCAAAAACTTAAAATAAAAATTTGGTTCAATTCTATGCATAACTTCATACACTTTTGAACGGTACAATATTCAAAATCGCACAAATATCGCTGTTACAGCGGCCCCTACCGGAGAATTTTTTCCAAATTCAGGGAGGACCTACTTGCCATGTCCAAAAACTTAAAATAAAAATTTGGTTCAATTCTATGCATAACTTCATACACTTTTGGATGGTACAATATTCAAATTCTATACATTACTTCATACACTTTTGGATGGTACAATATTCAAAATGGGACAAAAAACTCTGTTACAGCGCCCCCTACCGGCGATTTTTTCCGAATTCAAGGAGGACCACCTGCCATATCCAAAAACTTAAAATAAAAATTTGGTCCAATTCTATGCATAATTTCATATACTTTTGGATGGTACAATATTCAAAATCGCACAAAAATCGCTATTACAGCGCCCCTACCGGCGAATTTTTTCCAAATTCAGGGAGGACCTACCTGCCATATCCAAAAACTTAAAATAAAAATTTGGTTCAATTCTATGCATAATTTCATATACTTTTGAATGGTACAATATTCAAAATCGCACAAAAATAGCTATTACAGCGCCCCCTACCGGCGATTTTTTTCCAAATTCAGGGAGGATCTGCTTGCCATAGCCAAAAACTTAAAATAAAAATTTGGTTCAATTCTATGTATAACTTCATACACTTTTAGATGGTACAATATGCAAAATCGCACAAAAATCGCTATTACAGCGCCCCCTACCGGCGAATTTTTTGCAAATTCAGGGAGGACCTGCTTGCCATACCCAAAAACTTAAAATAAAAATTTGGTTCAATTCTATGCATAACTCCATACACTTTTGGATGGTACAATATTCAAAATCGCACAAAAATTGCTATATCAGCGCCCCCTACCGGCGAATTTTTTCCAAATTCGGGGAGGACCTGCTTGCCATAGCCAAAAACTTAAAATAAAATTTTGGTTTAATTCTATGCATAACTTCATACACTTTTTGATGGTACAATGGCGACAGACAGGCGGACACACAGACAGACAGACATTTTCTATAAACATGTTTTTTGGAATCTCTGACCCCTAAAACATGTAAATCCGTCGAAAACCGGAAGTCGAAAAAAATTTCGATTACAATACTTTTTTCTATTGAAGATAGAAGAAAGTAAAAAAAAAAAGTCAAGGTAAATATTTTTGGTCAGAACTCCTCGTACGAGACAAATTTTTATCTAAATCGACGTAAAAATCAATATTTTGCAGAAATTCACTCGGGCCGAGATTTTAACTTTTTTTCGGGCCGGTCTCAGGCCAAACTTTTAATTTTTGTATTGGGCCTGGTCGAAATTTTTTTTCTATGAGTCGGGTTGGGCCTGGGCCTGAAAATTCCGGCGCGTGCAAACCTCTAGTTCGTATACAAGGACACTCAAAAGAATTCCGTTACATTATGGTGTATGGGGAAAATAATTTGCAGTGTATTTTAATGATGTTACACTATTTAAAACATATTGAAATGACTAATATACATCACTGAAGTGCATTACAAAATGCTTACTATAGAAATGGTGCAAATAGCATTTATCATCCATTTCTAGGGACACACAAAATAATCTGGTTATAGTAGAGCAATAATTGCTGGCAGTGCATTTTCAATTGTGGGATGCGCTTTTAAATTTAACTAATTTTTTTCAAATTACTTTGTGCGTATAAATTCTATAGATCATATACAGGACTGCACAAAAGAGTTCGAGTACATTTTCGTTTATTGGCGATATTACCAAAGGTGAAATTTCAACTGTATTACGCATTTCTTGACTGAACTTAATTATTCCATCAGCGGCAGAATTGATAAAAAAAAGTCACTGGTCCCAAGGACCAGTAAACACCAGAGTTTACTGGTCCACAGACATCGTCACTGACCCACTACATAAAATTCTATTAAGTAATTTTACCCTTTGAGTGACACCCCCCACCCCCTCCACCTCCTAGAATATAAAACAAACTTTCTTTCAGTTACCCAAAATTTTTGGCACAATAAAATGTAAAATTATAATTTGCTAAAAATTAAATAAACAGTACACACACAAAAACTATAAAATTATTAATTATGTATTTTATTTCCGATTATTTATTTCAACTTATTGTAAGTTTTAATGCAATTATTTATTTATTTATATTTAAAATAAAATAAAATTCTGTGGTTTGTGTTTGGTTGCGGTTTCCTCAAGGACGGGAAAATTTACGTTTATCTGTCAGAGAGGGAAAAAAGTTACTGGTCCTACGGACCACTAAATTTTATAAATTAGTGGTCCGATTGAATTTTTAGTGGTCTCGGACCAGCGGATCACCAAGGATTTCGAACGCTGTCCATACTATGTATAGTATGGATAGAAATCTATAGATCATATACAAGGCTTCACAAAAGAATTCGGATATTTTTTTGACTACAGACGGGTGGTAATTGCTTAAAATGGGTTTTCAAATGTGTTATGCGTTTTCCAATTTTTATTTATTTATTTATTTATTTATTATTGTTTCCAAATTCTTACATGATCTTTCGCCTTATTAAACGGTGAAGTTTTGTTACAGTATTCTGAATGTGCTGGAAAAGGTTTCATAATATATGTTTGACACGTGATCTTTATTTCTTATTATTGTGTAGAATGTAAACTAAAAAAAAATAAAAACTTAGATCATAATTGTTGTTAAAATATCAGAAATTAATAACCTAAATCTAAAAAATCGGAACTTTTTTTTAAAGTTTAGTGCTTTTGAATAAAAGAAATATAAGAAAGAACCATACAGAAATTATACAGATACTATTAATTGATCCACACATAAGATAATAGTGCCATTTCTATAATTTTGATGGAAACATTTTAATAGTTTTAGTTATCAAATAATAAAATAGTTTTGTCCATTTTACGTGGTAGTAAAAGATAAGAAGACTACTTATGACAGTGGTCGATCAATTTAAAACAGATGGCTGAAAAAAAGATAATTTATCAAGAATGTAAAATCCAAATAAAATTTAACATATTGGTACAATTTGAAATAATAATTTTTAAAAAATCAAACATCCTCCGAAAAATTTATTTTTAAAATGCAAGCAGTTATCTTTCGTTTCTCCCCCCCCCCCTCCCTCCCTCTCTCTCTCCCCTTAAGGCGAAGGGATGGGGGGGGGGAGGGTCACACTAGTATGGGGCTAATGTAAACAAACAATATGGGCATAGAAGATAAAAATTATTTACAACTTGAACGAAGGATAAGTTAAAAAAAAAAGGATTCGAAAAATGAACTCGAATAATATATAACAATTAAAATTTTAAAATTATAATATGTAAGGTAATTGCCCAAAATCGTACCGTGTTTCGGAAGATTGTATTATTAACAATAGCAAGAAGATTCTAAACTAATCCATTCTAAAGAGTCAATATCCAAAAGTCAGTAATGACTAGTAGCATAAAATAAAGCTTTAAAATCGAGGAAATAATGTTTTTTTTTGTTTTCACTATGATCTAAATTACAGTATAACAAAAACATAAAAGAAAGAAACCGGTTCTAATAAACCTTTTAATGAATGAAATGCTGGAAATACTGATACGATATCTATCTTACTCCTGTTAAAGCTGAAATAATGAGTGCGTGTAAAGAATGTGCTATTTAAATGTAATACTAAGTTATAAGAAAGAAAGAAATATAAGGTTAGTTGGGGCAACTGGGCCATGATTTTACAATGTGACTCTGGAGCTTCTGACAATTCAGCTTCAAAAAGCTAATGCTCATTTGAATTAAAGTCTGAACTTCTGTAATGTGTTCAGTTGGGTTCCCTCTATCAGACAGAAATGCTCAAAATTACATTTTAAAATATAAACATATGCATACTTCATCTTTCTTTCCTCGTGGGTCCAGTTGCGCCATAAAAATGGGGTAAGTGGACCAGGAGGGTCCAAGTTACACACGCGTTTTTTTTTTTTTTTTTCATATTGGATACCAGGTCCTGTTTGAAAAAGTGTAAACAACTTAAAAAAATTGAAACCAGGCAGATCATGTAAATTATATATCAACTAAAGAGCATTGTAAGGGAAACCTTTGCTGTCAATGTGTCTAAAAAAAGACAAAGTGAAAATATTAGATTTATTTATACCAAAAACATAAAAATTAAGTAAGTACTTATGTACTTTAGTATATGTAATAAGTATAAAAGTCACATGGGTATTTTAAGGGAAAAAGTAGCAAGGTAAATCTATGAACAAACGGCTACGTAAGTACTTAAGTACTTTATCTGTATCCAAGGGTCGCATTATATAGGGAAAATTTTATTGTTCCTACCAGAACCCTTAATGGGTTACCTTTCATGATCATTTTATTTAACATATTCTAAAGAAAGGTGCGATGAAGATATTATTTTCAAAATAGTGGTAGGAACAGTAAAAGTTTCCCTATAGAATGCGACCCCTGTGTATCGTACAACTTCAAGGTTTGGCTATCTCTCTTTCAAGGGCAAGGTACTTGCATTCGTAAAATGTTGAAATAATTTAATGACACCAGTATTTACAAAAGAATCTATTTGTAAACAAGTAAAAGTATATTTTCGCGTACTTAATAAAGGTGAAAGTTTCATTATAAAATTCCGGTGCCAATGTGGCAATTAGGGATTAAAATTATGTGATGCCATAACGGCATCACCGATTCTCAAGGGGTCAAGAAATTTGGTTTGATACCATTGATACCACCCAATATGCTTTTTTTAAATTTATTAAGTAATTTTAATAAGGTATTCTATAATTTTCTTTACTGTGACCAAAAAACAATGGAGAAATTTATTTCCCGTAGTAAGAGGAACTCAAAAAAATTATTTATAACTATTGGGGTAACTGGATCCAGAATGGTCCAGTTACCCCGGATACATGTCCCAGTTACCCCATTCTTGAAAAATTTATGGGGTAACTGGGACACCGGGCTTACATTTGAAACATGAAGTAAATATGTATAGATACCTAATAATATTGTAGTTATATGCCTAATCTTAAAAAAAAAGATTGTTTAATAAAAGTACTCACAGTATTTTAATTAAAAGCCGAGGAAGTTCAACCATATTGACGTTATTTTTAAAAAAAGAAACGTAAATTTTTGACAACCTATCACAGCAAAGTGAGAGTTATGATTGAGTTGACACACGTTGTTTTAAGAAGTAGAGACTAAGGTGCATTGTTCACAAAAGCTAAAGCTTAAAAAACATCGACAGTTTTTTTATAAAATAGCCTATGGCCCAGTTACCTCGTGGGTCCAGTTACCCCAACTAACCTTATGTCTTCTAAATCTGTAAAGAAGCTCTCAACAAAAAAGGCATTAGCCCGTAATTACAATCACAGAAATTGTTGCATAACTACTGTGAGCGGTCTGTAAGACAGTTTGATCGAAATATGAATAAAACGCTAGATGAGCATATAGAATACTATTTCTGGGGGGGGGGGGGGGACTATATTTACAGGATTTTATAATCAAAATTCACCTTTAGGAGGCTCTAGCCGTAGTACCAGGTCCCCAAACGAAACAAAATTTCACCATTGTCTGTTGTTAAACTGAAAGTTACATACAAGTTACAACTCTGAATACTGAAAAAAGTAGCGGTCTGGACCGCTAACAAAAGTTAACGGTTAATAATTTTAGAAAAGGCTGAATACAAAAACAAATATTCAAGTAGTAAGCTTTCCAAAATGCAGACTATGATATTATTATTAGAGAAAAGACATTTATAAGATAAAAATCTCTCTATTCTAAAAAAAAAAAAAAAAAAAAAAAAAAAAAAGCAATTTACGCTGTCACCGCCGCCGCCGGTTTTGAATTTTTTGTGACCGGAGGCCTTTCTCCGTTAATATTAAGAAAAATATTGCATACAAAAATATGAAAATCGGCGGTATTATAGAGAAATGTTTGATAAACACGCTGATGCAGACAGTTTTTAAATCGAAGAATTATTTTAAGAGATATTTAATGCTAAAGTTGGACAAAATCGTTCCATTAAAAAAATTTTATAGGAGCAAAAACTATACATGGGAATCAATTCCTTTTTAGATCATTTTATACGTTAGAATTTCCCGGTGTGCAAACTGCATTTATTTTTTTAATTTGACTCATTTTTTGAGGTTTTATTTCTATTTTAAATTCAAATTTTCAGCATTTCGAGAGATATTTTTTACTTATTTTAGAAAATGGTATTAATTTAAACTGTTGCCAACTGTATAAACAGCTGAAACAATAATGTTTGCTTCAAATAAAAAAATATTTAAACGTGACTATTATAAACAGAGAAAAAACTTTCAAATTAGAATTAAATAATTACGTATAAAAAGCAGGAACTTATTGAAAATTACTTCATAAAAACTATATTTGCACGTGAATTTTAAAAGAGAAGGGATATTGTAAAATAATAAATTCATTAACATGCGTTAGAAGTCTTAAATAGGAGAAATTACGTCACATTTACGTCACATTACACTTATTACGTAAAATGAACAAAAAATAATATTGCAAAACAGTTTAAATTAGCGCGAGACATTTATTTGATATTTTGAGATGATATTTTCAACTATTTTTGTTAGGACAGCGCAAATAATATTTCATTTCTAACAAAAGTATTTTCACGTGAATATTAAAAAGAGAAAGAAAAGTTTGGTGAAAATTACGTCAGATTAAAAACGATACATTTAAAATGTCTTATTTAAAAGAACTTTCTTTTCGCTTTGTTAAAAAATACCGGAAGACAAAGACTCTGTTTACTTAATTTATTTTATTTTAGCTTGTTTTGAAATGTTTAACTGATTTTATTTAATCAAAAACGAAAACAGCCATTGCATCTTTTAACAGCAGCTTATTTTTCCTTAAAATTCCCCAATCAAAGAGAAATGAATAGAAACCCGTTTATAGGGAGATCGCCACTCTTTTTTAAATTTTAATTCAATCTTTCAAAATCTTTTTAAAGCCGATCAAATTGGCATGCTTTGGAATGGGGAGGACTGCGGTGTCTGAACGGGGGGTTGGCGAGCGTAGCTTGTAGGGGGCCGAGCCTCTTAGTGTAATAAAATAAAAAGGCAGTCTCTCTCTGTGTGTGGGTGTGCATGTGTATGTCTCTTTTTTGTTGTTTTAATTATGCTTCAATAACATATATTTAAAATGAATTCCAAGCTATTACATTCATAGACAATAATAGATTAAATTTTTTTTTTCTTTTGTCTAGCACTAGTACTATTTGTAAACAATAATAATCCATCTTGAAAATTAGTAGAAATCTACCACGGAGGTTATTGTTTTGTAATAGTGGTAGACAAAAAATAGTCGACCCTGTGTAGAACAACCGTAAATGATCTTTGCAGTCTTTTTCAATGGGAAACATCCCAATGGAAACCTTAATAACATAAACATATATAATTTTTATTCGATATGAAATAGAATAAGGTCATAACTTACTTCAAAGAGTTACCATTCATAGAATAGATTGCGTCTGACTTATTTTGTGAGTCTCTGTAAAATAATTTTAAAATGTCGCATGCACTATTTTCCATAGTAAAATCTTTCAGTAATGGACTTCAATAACATACTCAAATTTTATGCGAATTCAAGTATATTTACGGGTGTTACCATCAGGCCAGAGAAACAGATAATAATCGTAAATATTTTCCAACTATGTTGAAAAGTAGGTTTACAGAATAAGCTAATATATAACCCTAGTACACTTTTTACTACGCGACGGAATTGCTTATACTGGTTTGGATCGCCAGAAATATGCCGTGTCATTTATGATAAAAGAACTCCGATCATGGAAAAAAATAGTTGCACCATTATTATATTGTGTGAAAATCTATTACTAATTCATTTCTATATGTTATTCACCTCAAATAAAATCTAAAAGCTACCAGCTTAGCATCAACCTAATAGTTTATTAAGTTTCTGTTAAGTTGAATAAAGATTATAGAAGATTACAGAAAATTATAGAAAATAATCGCCATTACTTTCACTTGTTAAAAAAGTCGTTATATATATATATATATATATATATATATATATATATATATATATATATAACCATTCTATAATTACAATTCACCATCTATTTCCAAGTAATAAAATTAAATTAATAAATTTAGCTTCAATGCATAACACTGACATTATACAAAATAAAGATGGAACCTTTAACTTGTAATACAAAATGAAGCACAATACCACTAATTCACTAGCACATTGCGGACGATTAATCCATAAAAAACATATGAAAAACCCCCAAATTTTGATACAATAACATATTAAAGACAAAAGATACAAATAACCAGCGAAATATTGTTGAACCATTAAAAAACGTATAGTAAACAAATAATAGATCAATTGGATGGATGTAGCAGGAAGCTTATATGCATTTAACTTCTTCAAGGGTACATGAAATACAAATAAATATATATATATAAAGTTGTTGTACATAAATATATATGCAGGAGCATGTACATGTACAGAAAATATGAAGCCCTGTACAAATATGGGATGGCCCCTGCATGTCTCGTACCTGCATAAACTTATATGAAATCGGCTCCCCGCGGGTCCTTTTTAGCTGATGCTCCGGTACAAGTATACTCTTTATCCTCCCTCTTTTTGCACGTCTCTATTTGTGTATGTTTTAAGACAGGTAAAAGTATGTACGATGGCTATATATGCACATAAATAAGGAAAGATTATATATGAGTATGAAGTACGCAGCATAAATGTAAATTAAAGTTAAAAAGTATTTTATTATTATTATTATTATTTTAATCTGGCGCGTAAATGAAAGTTTATTTATTTACTTTTGCAGGTTGTCTGAAGTGTCTTTCTCTTTTGCATTCCTGAGAAGGGGACACCTACGTATTTCCATTTTCAGCATTGCTCAAGAACTTTCCTCTTCATTCGGGGTATGCCATTAATTCCAGTCCTTTATTGAAAGCATCAATTATATGGATATGTAAGATAAAGAGGTGCTAGGGATCGATGGCCATGACCTATATTTCCGTGAGTTTCCCTACAAGAAAGGCAATCTATTTTCTTTTTCGTAGAAATGGTAAAATAAGAGATCGGTTCCGCATCACAGATTTTGCATGACAGACACTGAAAAAGAGTCACATTAACTCATGTTAACTCATGTGAGAATTGTCGAAATCTGTGATTTGCGAGACGCGAGATTTTTTTTTTTTTTTTTTCCCCAGCTTATGAAGGAAAAATCAACCGTACAACAGTCTGATGCTAGAGAGTAGAGAAGAGAGTAATTAAACACACGCACAAGAACAAACGATGCAAGAATTTTTGTTTTTAAATTCAGAATTGAAAATAACTTATCAATGTGCGTAATTAAAATATGATCTTCAAATACTTAAAATACAAAAAAAAAAATATTTTCCACATGATGAAATTTAAAAGAGTTTAAAGAAAAGGGGAGCGGTGTAAAACCTTCAAAATATCTAAAATTCTACATTTCCTTCCCTTTTCAACGCTGTTTTACTCATAACTCGATTAAATAAAATATGGTTCGTACAAATATTTTTCCAAAACTTTTAAATGCATTTTTTTTTCTTTTACAAAGCAACGTATTTGCACAAGCTGTCATTGTGAAAATAAATAAATAAATAAGTAATTAAGCTATAGATTTCCACTGTGAAATGAAGATAATATTGTCTCAGACAATCTATCTATCTATATTATAAAGGACAAACATATCTGTGCGTAACGCATACGTCATTTTGTGAATGTCAACAGTTTAAAATTAAAAATCAAAATTAGGTTTTACAATTTTCGCTGCTGCAAATTTTTAAACTTATAAACATCGCATTTTTTCAATTTTTACATCGTCGTATAGGGGGAAAAAATATGCTTTTAAATGCAATTTGTTTGAAAACCGAATCTCCATTTATTTTTGAGATATTAAGGGGATGGTGGACATTTAAAAAAAATTCTTTTAATTTTCATAATAGAGATTTGAAAATTTGTGCAATAAATACATTACACCATAAGTATACAGAGCACCTTAAAAAAAATTCCAATCTTATTATAATTTTAAGATCTTTTTAAAAATTACAAATTTTTAAACGAAATTTTAAAATCCTCTTCGCATCTTAATTTTCAAGATATTTCCTCGATTTTGAATTTTAATTCCGTAAAACTCTATTACAAGCAAATCTGTGTACCGATTTTTTAATCCCTTGAATAGTTAATTTTTTAGAGATACTTTTCTCAATTCCATATTGATTTTCATCAAAATTCTGCATTATAATAAGTTAAAAATCAAATTTAATTGTCTTAATAAAGTCGAATTTTAAAATGCATACACAGTTTCTTTTTAAGCAATATCAGGATTCTTCCTTATCAATTTCATGAATTTTGATTAAAAATTAAGTAGCAAGGAGCATTTCAAAAATTAAAAAAAGCTGAAACAGCAGTATTGAGAAAAACAGATTTAAATTATATTAAAAGGCCAAGGAATTGTTTGTGAACAAAATTAAAACACTTGTAACTTAGCGTAAAATAATCTCGTTTGCATGCGGTTTTCCACGAATTAGGTAGTACAAATCGGCTTTCTGCTGAACTAATTTTAATAATAAAGACGTACTGCTTTTGAAAACGCGCATATTTCCTCATAAAGTTTTCATACTTGTTTCTCTCTGCCTGTGTACTGATTCTATGTTTCAGACACTAAGCTAAATGCTTAAGTAAGTGAATATGACGTCATATTTAAACATAAATGCGTCTAAAAAACATAAATTAGAACAATTTTTTACTCTCCGGTACTGAGATTAGAATCTCAAATTAAGAGAGCAACTGTTCACATGCAAAGATATTGCTGACAATCGTGACTTCAAGTTTTGAGTTAAAATGATAAAATTAAAATACGAAATTTTTTTAAATGGTTAATACGGATATGAGAAGTGCGCATGTAAATTTTGAGGGGGAAAAGTAATTGTCGTGTTTGGATGGGGGGGGGGTTGATTCTATGATCATGTTAAAGTGGAATAAATTTTGCTTTTTTCATTCCGGAATACCAAGCATATGAGCCTCAATAGATAACTTCATCATAATAACTGATTTTTATTATATTTCACGTATCTATATTATAAAGGACAAACGTCTGTGCGTAACGCTGACGTCATTTTGCTATTGGCAACACTTCACGATCAAATTTCGATTTTGAAAATTTTGCTACTGCAATTTTTTAATCTTATGACCACCGTATATTTTCAATTTTTAGAACTGCGTATAAAGAAAAAATATCTATTTTCAAATGCGATTTGTTGTAAAAAACTGTATCTTAATTGACTGATTTTTTAAGTTCTTTAAAATAATGTTCAAGTATGATTTTTTGTAATTTATCTTATCAAGTGCCAGCTTCAATACATAATAATAATAATAAACTTTTTGCATATAAAGCAAGAAATATTGTTCAGCATTTATTTCTGACTAATTTTCCATAACGAAATTAATACTCCCTTCAGAAATAAATAAAAGAATAATATAAAAAAAACACCAATTCAACATATTTGTAATCGAACAATTCAAATTTTTAGACAACCAAATAGAGAAAAAAATCTTTCAAATGGAATTTGTTTGCAAAGTGCATCTCAGTTTACTGATTGTCTATGGGTTTAAAAATAATTTTCAAGCATGAAATATTTTTTTAATTTATCTCTAACGCGTAGAGCCTCGATTACGAGAGATTAATTCGTTTGCCTTTAAAACCACATAAAGTGTTCATCATTTTTTTTTACGGCTAATACTCCATAAAAAAATTAAAACTTCCTCTATGAATGAATAAACAAAATAATATAAATAAACACAAATTTAACAAACATGCAATTGAACTAAGCGTGTAGAGCTCTGAAATTATCAGAATATAGAAAGATGCCGTAAGTAGCAAAATCTTGGGCTCTTAGCATACGGTTAATACAAAAATATCGCTTTTGATAAATTTCTAAATTTTATTTGATTGTATAATTCATATTTTTCATATGAAAAATGCTTTTTTTATTGTTAATGGGCAATCTAAAAAATATATTGCATGTAAAAAAAAATATCAGTTTTAAAATATGGTTTTCACCTATATTATGTAACCCGGGAAGGCCGGGTACGATCCCCTAGTTTATATAAAATCCAAGTCTATGTGTGCACTGTAAAAAAACGGACTAAAAAACGGAGACTCTGCTGGCAATCGAGACGCCAGTACTATTTCCGTATTTTAACGGAAAGTTTCCCCCATAAATTCCAGAAAAACGGAAAATTTTCGGTAATTTATGGGGGGAAATTTCCGTAAAAATACGGATTTCTGAAATTTATGGGGAGAAATTTCCTTTAAAATACGGAAATAGTACTGGCGTTTCGATTGCCAGTAGAATCTCCGTTTTTTTTACAGTGTGTCCGTCACAATTCCGGTTGGACCGCCTCATTGATCGCGGCCACGTCAGCGTTAGGCTTCCTATGGAGGAATCGGTACCAGCTTCAACAATGAGTAATTGTTGAAAAGTACTAATGGCAAGGTTGCCACAATAGCGCCAAATATTGACGAACTTGGTAAAATATTGCCAAATTTGGCGACAAAAATAAGTTACCATATATGAAGCCAACTTGGCGATAGCTGGTCAATTTGACGAAATTCCCATTGAAAATCCATTAATCTTTCACAATCGAGCTCACCGCTATTTAATTTAAACTCCGCGTATTGAAGGGGTTTTTTTCAAAATCTATGGGTCAAAATTTAAAGTGTAATATACGAAAATGTACATCTTTACATCTTCATCCCGATGCTACTAATACAGTAACCGCCAATAGACGGTGCTGTGCTATCTGAGATCCTAACTGCCAAATTTTAATGTGCTTTACATATCCGGAAACAGAAATTAAATTCTCGGTATTTTTCCAGTATAGAGGCCTTGGCGAAATAGAGAAAACTGCCTTGACGAAGAAGAAAATTTGGCAACATATTTCCAGATTTGAAAATGTGTCATTTTCATATATCACTGCGGAACAAGTGAGAAAAATTATTCATATTGTTGCACATGTGCTGTATATATCTTTATACAGTGATGCCTCGGTTTTCGTCGATAATCCGTTCGAAAAGAATCGGCGAAATCCGAAACCGACGAAAACCGAGGCAATTATTTCCATATGAATCTATGTAAATCCAATTAATTCGTTCTAAACACTCCAATATATATATACCAAAAACACATTTTATAGAGAATAAGTATATTTTTTATGTTTTTATATGTTTGATATTAAAAACAATAAGAAATTAATATAGTTTTCTTGGCGTATGATATCAAGGCACTAAGGCATTATCTCTGGAGTCACTTTCCTTTTTGGTGTTTTAGCAAGACTAGCTTCAGAATCAGAGGACCTATGCTGCACAAAAATGTGGTCTGTTTCTGTCAACTCTTTAAGATTTGTCTAAAATAGTGCAAGACATCATCATTAAGCAAGTTGCAGACACGGATCGCAACAGATTTGTCTGGATGATTTTTTCCGCAAAGCCCTGTACTTTTACTCTATATAGAGAAGATGTCCTTAATCTCTGAAGAAGGCTCTTTCATCTCTGTCTCTTCCTCCTCATCTGCCGTCTGTTGCATTTCTAGGTGAAACTTGCAGCTCTTCAGTGGGGAGTTCTGCACTGTGTTTATCCCTCAAACCTTCCACATCCTCACCATACACCTCTAAACCCATCGACTTCCCAAAATCAATAATCGACTGCACCATATGTGTAGGGTCTGCTGGATCTGGAAACTTTCTTTGGTCCCATGATGGATCACTCGCAATCAATAAAAATTGCCTTAAAATACCCTGGAAATAAACGAAATTGTTTGCCCGCGCGGGGTGATGCACACACGACGTGAAACAACTCCGTACTGAGGCAGGAGAACGCGTGGTTTGCGTCGTCCCTTTCTTTACAGAAAATGCAGCGATGTCACTAGGGTCATATGTTGTCACTAGTGTCACGTCGCGTCGGTCACTAGGGTACACCGACGAAATCCGAGGCAAACTTTTCGCGGAAAAAATCGACGAAAACCGAAACCGACGATAACCAAAGCCAACGAATACCGAGGTATTACTGTATATCATTTCCGTCATTTTTGACGGACTATCTTTCTAGTATATCTAATAAAAACTAAACCTTTGGCGTAAGGATCAGGACCTACAGTGCCCAACTCTGTTTTCTTGACCGTCGGCCCTGAGGTGCTATACAACATATGTCCCGGTCAGGTGGTCAGCCTAACACGGGACCCTCAGTGTTTAGTTCTCATTTGGTACTCATTTCGTCGACCCCGTAGGGATGAAAAGCTGAGTGAACCTTGCCCAGCCCGGAGTCGAACTCTGGATCAGTTGCGTGCCAGTTACACAAGACAATATATCTAGTGAACTATTAAATTGTCTTTATAATTCACGCACACACAAACACACACTTTTTTCTTTTCTAGTGGCCCCTACGATTTTTTTTTTGTGTGTGTGAGGGGGGGGGGGGGGTTGTTAAAATTTCACTTTAAAATAAAAAATAATATCGATATTTTTAAAGACAGTTAACGGTTTGCCAGATTTATATATTCAACTTAAATTTTTTAAACCCTTATTTATTTGTTTTAAGACCACTGTTACCAAGTGTAATAATATAGCAATGCCCATCAGTCAGAAGGAAAATTACGAATTATTTTCTTGTTCTGAGCTTCTTGATCATCAGATTATTTTTTATGCAGATTGTGGTTTAACGTTTGTCTAATCTAATAGTAATTTTCGTTCGAAAAAAAAGTTCATGCTTATCGCCCCCCCCCCCTACCTCATTGCCCCCTTTTTTTTTTTACTGAAATCCTAAAAAATATTTTAACGAGCGTTACATCCCCCCCCCCTCTCTTGTCCTTTAATGTCTGTTACATATAGTCATTACCTTCTTGAAAAATATTTTTAAAATTTCGATGAATTTAAAAGGAATTTAAGATGACCTTTAAATGATGAGTAAAGTTCAATACCTTTTTAATAAATATAATTTACAAATTAATATTTAATTAGCTGTAATCATTAGTTTAATTATTAATAAGTATAACTGTTACCGATTGTTAATATTATTTTTTTAATTGGATTTACTAATTCAATCCAATGTTCTATCAAATAAATCAGTTTGAACTCAATTAAAAGTAATAAAGATAAAGATTTTCCTCAGAAGACAACTGACCTAAAACAGTAAAGCCAGGCACGATTATCGCCATTCAACCCACTTAAAAAACATGAATGCGTTGCAGCTAATGGGTGAAAGTACGTAATAATTTGAGGCAGCCATTTAATTAGCAATAAAATCAAGCTTGAAAGAAAAGTAATATACTTCGCGTTATCGTTTTTTAAAAATGTTCAGATATTCATGTTAATAACGGAAATAATGAAAATTATGGAAAATGTACAAAAACCCGATTTTTTTTTTTTTTTTTTTTTAATAAAATGTGACTGAAATATTTTAACAAAACACAATGAATTTCTTCACTCAAAAAACCTTATATTCTGCTGTCATGCTGGTTTCTGAAGCTTCATGTGTAAAAGGGTTTTACTCACATGAAGATTTTTTTTATTATTATTATTCATGACAAATTTTAATAAAATTAATTTATTTAAAGGATTTTAACTCTGATAGAATTGTTATACATTTGTATTTCAAAACTAAATGTGTTGAGTATGATTATGCCCATAAATGTGATATTTAACACGAGTTAATTTTATTTTTATTCACTTGGTACCGGTTCGACTAATCCTTACTTGGAGCCCCACAGTAAAAGTGCACTCGTGTGGATATTTTTGTAATTTCAATATGTACTCATTTTAAGATCAAATACACGTTTTCAGAGTTCTCTCTCTCTGCCTCAAGAACAGGGGCTTGGGGGTGAGGAGTAGCTTCTCCTTTTGCCGTTGCGGTAATCAGATCCTGATTAACTACAGTATTTTTTATTAATTACATTATTGTCTATTTCTTTTTTACGCATTTTTTCTGGCTCCCAGGCTTTCAAGCCTGGCTCCTAACATTTCAAGAGATTTTTCCATCTCAGTTAAAGAGATCTATCTGGAAAGGCTCATTTTTCATGATAAAATGAGCCAGGTTCGTTTTTTATCTAAAATATCCGCTCAATGTGATGCGATCATCAATTGCAATGGGCTCAGTGGTAAGCATATTCGTCACCTCGTCTCAATAAATCTGAAAACTGGCTATAAAGAATCAACTGTAACTAAATATTTGGCGAATTATTACTTTGATGTCGATCATTCTAGAAATAGGGATAAATGCCTTGAAATTCTCGAATAAATTTACTGTAGAAGATTTTTACTTTTACCCACCACTATTTCCAAATAGACCTTTGCCTAATTTTATCTTAGAAATTCAGCGATTAAATAAAGCAAAAATGACTATTCTAAAATACTGGTAGGAAAAATGAAGGATTGTGTGCCCCCTATACTACATGTATGTATGCGACGCCTCTTCGCAGAGTTAAATAAGCCGAAGGGGAAAAACTAACAAGGGAACCACTTTTGGTGTTGCTCGCACCTAGCATTGAGACCTGGTGCATTTTAAAGCCCTATATTATGAAGTTTGAGAATCGATAAAATTTTTCTGTTAAAATAATATTTCTTGATTATACAGCAGCATAACTTTCTGAAAATGATATTTTCGAGACCACATTTCGAACTATTAACATTGAATTTTTTTAAAGAAAAGCATTTAAAAATAAAAATTAGTTAATAATAAGTATAAAATATTGAAAAAAGTTTGAAAATTCCTTCAAAAACCCACGAATTTGATTTTCAAAAATTGCAACTTTATATTCATATTTTTGGCGGGGAAACAGTTGGCGTTTATTTTCAGAAGTAGAGCTTTCCGGCAACCCTAGCCAAATGTCGTAGCTGAATTTGTAATAGGTAGAATTTGCAATGTCCGACCTATTTCGCCACAGTAATTTTTCTAAATTGTGTAAAAACATTAATTTACTTTACGATTACTTTTACCGAAGGACTATTTAATACAGCAACATTTCATTTTAAACATTAGAAACTTTATTTCATTCGATTTCAAAAGAAAATATTTTGCTTATTTTGTATTCCACTAAAAAATAGTTTCAATGATCTTCGAAGCTTTTATAGAATTATATTTATTACTTATATATTTATCGTCTGCATAGAAAAAAAATATGAAAACCTAATATTTGTTTCTCATGTTATCAATTATTTAAAAAAAAATCGCAATCTAATATAATTCTAGTAATATGTTCTGTATATTTTCTCTTTGGATAAAGCGGGCGGGAAAATTGTGGCGCCCTATTTGGCGACTTAACTCACTTTTGGCGTGAAATAAACAAATAAATATGTAATAATAAAAAATGAAAAGTATAAAAAAGTATATAAAATATTATTTTAACAGAGAAATTGTTTCGGTTCTCTAACTTTTATGTATAGGGCTACAAAACGCACCAAGTCTCGATGCTAGGTGCGAGCAACACCAAAAGTGGTTCCCTTGTAAGTGAAATCAAAAACGTGACATAGAGTTGTTGAGATGAATCCGGCGGCAGCTTACAGCCACCTTTGTGACACATCCCTAACTTAAATAACAAATCTCCGATAAAAATAATTTGTAGTTTCTAGATATAGCTTTTACAACTATAAATGGCAAAAGTGACTATAACTGTCGAATAATCATTAAGACTGATCGAAGAATTAATATGAAAGTAAAAATTCTTAGTACCTTAATTGTAATCAATAGTCAAGGTCCAGACATAAAGTATTTCCATTTTGATCTAGCCTTTGTAGGAGCGTGGTCTGCTTCCTTTGATATGTAAAGTTAATAGTTGCATTTTAAAATTGTTAAGATTTACTATTTTAAATGTAAATTTTATGCGTTATTGTTATGTATCTATGCAATATCGTTAAAGAAACTTAAATGTAACATTTGGCTAATAGTTTTGGAATTTGGGCAGTGTTTTTCAAATTTGGTTGATTTGTTGATAACAGCTTGAATTTTTTAACGCTCAAATCAACTGTACAACATTCCGAATAGTAGAATGTAATTTCTTGTCTTTGAATGAAAGATGTCATTCATTTATTAATTTAAAATAGCTTAACCAGAGATACATAAACATAGAACTGCTTTGTTCTCATGCCCAAATCCTCGCATATATATTTCCCTTTTTTTATATATATACAGATATGAGATTTGTTTTTAAATTTTTTAAAAACTGTTGTGATGTTAATTGTTAGATATTTCTGAATGAATGGCACTTCTCATAAATAAGTATTCCAATGCAATTCCAATACGACAAAAAAAAAAAAAAAAAAACGAAAACGAAAACGAAAACAGGAAAGAAAAAGAAAAAAAAGCCTTAACAATAAAATTCATTCAAATGGCATTTTTCAAGTTAAAACAATAATAAAAGACTTTTCCCACAGGCAAAAAAAAATTTCAACGAAATGCTATCTAAAAACAGCCAAAACAATAAACTATATATACTCGTATGCCGTATGTACAAGAATACATACGAGTAGGTTCAGGTTCTCATTTTTGGATGACATTTTTTTTTTCTTTTTTTAAATTAAAGGTACCAGGCAATCCAAAACAGGCTAGTCAAGTTAAAAATATTCGACATACTACCCGATGAACAGAATGTAGGAGAAAAACGATTTAATTGAAAACTCTAATAGATTTTTTCTATTTAGTATATGTTGTTAGATTGCCCACCAAAAAGCATTTTTGGTACCTTCGTAAAAACTGCATGCCAGCGGTCAATCGCGAATCATTTCACTGTTTACCAGCTACCTTTGTGATTCTGATTATTTCTGTGAGTAAGTGCGTAGTTCGATTACATATCTGTTAAATTCGTGTTTTATTTATTTATTTGTGATGTTTTAATTTCGCTTCGCAATTTCGTTATGGAATATTACACGGAAACTAATAAATGGTGAAATATTTACACATTGTTTTAAGTACAAACGGATTAATCTTCAGATATTGGATTTCAAACAAACATGTTTAGAAATTATTTTAAAGGCCATACAAATTGACAAATTAAGATATAGTTTTCAAACAAACTGCATTCGAAATTACTTTTTTTTTCTATTTGACGGTGTAAAAGTTGAAACTGTACGATGTTTAGAAATCAAATCATTGCCACCGTCAATATGACGCCAGCGTTACTTCGGACAAAATTTTAACTTACAAGTAGATAGATATACATATGCATTAGTTACTTGGGCATAAATAAACGGACGATAATGTATCACTAAATGAATCACACAAGGAAGAAACTGAAACCATCCTCAAGCTGGTACCCGCTTGTAACTGTATCCTTGATGATAATAACATGCCTAGCATGTTTTCTACAACAAATCTACTATGTTAATAACATGTTTTCTACAACAAATAAAAAGTCTCAAAGGAGTGATGATTCGTTATTGGGTTCTTGTTAACAGTAGTCAACTTTATCTAAAAAAAGCAATAACATTTTTAGTACCTTTTGTCACAACCTATAAGTGAGAAACACGGTTTTTAACACATTCCTAAAAAATAAAAATAGAGACTGGAATTTGGAGCCGCATTTAAGAATTAAATTATCAAATTTTTCTCAAAACCTGAAGAATACTGTTAACAAGAAACAACATCACATTTCACATTAATGCATTTATATTATTCTTTTTTATGTTCTTTGTTTACAGAATATTAGGTAAAAACCATTTTTTTTTTTTTTTTTTTTTTTTTTTTTTTTTTTTTTTTTTTTTGAAAAATCTATTGGATTTTATTTGACATTTAATATATTTGTTTTAGAGCACCCACTAACAACAACAAATAGCACTTTTATAAGAAAATATCAATAATGTATCCTAATAAAGTTTTGAAATTTAGTAAAAGACATTCTGCAATTCTTTCGTATTGAGTCGCATGTCAGAAGTTAATAGCCGAAGAGATCGCTGCTTATAGCAGCCTTTTTCATTCTGATAATTTCAGCGATTTAAGCACCTTGTCCGATTGTATCTCTTAAGTTTGTGTTTTATTTATATTATTTTACTTATTGATTGGTGAAGTTTTAATTTCATTATGGAATATTATCCGGAAACAAATGCTGAACTATTTATATTGTTTCAAGGGGAAGCGAGTTAATTTTTGCAATCGGGCTGCACGCGATAGAGTTTTTAAAAAATCATGCTTGTAAATTATTTTTAAAACCATTTAAAAAAAGTAAATTGTGATAGAGTTTTCAAATTGCATTTGAAAGAGGGGGGGGGGATCCTATTCGACGATGCAAATATTGAAACATAGGAAAATATATTGGTCAGGTGTTGCTGAGTTGCCGTCAATATGACGCGAGAGTTACTCGCAGACATGTTTAGCTATTTATAGTATAGATGCTTGTTTTTAAAATATTTTAACGTTACTTGTGGCCTTTTAAATTGGTTTCATTTTACCTATATATATATATAAATCGTATGCAATGTACTGGTCAATTGGTGGATTTTGCTTAATTAGTATTACTTGTATAGGGTTCCCTCTGTATTTCGTATAATGTTACTGTTATAATTTGCTGCTAAATTTATTAATTTATTGAATTAATTATTGTAATTGGAAATAGATGACGATTTGTAAATATATTATGGCTATATATATATTAACCTACAGATTATATACGACGGGTAAAAAATTTAGTGAGCCTTAAAAGGAGAAATATGATAGGAAACCAGGTCGTGGGAGAAAAAACGTTTGGAAAACGCTGATATATAGGCTATTACATGAATGAACGATTTACTCAGCCTACGACGACGGTACTATTCATTATTGACAATATCATCTTTGCCCATTATACTACTAAAATATTTTTCACAGATGAAGATAGAAAGAGATGAGTAATTTAAAACAACACTAACCTATTTAAATATAAACTGCATTCTCCAATATCAAAATATAGATGAGAAAAAGAAAAGTGCAAAAGCAATAGAGAAAAGATCCGATCTTGTCACTTGAGCTGCAGCGCCTTGAATCAACAGTGTCATTCACCATGAACAATCGATAAATTCAGTTTATTTTCTATTCACTACAAACCTACATAACCACAGCTAAATAGACTAGACTTAAATAAAAACTCATTGTTCCTTTTATCATGAAAGGAAATTGGACCATGCGAAATGTAAAAATAAATAAATAAAGCAAAAAAGCATTATAATTCTAAGAAAACTATTTTCAATACATATACTGCTAAGAAATGCAATTATTATTCCTTGAAAAATAGAAGTTAAAATAAAGTAATGCATTTTTAAAGTTTATATTTTGCATCAGAGAATAAATTTAACAAAACGAAATATATTTTCTACAAATAATTAAAAAGACTTCGGGCGTTTATTTCTTTATAAAGATGTCCGTGGGTAACGCTGCCGTCATATTGAAAGTTGCAACACCTGACCAATAAATTTCGTTATTACTGCAATTTTTTTTTTTCGCATAATTTCAATTTTTACACAGTCGAATAGTAAAAAAAGTCTTTTAAATGCAATTTGTTTGAAAACTGTATCCCAATTTACTGATTTTTGATGATTTTTAAAATAATTTTTAAGCATGATTTTTTTTTAAATCTATCTCCATTGCGTGTAGTCCAATTACAAAAGATTAAGTTGTTTTCACTTAAAGCAATATAAATAGTTATGTATTTGTTTCCGGCTGATATTCCATAATGAAATTAAAACTTTATCAATAAATTAATAAAATAATATAAATAAAACACAAATTTAACAGGCATGTAATCGAACTATGCGCTTAAACCAATGAAATAATCAAAATCAAAAAGGTTGCTTAAGTATCTAAATCTTTGGCGATTTCTTCAGCATCAAAAAATTATTAATTTGTATTTTAACCTTTTATACTTAGAATATCAAAATGACTTTTTGTAAATCAGGATGGTAAGTTATTTCCATTAAAATATAAAGAATATTCTTCGCAGTGATACTTTTATCTTTTCTTTGCATTCAAAATTAATGAATCCCTCAACACTTACGCTCCCTCATGATTCACAATAAGATGCTTCATGGAATAGCCCTTGTCAAATAAATTTTATAGTGAGCAGTTTATGTCCCAATTGGTCAACAAATTTGTACGGATGATTATTTTTCTAGAACCAGTTCCCAGTCTTAAATTACTTTGTATAATATAAATTACAAATTAAATACATATTTATTTAACCCTTAAATGCCTGATTTTTCAAAAATCATTGTAATAATGTTTTTCGGCTTTCATTTTTAAAATATATCATGGGAAAAATACTTTAAAAAATCATATTTTGTTTTAAGTATGGTTTACGGCTAAAAAACAGTTTGTTACTAATCGGCAATACTGGTCTTTAATCGAAAAAATAATTTTCCTTTATAAAATTCTATAATATTAAACACACACGAATTTTAAAAACTATAATAAGAAATAAATTTTACTTGCTCACTGCAGAACAAAATGGGGTATTTCGCAAGCTTCCAAACAAAACAAAAAGGACAAGTAGCAACAATTGAAAAAATAAATCTATCTTTATTCTTAAACAGTACAAGTGTTGCCATCTACATGTTGAAAATCGATTTAATAATATTTCCAGAATGTATTTTATTGGCACCATTAGGTATTATAGCTTCAATATTATTCTAATAATATTTTAGAGCCTAAATTGGGTATGTTGCCGAAAAGCAACACCGGCATTTAAGGGTTAACAAAGTCTTTGGACAGCTGAACCTGCATATACACAACAATACAAAAAAGTTTTACAGCTGCTCAACGCGTACTGAAAGTGCACACAGAAACTGAGACCAGCAAATATGAATTATGTTGAAATCTTATATTAAAAATATGGTTAGAGCTGTACATAGGAAAAAAAAAAAGGAAAAAAAGAAAAGAAGAAAAATACTGCTGAACAATGTGAATCTTTCTGAAACATTCACAAATCCATTTCTATATACACATGGAATTTTCAGACATTAATGTCCAAGCGCTTTAAAATAGAATGGCGTTTTTCATTTTTCTACAAATGTAATTTACAGAAACAACTACAATTGTAGTCTTGTTTTCCAATAAAGACTTTTCGCTGAAAGTTGTGTACATAAAATTGGTTTAAATCTCCAACTTTGATACCATTTTCTAAAAGATCTTAACTTTGATTTCTTAATATTTGAATCAGATTAACTAGCATAAATTGTGCACTTACGAATGAAAATGGTTTCAAGAATGTGTCAGAAAGCAACCCTTTAGATTTGAGAAAACATAAAAATAATAAATAAATAAATAATATCCTGAATTTATTTTGCTAAATATCCAACAATATTCGGCCAACCGAATATTCAACAAAACGGTCGAATAGACCGAATACCGAATAGTGACTGAACACTTTTGTTACATCCCTAACATTAAGCATTATATTTTATGTTATTTAATAAAGCAAATGATTTAACAGCATCTTAGTGATTACTATGAATGTAATGTGCAACTGTTAATTATTCGAAAATCAGTTTTACATTATATAAGACCTTGAATTATGAAAATTCCCCTAAAAATTAAAACCCTGGACAGACAAATGGATTCTCAAAATCGCGCATCTGTTAAAAGTTATATGTAAATATACATTTAACCCCTTATATCCCAAATTATAAATTTAAAACATTATCTCCCCGAAACTTTTTTTTTCCTTGCATTACTATGATACATTAGAAGATATATGCACTAAAAATGAAACATTTCATTTTTTTTTTTTTTTAAATGACGGCTAATTACTTGATGTGGTACTTCAAAGTACCGGTGGGTCTTATCGCTTGGACAAAAATCGAGACTTGGAAAAAAAAAACAATATCCAACTTTTTCTTCATATTTTAATGCGTGTTATCATGCATATATCAAGTGTATAGATGACTAGATGATGATGCTGTTGGTGCATCATCAGTGAGCATCTCGCCATCAGAAGAATATTTTACAAGTGTGTTATACTATCATCCGATAGAAAGCATATCTGAAAGAAATTTCCAAACTTTTAGTTGTAGAAAACTAAAAAAAGACTCATAAAAATGCTAAAAGTTATCTTTATATTTTTTTTCTAAATTGTAATTTTTCCCATTTTGTTTTATAAAAATACAATATTTTTCCTAAAGATAAAAATAACATTATTATTATTATTATTATTTATCAATGTCATACATAAATCATGCAATATCTTCCCCTACATTGTATCAAAATCTACCTGTCTAGTACCCACACATTCCTAGTAAATATATACGCTTTATGGCACCACACGTATTCAAACGATACAAATCTAAATAAAAATCCTGTTCAACGTAATCCCGACTGTACTCAAAAGTACCGCTTTGAAAAAAGCTTCGTAAAGTAAACAAACTGATTTATTTATTTATTTATTTATTAGCATAACATATTGTCAAGTGATCTATTTAAAACAAGAAAAAAATATGATAGCCTTATCTTTAAAATTTAAGATGTTTCCAAGAAAAAGTTACCGATACCATGTCAGATAAGAAAATGGAAGCGAAATTGACACTCCCACGGTCCAAAATAGCTTCGTGAACAATTTTCAGCTTACCGGAACTGCTACTGATATCTAGTGATGATCACGGGAAGTAATTACTATTGTTTCCTTAAAAAAACCATTTCGAATTCATTTAATGAGTGTGTTTTAGTTGGGATAGAAACTGTGGTACTTTAAAGTACCGTCAGGGCATAAAGGGTTAACGGGGAGTAGGGGAGTACAAACAAACAGTTGGAACATTCTTAGAACGCGATCATTAATAATCTCCTTTGTCTGAAGTCGGCTGTAATATTTTCTTAAAACAAAAATTTGATAATTCAGATAAAATTTGATCGTTTAAAAAAGTGCCAATAATCAATGTAATATTCCAGAATGGCTTAAATTAAGCGACAAGTTTTGACACCAACAATCAGGCGCAGCACAATTTATGTTGCCTCGGCACCTCAATGATTGAAGGCAAATCTAAAAAATCTGCTAAGAATCTGAGTATAGTTCCGCTATTGAAAATGGGATGAAGTAGTTGGATCACATGCACCTTCACTGCCTTTATTTTAAGGTTACCTATAAACTGAAACTTTCAAATAATTAAGATAATTTAATTTACTTACAAACTGAAAAACGAAAACTCGGATTTTAAAAATAAATAAATAACACTTTTGTTTTTCTGCCAGGGTCACAAATAGGGGTTGGCGTGTATATATACTCGGTAAAAATTACCACGGTTCGTTTCTCTTAGAGGACCCGTCACAATTCCTGATTTTTAAAATGAAATAGGAAAAACCTAGACCGACGCACACCCTTCTTTTATGTAAACTTTTCAAATTAAAATAATTAAGGAAAAAAAAAAACTAAAAAGTCAAGATAAGTCATAAGTTGTACACAACATTAAAAAAAATAAAAAAAAAATCATGTTCTAATAAATCAACAGAAATAGTACACTACAGGGGTCTCGTCGCAGCTCAATATGTGCGCAATAGAAGTTTTTAATATATATATGAGAATTAAAAAAAACATTAAAAATTACCATCACACATAAAAAATTAATAAAATGAGCAGAAAAAGAAAAATGGATATTTGTGTAACTTAGACAGAATCTTCAGGTCCCAAATGCCTAAAGTTTCACAAATAAAGTGTGTGGTTTCATCTTCATATTAGCCATAAAAAAGCTAAAGAATATGAATTTGCGACTACCAACACACAAAAAATAGAAAAATAAATTGCGTAAAGCAAATAAGTTATGGACCATGGAGTAATAATGCACAATATGGTCAAGCATATTCCTCAATATATGTAACCAGCTCCCTCTACAGATAATTTAAAAATGAATTTCACCATGTATTTCCAATGAATTAGTGAAGTGCTGCAAACGTATATGATAATAAAATAATAATTAAAAATATGTTAATAAATTTATACCATTATATTAGAAAAAATAAGTAAATAATATATTAAATAAAATTAATATGTAAATTGGTGATATTGATTCATTAATTAATGTTTCACATAAATGTGCCTAGCAATAACATATCACTATTTAAATTCCTTTGACTACAGTGCATCAACACTTAAATAGATATATAATTAAATATAAATAAATAAATTATTAAAATTATGATGCTAAGGCATTAGTATTAATAATAGTAATAATAATTATAAAATTTTGTAATTAGTTTCATTTAATGTGTCCAAACTCTTAAAAATTAAATAGACCAGATTAAGGGGAGAGGGTAGAATAAATAATAAAATGTATAATTAAAACCTGCGCTTTATTCTCATTTAATATAATATACTAGAAATTGTATTAGAAATTAATATGATATTGTCCTCATTGTGCTAATAATTTGAATACAAGTTAAACGTTAACTTTATAAGTTAATGATTAATGAATATAAATAAATTTAATTCGAATTAATAAATATATAAATATAACTACACAAATATACATATAAAAGTATCGAATCAATCAATATTATAAACTGTATTAAATCAGCGTATTTATAAATCAAATGCCCCCTTCATTTTTTTTTTCAAATTAACCATTGCGTATTATCCAGACAACTCCAATATCCTCCGTACTCTAACATCAACCCACCCATCCATCCTATAATATTTTTTTATTATTATTATGCATTTTATTTTTTTTATTAATATTTTATCTATATATATTTTTTTATAATTTTTAATGATTGTTAATTTGGGTTCAAGATCATGTATGTACCTATTATATATTAAAGAATATGTGAATTTTTTAGAAAAAACATGATTTAATGCATCATAAATTAGTTTCTTAATATTGTTCTTAATTAGATGAGAAGAACATAAAAACTTTATTCTAAAGACAAGATTTAAAATTAGTAAATGTATTAACTTTGAATTTAAATTCTTTACATTTGCCATATAGATCAGTTATTGTTTTGTTGTCTTTGAGTGTAATTTTAAGATCTAAAAAGTTAGTTGTATTGTTAGATAAGAGGTTTTCCGTTAATTCTAAATTAGTAGGATAATCTACTGGAAATTGAGAAATATTAGTCTGATTAGTAGCTATTATAATTATGTCATCATTATAACGATATAAATGTATATTACTATAAATAAAAGCACGTTCGTATTCAATTAAGTATAAGTCTGATAATAAACTGGAAGTACATCGACCTTGTGGCATACCGACTGTGTATTTAATGTGTTATTTTGCAAAATATAATTATTATAGATAATGAAATAGAGTTTTAAAATAAACTGTATCTATATTCAATGGTAAATTTAATTTATGATGTTACTTTTTAAATAATGCATTTGTTATATGTAGATCTAATAAATCTATATTATTAAAAATTTGAAATCATATGTCGTTATATTGTTTACACGTTTAAGATTTTTCATAATATTGACCAGTTGATAGCTATTTTTTATACGATGTGTATTATCAGTGAATGTTGTAATTGTATATATTTGATTGAGAATTCTTAATAGAAATTTATTGTCTATATTATTACACTGTCAAAAATATGCAGCAATTGCTGCATACTGACTCCACCACTTTTATAGAATGTTTCTGTTCTGACCAATAAGAATGCCCCATAATACAGTCAAGTTACAGTTTCCTATAAAAGCGATCGAGGCTAACGAAAAAGACAGGCTACCGCGGTGGGTCCAATTCTTCTTTTTTTACAGACCGCTGGAGTCACGTGATGATCGAATGCACCAATGAAGGTGCGCGAAAAGAGCATCACGTGACTCCAGCGGTCTGTAAAAAAAGAAGAATCGGACCCACCGCGGTAGCCTGTCTTTTTCGTTAGCCTCCAAAAGCGATGGAATGACGATGCAGCAAATGCCCCAGATTTTTAACAGTGTATGTGAATTGCATCCAAAAGTTACAGTTCTAAATTTAATGGGTTTCTTATGAAATTTGGGCATAAGAACTAAATAAGGATAATTAAAGTTAGTAGAGAAAACAGGGCTTGAATTTCAGGGCAGGATGGCGGGATTCGCGCCCAAAATTTTGAAATCCCGCCCAAAAGAATATCGTGGGCGGGACGCTCCCGTCCAAAAAATCTTACAATTTTCCTGAAAATTTTGCATTTTGAAATGAGATCAACTCCCGCGAACGCGTTGCGAATTTCCCGATATTTTCAAGCTGCCGATTGACGCATTTTGCGGGGTTTTTTACCGCGTAAGATCGTTGAAATTCACGAATTTTTCACGCGACCTATAGACAAATTTCGTTATTTTTTTCTCGAGATCGGTTGACAAGTGTCCGCGACCGATTGGCGAATTCAGGAGCGATTCCATTACGAATTTTCCGAAAATTATGAAAAATCGGTCATCAGTTTAACAGAAAAATATCGCGAATTTCGACAAATGATCGCCGAAAAAATCAATTTCGTCTATCGTTCGAGGAAAAAATCGCCAATTTCGTCGCAAAGAATTGCGAATAAAACGCAAGTTTTGTCAAAGGATCGCGAAAAACGTGAATTTCGTCAAATCACGAGAAAAAAAACTCGAAATTCATCAAAGGATCGCAAAAAAAAACCCAAATTGCATCAAAGCATAGCAAAAAATTCGTAAATTTCGGCAAAAGAACGCGAGTTTCGGCAAAGGATCGCGGAACAAACGCGAATTTAGTCAAAGGGCCGCCGAAAAAACCGCGAATTTTATCAAAGAATCGCGAAAAAACTCGAATTTCGACAAAAGATCGCGGATAAAATGCGAATTTCGTCAAAAGCAGGGGGGTGATTCTGAGTGAAAAATAATATATATTCTGAAATTCGCAGCAAATTTTCTGAAAGGTTACAACAGAGGGGGGGGGGGGGGGAATCCGCTCCTGGCACTAACTGTGTTTTTTTTACGCTCCTTTGTCGAAATTTGCGGTTTTATTCTTCGCAATCTTTTGACAAAATTTGTCGTTTTTTCGCGATCTTTTGACGAAATGTGCCGTTTTTCCGCGATCATTTGACAAAATTTGCCGGTTTTCGCGATCTTTTGGGGGAAAATTTGCAGTATTTTCGCGATCTTTTAAGGAGATTTGCCATTTTTTTCGCGATCCTTTGACGAAATTGGCGTTTTTTCGTGGTTCTCTGGCGTTTTTCCCAAGATCCTTTGACAAAATTGGTTTCTTTCGACGAACATTTGACGAAATTCGCGATATAGTTTATGTTCGAATTTTCGGGTTTATGACCGATTTTTTTTTTTTTTTTATTTTCGGAAATGACTGCTTTAATTTTTTGGAAAATTCGGAACAGAATCACTCCTGGTCAAAAGATAGCGGATAAAACGCGAATTTAGTCAAAGGGCTGCAGAAAAAAATAGCCCTGAAATCAAACTGAATCAAAAGAGTTTACTCGACCTGCAACAAAAAATAATTAGCGCCTGGAGGGGATTTCCCAATCCCTTCCCATCCCCTGCTGTAAACTTTCAGGAAATTTGCTGTGATTTTCCATTTTTTTTTTTTTTTTTTTTTTTTTTTTACTCAGAAACACCCTAACAGTCTGTATTAATACAGACATGACAAAATAATTAATGTAAATCTTTAAGTAACACGTAAAATAACAGTTGGTTTTAGATTTTTTTTTCTCCCTCCCAAATAGCTCAACTCCCCTCCATTTATAAATGCTGGTAGGGAGACTCCCCTCCTAGGAAAAACTGAATTTCAAGCCCTGGAAAATATTTAATAGTTTATAATAACTTTGAATTTTACGATTGTTCCTCAACGAATTACCTCAATTCCGTGATTTGGCAAGCTACTTTTAATTTTACCGTAGAAATAATTTTTTCTCAAAATTGAAAAAAAAAAAAAAAAAAAAAAAATCAGGGCCGAAAGGGTTAAGCGAAAAAATATAAACTACATATATAAAATGGCAGTAACAAAAAATGAAATTTGTAAACATATAAAGTCGAAGTAAAATTTAACGGTAATACATAAAAACGAAAATTTTTAAATAGCAATGACATGCAAAGTTTTTGTATTCAAAAAATAGATTTCCGAAAAACATAATATTAAACAATAACGAGCAACGGTAACTGGAATTGCAGACCGATTTACGTAATACAGAAAAATGTACAGTTACTGAAACAGGAAAAAATACATTAGATCTCATTTCCTGATTTCGTTTTATCAATTAACATAACGTTATTTCCTTTTAAAATATTTTCAAGCTATTTGACAGGTTTATTTTTATTCTTTTAACTTGATGATTAGAATTGTAATTTGATGCGATATACATTACTTAGATAAACATGAAACACTAACTTTATAATATGGTTTCCCAGGCTAAGTAGCACAAATGAACACACGTCTTTCTTACATGTTAATAACAACGTTATCGGATACATAAAAATGTATAATTATTTTTATTATTTGAGGAAGTTGTTAAAAATTAAATAGAACATTATCGAATAAATTAATGATCATGGAAGAAAAGTTACTATACAGCATCCAATAAGACAAATTTAAACAAATGCAATGAAACTAATAAAGGACCTTAAATGGCAATTATTTTTAAATCAACATAAATTATATATAAAGGATTGCAGATTAAAGCTGCATAAGAAAAAAAAATTTTTTTAAATCACCAGCATTTACTCAATAATTTTCTGTATTTTATAAAAATTGTCAAGTTTCAAAGAAAGGTTTTCCTGAATAAAATCTCAGATTTTTTAGGCAACTAAATATTATATAAATTTTAAAGCAACGTTCAAAATACCATAATTTGCAAACTTTGAGCAGACTAGTTTCGGTAGCCTTTAGCGTACCGTCCCCAGTGCAAAAAACATGGAACATGGAAGAGATGATTCACAGAGTCCCTGGAGCACCTCTAATCAGTGGCGTACCCAGGATTTTATTTCGGGGGGGGCTGACTTAAATTTTCATAATGTTCTAAATCTTACGAAACACGTTGCATTGTGTTATAAACAGAAATCATTTTTGTCAATAAGGCCGTAGCCAGAAGGGGGGGGGGGGGGGTGCAAGGGTGACTTTGTTCCGAATTTTCCGAAAATTTGAAAAATTCGGTCATCAGTCCGACAATTTGGACTTAAAAAATTATCGCGATTTTTGACAAATGGTCGCCGAAAAAAATCAATTTCGTCAATCGTTCGCAAAAAAAAAAAAAATCAATTTCATCAATCGTTCGCAAAAAAAAAAATCTCCAATTTTTTTAAAGGATCAAGGAAAAAACCGGAATTATGTCATACGGCCGCAGATAAAATGCGAAGTTTGTCAAAGGATCGCGAAAAAAAAGTCAAATTTCGTCAAATGATAGCGGAGAAAACGTGAATTTCGTCAAATTATTCTAGAGGAAACGCAAATTTCGTCAAAATGAGCACAGAAAAAACCCGTATTTCGTCAGAAGGCCGCAGAAAAAAACCGTATTTCGTCAGAAGGCCGCAGAAAAAACCCGTATTTCGTCAGAAGGCCGCAGAAAAAACCCGTATTTCGTCAGAAGGCCGCAGAAAAAACCCGTATTTCGTCAGAAGGCCGCAGAAAAAACGCGAATTTCATCAAAAGGTCGCGGAAAAAACTCGATTTTCGAAAAAAAGATCGCTAAAAACACGCATTGCGTCAAAGGGTTGCGAAAAAGAAGCTAATTTCGTAAAGGATCGCAATAAACGCGAATTTCGTCAAAGGGACACGGGAAAACGTGAATTTCGTCAAAAGGCCACAGAAAAACGCAAATTTCATCAAAAAGACGAGAAAAAGCGCGAATTTCGACAAAAAGCCGCGAAAAAACACAAATTTCGAGGAAGGATTGCGCAAAAACGCGAATTTTGTCAAATGACAACAGAAAAAACGCGAATTTCGTCAAAGGACCACAGAAAACTGCAAATTTCGACAAAGCATCGCTAAAAAAAACACGCATTCTGTCAAAGGGAAGCTGAAAAAACACGAATTTCGTCAAAGGGACACAGAAAAACGCGAATTTCGTCAAAAGGCCGCAGAAAAACGCGAATTTCATCAAAAAAGACGAAAAAAAACGCAAATTTCGTCAAAGAGCCGCGGAAAAAATGCAAATTTCGACGAAGGATTGCATTAAAAAACACGAATTTCGGCAAATGACCACAGAAAAAAACGCGAATTTCGACAAAGGATCGCTATAAAAACGCATTTTGTCAAAAGGAAGCTGAAACAACGCGAATTTCGTTAAAGGATCGCAAAAAAAAAGAAAAAGCAGGGTCACAAAGAAGGGCCACAGAAAAACGTGAATTTCGTCAAAAGGCTGCGGAAAAACCACTAATTTCGTCAAAACCCCGCGGAAAAAAGCAAAATTCGACATAGGATCTGGAAAAAATGCGAATTTCTTCAAAAGGCCGCAGAAAAAAAGCGAATTTCATCAAAAGGCCGCGGAAAAACGTGAATTTCGACGAAGGATTGCGTAAAAAAACGTGAATTTCAGCAAATGACCTCAGAAAAAACGCAAATTTCCTCAAAGGGCCGCAGAAAAAACGCAAATTTCCTCAAAGGGTTGCAGAAAAAACGCAAATTTTGGCAAAGGAATGCTAAAAAAAATATGCATTCCGTCAAAGGGAAGCGGAAAAAACGCGAATTTCGTTAAAGGATCGCAAAAAAAAGCATGGTCACAAAGAAGGGCCACAGTGAAACGTGACTTTCGGCAAGAGACTGTGGAAAGAAGCTAATTTCGTCAAACAGCACCGAAAAAACAAAGAACACGACCATTTCCATAAAAAAAAAAACGCGAATTTCGTCAAAGAGCCGCGAAATTCATCAAAAAGACGAGAAAAAAGCGAATTTCGTCAAAAAAGCCGCGAAAAAACGCAAATTTCGACAAAGGGTTTCGTAAAAAACATGAATTTCGGCAAAAGTTCAAGAAAAAAACTCGAATTTCATCAAAAACTCGTGGAGAAAACGCAAATTTTGACAAAGGATCACGAAAAAAAACCGCGAATTTCGTCAAAGGGTCGCGGAAAAAAGCTAATTTTGTCATAAGTTCGGGGAAAATGCAAATTTCGTCAAAGCGTCGTGATAAAAACCTGTATTTCATCAAAGGATCGCGTTAAAAACACATACAAATATCTGTGTTTATTATTATATGTATAGTTTTTAAACTGAAATAATATGCTGAACTTTTTAGAAATCTGGTTAACCCGAATCCCCTCAGCCTGAAATTGACCTGAATATAAACAGAGTTAACCCAAACTACAACAAAAATAAATAGCAGCAGGAAGGGATTACCTCTCCTTTCCCCCTCTGCTGTAACCTTTCAGAAAATTTGCTGAGAATTTCAGATTTTTTTTTTTTTAAACTCAGACTCAAATCTGGGGGGAAGGGGGGGAGGGCACGGGTCCGATCCTGAGACCGTCCCACGTCGAAATCTGTTGAAAAGTGTTACTGGGTTTTTTTTTATATACTTTCATTTAAAAGAAAGTCATTATAACTTAAAATCTATAAAATTGTTCTTCCAATCCCCGAAACGAAATTATGGCTACGGTTCTTGTTTAACAATAAATTAATATTGTAACAAGCACAAAATATTTTTTGTATACGGTTGTATTTATGTCGGCCAATTATCAGCACATGGGATATAGGCCCGTTTTTTGTATACACAAAATATTTTCATACACATATATAAGATAAAGACTGTTTATTATTTGTGCATTGCACAAGTAATACGAAGGACTTTAAACCGTTCCAGATGAAAAATACTAGCTGCAAAGTTAAGACAGAATAGGAAGATAAGTGGGGGGAGGGGACATTACAGAACTCCAAAGATGTCTTTGCAGTCAAACAAGAAATCACTGTGTATCTTACAGATACGAGGAAGTAATCGAGTGTTAAAAACAAAAGTTGATGAATATCATTCCCAGTTAGCTCTTCCGCACATATATAGTGTGCCTGACTTCCGACTTAACCAAAATTCTGAAGGGATTAGCTAAGGTGTCATTATGCACTAATATGGGACTAACAAGAAAGACAAGTGCGATGCATGACAAATATATATATACAGTCGGACCTCTATTTAACGAACCTCTATTTTGCGAATTTCTCTATTTTGCGAACTTTTCCTTGGAACCAAGAACATTTTGCGAATTTCTTCGTAAAATAACCTCCAAATAGCGAAGTGCATTCTCTATTTAACGAACTTTTTCTTGTGATCCAAATTTTTTTTTTCTCCCCATTTCTCAAAATATTTCTGGACATTTCAAACTTATTCTTTCTTTAAACACATTTTATGATGTTCAATGGTCTTGAACTGGTTTTACCAGGCACCTTTTTGTCAGCAGTGAGAATTTGGTAAGTACGGAGGACGAAGACGATAATCCCTTAGTGTAACTTAAAAAAATGTGGATTCAATGAGAAATTAACCATGATGTGCTGATTGATGATTGTATTTCACTTAATTCTTAAATTGAGGTCTCGGAAACACTATCCGAATTGGATATTTTCGACAGTGTGAAAAATAAAAACAATACAGCAATGAATTGCGATGAAGACGAATATGATGATGATGGAAATGATCATTATGCAGGAATTAACAAAACTTCGTATAATGAAATGCTAAAATCATTTTAAGCAACCGACGCGGATTAGAAGAAAATACGTATGAAGGTGGTTTTGGTGCATTGTAAAGATGCGACACGTATTATGAGATAAAGCACATTTATGAGATAATTATGAGATATGATGGCACAATTATGAGATAAAGCAAAATTAACAGAGTTTTTCAGAAATCAAATTTAACGACGCATATGTTAATGTATAATTAAAATTATTTATTATAATAATAATAAATGCGATAATGTCATTAAAATTCGTTAATTTTAATGTAAAACTATTTACTTTAAACAGAAAATACAGTGTATTCCCGGATAATGTTTTGTTTTCCTTGCCGATTTCAAAGATTTAAACACATAGAAAAAATAAATTGATGATGGATATTGGTGGGTAAAATAACTAAAACAAATCGATATAATTTATTTTAAAAAATGTGATGAATTACTTTTAGTAAAAATATTTAGTGTTTATGAATTTAAAATCTGTTTTATGTAGTTTAAAGTATTTTAAAAGGTGAATCTCTATTTAACGAATTTTCCATAAAACGAACTTTTTTCCGGGATTTAGCGACTTCGTTAAATAGAGGTTCGACTGTAATAGAATTGATCTAAAAAGTAAGAAGTAAACTTTTTTTACCATTTAATCTGACCGTTTTGGCAGGTAAAAGAGGTTTAGTCCCTTCAACCCTCCGCACCCCCATATTTCGGTGTGGCATGGAGATGCGACTGAAAAATGAAAGTTAATAAGCTACTTTTACAGTCAACTCTTCCGCACCGGATTTCCGATTTAGACGAAATCGATTTGAGATTAGCTGTGGTGTTACTGTGCATTAACATACCCCCGCATTGACAATCTTGGCGCCCGCCCACTATGGGAAAAATTAAAAAAATCCTTAAATTAAAATACTTTTAGATTTGTCGAATTTATTTGTTGGTCTCTTGAACTGAGTATATATGTTTTCATTTATCGAGTAAAACAGTGATTTCAGTCATTTGAAAATGGATTTTGTGGTCTCAAGTAAATTTGGTCGCAGGACTGAGGAGGATATTGGATTAACAGAAAAAACAAATTCGTGGCATGCCAGAAAATAAAACAAATTTATCTGAAAAAGAAGGAATATCAGCCCTTTTTTCATTTCACTGCGATCTCTTCAGAGGTGGAATGGAGCTGTAACGTCATAACCCCCGTCCCCATCGAATCCTTTGGCGTATGCTGGGGCATTACTGTGCACTAATATATGGGACTAACCAGAATAGCTGCGTCGCAGAAAAAAATTAATCTCAAAAGAAAGAAAAAAAAAGGAATTTTTTTCATTTCATATTTGATTATTTCGGAAGAGTAAGTAACCCCATCAGCCCCTTCCCCTCATTGGGTATACTGTGGTGTAACTGTGTGTTGATATGATACTAGCCAGAACGTGTAGTTCGTTGTATTGCAGAAAACAAGTGCATTACAATTTCATCTCGAACAAAAAGAAAAATATCAGCCCTTTTTTCATTTCATTTTCGACTATTTTGGGAAGGGGCTGTAACCCATCACCCCCTTTCTACTTCTTTGGGTATAATGTGGTGTCACTGTGCACTAATATGGAACTACAGAGAAGAGAGTGGCTAGTCTGTTGAATGATAGGAGAAAAAAATACAAATTTATCTCAAACAGAAAGAAAAAAAGCAATATTTTTTTTTCATTTTTGACTATTTCGGGAGGAGGGGGCTGTAATTCCATCAGCCCCCTCCCCATCTTTGGGTATGCTCTGATGCCAATGTGGACTAATATGGTGTTAATGAGAATGGCTATTTCGCTGTATGGCAGAAGAAAAATTACAAATTTATCTCAAACAAGAAGAAAAAAAAACAGCCTTTTTTTCATTTCATTTTCAACTATTTAGGAAGGGGACACCCCATTAGCCCTTTTCACCTCTTTGAGTATAATGTGTATCACTGTGCACTAGTATGGAACTAAAGAGAAGAGAGCGGGTAGTCTGTTGAATGATAGGGGGAAAATATAATACAAATTAAAAAATTCCATAAAAATACAAATTTATCTCAAACAAAAAGGAAAATATCAGAACTTTTTCATTTCATGTTCGAATTTGTGGGAGAGGGCTGTAACTCCATTAACCCCCTTCTATCTTTTCGGGTATAATGTGATGTCACTGCACACTAATATGGAACTACAGCGAAGGGAGCGGCTAGTCTGTTAAAAGATAGGGGAGAAAATACAAATTTATCTCAAATAGACAGAAAAAAATCAGCTCTACTTTTTCATTTCATTTTCGACTATTTCCAGAGGAGGAGGTTGTAATTCCATCAGCCCCCTCCCCATCTTAGGATATGCTGTGATGTCAATGTGGACTAATATGGTGTTAACGAGAATGGCTATTTTACTGTATGACAGAAGAAAAAAATTACAGATTTATCTTTAAAAAGTAAAGAAAAAACACTTTTTCATTTAATTTTTCGCGATTTCTGGTTGGGGGGGGGGCTGTAACCCCATCAACCCCCTTTCTCTTCTTTGGTGTCAATATGGACTAATATAGAACTAAAGTGAAGGAAGCGCACAGTCTGTTGAACGATAGGGGAAAAATGCAAATTTATCTTAAACAGACAGAAAAAATTCAGCACTGTTTTTTCATTTCATTTTCGACCATTTCGAGAGGAGGGGGCTGAAATTCCATCAGCCCCCTAACTAATATAACCTGGACTAATATGGTGTTAACGAGAATGGCTATTTTGCTGTATGGCAGAAGAAAAAATTAGATTTATCTTTAAAAAGTGAGAAAAAAAACACTTTTTCATTTAATTTTTTGACTATTTCGGGAGGAGTAGGGGGGGGGCTATAACCTCCGTCAGCCCCCCTTTCTCTTCTTTGTTGTCAATGTAGACTAATATGGAACTAATGAGAATGGCTTGTCCTCTGTATAATGGAAAAAAATTAAAAAAATTTCCATAAAAGAAAGAGGAAAAATCAGCACATTTCTATATCACTTTCGAAAATTTCGGGGGGGGCTGTAGCCCCATCAGCCCCCCCCCTTGGGTACGCCACTGCCTCTAATAGAGAAATTATAGTACGGTAATTCGTGTCTTAGCCGAAGCCTGACAACATAACGTCAGGAACGCGGAAAAGAGGGAAACTCACCAATTATAAAACAAAGGTCTTTTAAAGGCGCCATTAATAAGTACCACCAAATAAATACCACCAAAATGTGATTACCTATGTGTATTACCTATATAGTCTCCTATTGGCTGGTACCCGTATTTTCATGTTTCCCCATTGATTAATGGACTTCTCAGTTGAATCCGCTTTTCCTCTATATAACTGAGCAAGTTTCCGTTATTCTTTGCATTTTATTTTGTAAGGAAAATTTTTTCACTGTGTATATATATATCTTTTAGTGTTAAATATTAATTTTAATGTTATGTAAAAATGTATGGGCCTGAATTGGGCCTTTTGGGGGGAGAAGGAGGCAGAGTTTTTGCCCTCGCTGAGCTTTTCTACCTGCGGACATTCCACGACACTTCACAGTGAATTACTTCTCATACCATCTTATGTTTCGTGGCTCTCAAGTTTTCACCAGTTGTTAGCATCCGGGGATGTGGGGCATTGGTCCCAGGCTCCTCGTTCTACAATCAGAAGTCTATTCTTTGCACTGAGGACGGTACGCTAAAGGCTACCGAAATTAGAACGTTGCTTTTAAATTTATAGCATCTTAATAATGACTAAATATTACTTTCCGTACACATATAGTGTAAAGAAAATATTGTAATCTTGATTTAAAAAAAAAAAACAAAAACATAATTATCGAAATATTGGTGTATTTTTATTTTACATTTTTAAGTTTCCTTTTTTTTCCGTTTTCTGGTCCTCAGAGTCAATTTTATAGGGTTTCGTTGACCTGTCTGAGATTCCGTTCCCAGAAACTCATAAATTAAAGACTCCAGATTTTGCATAGTTATAGCTGAATACCTCCGATCACACGACAAATCATAACATTTTGAAAAGGTCTTATATTATTTTAATTAAATCAGGGGTCGATCCTGACAAAATTTGGGGCCTATTTAGGGCCCTTTCACAAAAATTTATTTAATAAAATAGGCCCTTCACAAAAGTAAATTAAAAAAATGGGCCCCTTCACAAAAATAAATTTAATAAAATGGGCCCCTTCACAAAAATGAACTTAACAGGCCTCTTCACAAAATTCCTTTTAATAAAATAGGCCCCCTACGTAACATTCTTTTTCATAAAAACTGTTTTAAAATGTGCAATAATTTAAATAAAACCAGCTTACGAAAAACAAAAAGTTTAGCAAGAGGGTTTAAAGAATGTTTTTGTTCATAAATTCTTGGTTCGAATTTGAGTAACTGGATTTCAACTTTAGTTACAAAATGTTATTTTTCACAAAAATATAATAAAATTCACAAAATTAACTTCGACTTTTCACAAAACGGGCCGCAGGAATAAAAACCTGCATCGACCCCTATAAATGAATTAATTTAACGACATCCAACCATTTATGCGATTTATATTTTAAATAAAACATAACCTTAATTTCAGTCTTTTTTGCACAAGCTACATAGCTCAGTCGTAATGCATTTGCCTGCTAATCAAAAGGTTCCCGGTTCAAAACCCAGCGTTGGAGTTTTAAAGTTGTTATAAAATATTTTATCATTTTTTTTTTTTAATTCAGAAATTCTTTTTGGTTTCTGAAAAGTTGCAAAAATTTATATTTTGTTTAAACTTCCGATAATTTTTTTTTATTTCGGAATTTTATATTTCATTTAAATAATTTGTTTTGTTTTGAGAAAATTTGAAATTTTGCACGAACATCCAATCCACTAAATTCTTGAGAAATTTTAGCATTTTAAGTTTCGTTTAATTTTTTTTTTTTTTTCGAAAAAAAAAATTAAATTTTGAATTTTATTTAAATAATTTGCGGATATGTTTAATTTGATTAAACAAATAACATTCTTTTATAATCATTTTACAATTAAATGTAATGGTGTTGCCATCTATGTAAGGATTTAATAATTATAAATTAACCATTCCGATTTATTAATTAAAGGATAAAGTGTTTTGAAAGGAATATTAAACGAAACCCTCTGTGCGATCTTCGATCACCCACTTGTTTGGTGTTTTTTCGGTGACGTCGCTATGTATGCATGTGTTTGAAGGCACACGCGATTGCCTCAAATTATGCTTTCGATTGAGATCATATTTGCCGAATGTGTTAAAGGCAGGGATGTAGATGTAGTGGAGGGTATACGGTGGTATACGCCGTATACCTTCTGGATTTTTTTAAGGAACACCGTATACCCCCTGTTTCTCAAAAAAGCTATAGTATATACCCTCTGCTTAGAGCGTATACCCTCTGTTTTTTTTACGACTACACCACTGGTTACAGGCCGCTGTCGTAAGAGCTGTATTCATACAAAGCATTTCGTACAAATCGGTCAACGTGTTAGGTATTTAAACCGTTTTTCATCCATTTTGTGACCCAAAAAAACGAAAAGTATATGTTTTTTAACCCAACTATTCAATTAAACATTTTTATTGTTCATGTTCATTTTATTTTTCAATAGTCATATTTAACTAGAACGTGGCCTAATTTAGTAAAACTGTTTTTTCTTAAAGAGCAAAGAAAAAGTTAGAGCTAATTTTATTACTGTGATAAAAACATGGGGAAATTTAAGCATCGTATGTTGTTAAAAAACAATGGCGAAATATAAACCGCCATTTGCATAACCATGTAAATTCAATTTCAATATTTATTTTAATTAAAAGATCTTGATTTCAGCACGGATTAGAGTGAAAATTCATGGAAAAATGACGTCATAATCTTAGAGAAAAATTGAACTATATGAATGAAAATGGCGTTTTCTTTAAAATAGATATTTTCCTAAGTGGAGGCATTTGAATTTTGTAAAATTACGATCTAAGTTATTATTATTATATTACTATTTATTTCAACGTATAATATTCTATAAAGTGCATACATATACAGTCAGTATCGGTTATATGGTCACCCATGCGGTCCTGAAAAATATGACTTTATAAGCGGGGTGATCTTATATGCGGTACGCAGGAATTTTATTTTAGACAATAAAACATTATTAACTAGTTAGTTATATTAGTACAATAATGTACGAAGAAGCTATAAACATATAATTTATAAAACAAGATGTATAAACAAGAATTGCTTTACACTTAAAATTTCGAATTGATGAGTATACTCGTAGTAGTAAAAATAAACTTTTATGCATGTTTGTTTTTTATCGTAGTAGTTAAAACTACTTTTTTCTTATTCAAGAACAGTTTTAAAATGTTCCTCAGTGCCTCTGGGATTGGTAAAAAAAAATATCTGAATGTGTTTTGTGCTTTGAGAGCTTCTGCTCGCGTTGTCGATTCAGCTTCGAATTCACTATCATTATAACCGTTTCCATCAATGTTTATATTTAAAATTTCCGCTTCTTTAAAATAATAATAAATAATAAAATAATAAATATTTTCTTTAAAATAAATAGAAGCTTCACCATGGACTTTACCGATGCCTCGTCAGCTCCGGATATCTAGAAGAAAAACACCAATAGGCGTGAAGAACATTTCAGCACGGCTTCCCCTTCGTCCAATAAGCAGGCATTTTCGGAAGGCACATACCCGCAAAGGCGTGACTGTTGCCACTCGTGGGTAAAGTCCATTAGTAGCGATTTCATTGTCAACAACTGCATATGTCAGATCATCATACACTGTGCAAACCTCATTCCGTAGTTCTTGTGCAACTTCAAATAGGGACACATCATCACCATCATCATCATTGTCGTTGTCTTCGAACGATACTTCTTCACATTCTGGAAACCAAGGATGTCAAAAACAATTTTCAATGGTCTTCTTTGATACCATATTTCAACTCTTGCCTACGTAACATACGGCATCTAACACAGTCACGCGAAACTTCTTTTTAACCAGGGTTGGCAAGTTTCTGCCAGAGTGGTTAAAACCAGCGGTTGTAAGCGGTTAAAACCGGCATGGCAGGAACTAGTTTCTGCCAGTAAGTGGCAAAAACTGGCAGAAACTAAGAAATAATATTAATAAGAACTTTAATGTGCAATGATTCATAATTCACACGTATTTGATATGTAAACAATTAAGTTAAAAATTAAAATTAAAGATTATGAATGTTATTCAAAGTTGTAAAAAAGTTTCAAAATGATCATATAAATATACTTTGTTTATATAATAATAGGTATACTAATTTTCTTTCACTTGAAAAACAGAAATTTTCAATGGTAGTATATACTGTATAGTCAATACTGTATAATTTTAACTATTTTATATTGTTGTTTAGAGATGAATTTTTATTTAAAAGTAAAAAAAGAAATTTACAAAAAAATCTGTGATATTGTATTTTTCAGAGTATTTTTAAATAAATAATGCAATGCAATAACTTAAAGATTATGATTCTTGTGAAAATATATAAGTAAATAATTGAAACACAATAAATAACAGAAAAAAAATTAATGAACTATCTTGTACAATTATTTTACAATATTCAAAGAACAAAATTGCCACTCAAATATACTATTATTACTTTTTCCACGGAACATTCCATAGCATAGGACAAAATTTTGCTAATCTTCCTGAACACACTGTTTCTTAATTTGTTTTGAATGAAAGAAAAGTTTGAAAATATTTTTCAAGACTATCATTACTTGCTGGCAATGTCATTTTTGAGGATGCAAAATTTGAAAAATCCTCATTTTCACCAGTATTCGTTTTTAAAGACTATCACCACACAGAAGGCAAAACATTTTCTATGGGCTTCCTTGGAGAAATATGTTTCTCGGACAGGAGTCGATTTTGCTTCAATGGATATTATATATGGCACAAAATTGGGTTTAATAACAGAAAGCAATTTCGTTGCCTTTTCTTTATGGTCACATGTCAATTTTGATCCCATATACTTAGGATGAAGTAAATAATCTAGCATGTCGGCTATTACTGAATTAAATCTGCTTTGAACCTTTGTAGTTGTTTGATTTGTCAGTGCAAAATGTGGTTGGAACATTTTCAACTAACAGTATTAATAAAAAAGCTAAAATCTTTAACAATGATTTTACGCACAAATAACATACAGACACGACAAAAACATCCCATATGATCGTTTTTTGTCATGTCTGTACGTTATTTGTGCGTAAAATCATTGTTAAAGATTTTAGCTTTTCTACTAAAATTCGCATAAAGTTTGATCTATGCTTATAAGTCTTAAATAAAAAAAAAAAAAAAAAAAGAAAAGAAAAGTCAGATTTGTTCCTTTGAATACTGTATTTAAATGAAATGTTTTTAAATCCATAGAATTACAAGATCCACATATAACTATAACATTTCTATGAGAAATAATTTATAGTGTTATTATTAAATTATTACGTTAAATTACAGAAAAGCATTCTGAGCAAGTATTGAATATTTTTCTTTTCTTTTCATTGTTTCATTTAAAATAAGTATTGGATATAGTTTTGTATTTGATTTTTAAACTGAAATTTTATCCGTTACATTACTCATTTTTTTCTAATATAAATCTATTTATTTTTTAATTAAAACTACCCACAATATTTCATTTGTTATTGAAACGGAATAAAATGTACTTAAGGAATTTAATACTAGTAAAAAAGTCTCATATTATGTCACGAAATGTGTTTATACCAGTTGTTGCCAGTTTCTGCCAGTTATAACCACTTTCTGCCACTGGCACGGCAGAAACCCTTTTTTGCCGGCAAATAGCCAGCCCTGTTTTTAACACTTTCCAACAAAGTTGAAAAGTGTTTATGACTTCGGTTTGTCTGTCCGTCTGGACGCGCTCTAACTCTCGTAAATATACTCGGATCGTTCTGAAATTTTTGGATGTTAGTGACCTCTACCATATAGCACGAACCCTATTTCAAATGTAGTTTGTAGCATGTTTAGTTGATTTACAGGGACAGTCAAAAGTTTTCCGTTACATTATGGCCTAGGGGGGAAAATCGTTTCAAATGATTTTTAATGGTGTGTTACTACACTCTTTGAAACATAGTAAAATTGATATTCATTTATGAAGCCCACTAAAATATGCATTCTGTTGAATATGCGGTGCAAAGAATAGTTATTGTTCATTTACAGGGCCACACAAAAGAATTCCGTTCATAATGGTATAGGGGAGAACAATTTCCATTCGGTCGCAAGGGGTGGTGGCATATTTTTCAAGAATCGGTATTTAATGCGACAGTTGAGGGAGAAATCTCCAGAGCTTTGGAAACTCTTACCGACAGGAAAGAGTTTCTCTTATAGGCTGCAGCCGGGAAGAGGAGATCCCCTCCCCCCTCCCCGAGTGTAGACGCGCATCTAGTTACGTGGTATACAATATTATCACGATCCTAAGGCTCCGTTTAAAAAGAAAAAGGTCTCCCTGTCATTCTAAAGCTATAAAAATGCCAAATGGCCTTTTTTTATCATACGGAAGTTCGTACTTGTGGATTTTAGCAAACGCACGGGAGATTCAACGACGGAAAAGGGGGAACATCGACTAGAAGGAAAGAAGTTCCACCTTCAGGATGTCCAACCACTTCTTTCTAAAGCTATTAAAAATGAAAAGCACCGCGTGACCAATATAAAGAGGCCGACAGTTGAAGATACTTGAATGTGAATGATACGTCTATTCGGCACTTTACATCCTAAAAAAGTAACGGAAAAGGCATAAAACTATAAGATATTTTGCAATAAAAAAAGGAGACAAAAGATGACCATATATCCGATAGTAGCCATTGGAAACTGACCATACAGGCGGTGTATTTTAACACGTAATACCTATTCGGTCAGTCCGGACTTACGAAAAGTGACCTTATAAGCGGATAACCATATATCCGGTACTGACTGTATATATAGTTACTTCTAAGAAAATTCATATCAGGTAATTTAAGAACAAAATATTGTAAAGATAACTGGTTTTCTGACAATTAAAATTTGGATTTTGAAACAATCTTTTCTGATTTAAATAGTTAATGACTAGTTAATGAAGTTAATTTGGATTTTGAAACAATCTTTTCTGATTTAAATAGTTAATGACCAGTTAATGAAGTTAATCTATTTAATTTAGTTATTAATTCTTCTTTCAAATAATTAACAGGAAGGAATGTGAAAGTAAAATAAAGTATTAAAACACACTAAAACCTTTAAAATTATATATAAGTATGGAAACAAAATTTGGAATAAAGAAGATCCAGAATATAAAAATTGCGAATCATGCTCTTTCTAATGAGCCATCATCAGGGGAGAGGGTTCTTGATCTCCACGAAGCACAGTCATTTTCACAACATCAAACTGAAAACATTTTTGTAACTGATCCTGAACTACATCAAAATCAATACTGTATCGGATATGGCGCCATCTGTTGGTAGGCTATAGCACTATTATCAAAAACCAGGAAACACTGAAATTAACATTAGAAATGTACTTCTTTTAAAATATTTAACTAAAGATTAGAAATCTGAAATGAGATATTGTCATTACGTACTTCGCTTTTTCTCAGACTAATTTCTATGGATTCTCGTATAAGGGTTTAAGAGGGTTGAAATATTTAGAAATAATTTTTACATCATCAAAATGAACTGCCTTGACATTGCCTTTAAATGCTAATCTAGCTAGAGCTGTAGACTGTCTATTGAATTTTAAATCTCGTTTATGTTCTTTAATTCTTTCAAACAGGCATCGTTTTGTCATTCCAATATATGAAGTTAACAAAACAGCATTGAGTTGCACAGGGATTTCATAAACACCAGAATAAAATAAAACTCGTAGAGAATCTTTTTTTTTTTTTTTTTTTTTTTAGAATAGTTGTAAACAGATTTTTTGAGGGGCGGGCAACAAGAAGAATTCTGAATCTATTAAAAATTATCCTTAATCTTTCAAACATTGCTGGGATATAAAAAAAAATTCTATAAAGAGGACGGGTTAACTGAGCACTTTGGGGGTAACTATTGAACTTGTCGATTAATTTATGGATAACCTGTGGGTTATATCCACGGTCCATTCCAATCTTGACAATATGGTTCAGTACATCTTCTAAAAATTCATCCGAACAAACAATATGTGCTCTCTTAATAAAAGAATTAAACGCAGACATTTTATAACCCCATGGGGTTGAAGCAGTAACAGGAATAATGGCTATCTATCTTCACAGATTTTCTGAAAACTTTTCTTTTATGCTGATTTTATAACTAAAACATCTAAATATGGGAGGATGTTATTGACTTCATTTTCCATGATAAATTTAATACTGTCATCGAGTTGATTCAATTTCTCAAAAAATTCTACTAAAGCTGGTCTTCCTTCTTCCCATACTACAAAAACGTCGTCCATAATTTAGGTTTATGTTTGAAAGTGTTAAAAATAAAATCTTCCAAGGGTCTAAGCTTAAACTCAGCAAAAATACTTAAAACAGATGACCCTGTGTGAAGACCCCTATGAATATAGTTTTTATCTATGTTGTATGCTGATGAGTATCATAAGTTTTTAATCATTAAATTTGACAGCGTAAGTCCAAGTTTTTCTTACATTTAATTAATTTTAAATAAATCTCTGTTTTCAAATCGAATCAACCCCAACTGTATATTCTGTTTTCAATTAGCTCTACAGATATGACTAAGGATCGACCGAAACCGAATTTCGGTACTCTTCCTATTTTCGGTTGAAAACGAAAATTTCCAAAAAAAATTGTTTTATTAATTAATACATACATAAAAATAAATTCTATGTGTTTATTAAATATACATAATTATTACTCAATTATACGTGTGGTCCAAGTTGGCTGTCTGTGCTTCCACCAAAACTTTTTATTTTAATTTATATAAGGGAGACCAGGGTACAGTGGTCCACTTTTGCAGTTAACATTTTTTTTCTCTTTAACCAAGATACCAATCTACCTGAAAATATTTGTGAATATTCTTTAAACCTTCCTACATGCCTCATAATTTTCGCAGAACATAGTTCCCAATACATTTTTCAAAAAAAAAAAAAAATTATATACACCCGTAAAGTGGACCAGTGTGCCCCGGAAGCGGGTACACTGGTCCACCCACTGGGGCACAGTGGTCCACTATTAGTTATTGTCTAAAATACAACATAAATCTATTTATAATTAATCTAATTCTTTTTTATTTCCCCTTTACTTACAAAATAATATAATAATAAAAATTTGCAAGTTGCATTTTGAAACAAAAAACATAAAACTAAAGAATTATCAAAAAAATTATTATATTTTGAAAATAACAATATAAGATACAGGAGTGATTGCAAACAAGTTATCAATTAAGTACAAAAAAAATCAGCAAACATTAAGACAAATATGATGATGAAAAATTTATTAAAAGCTCAAAATAGTCAGGATAAAATAGTTCATTATGAGCTAACCATGTGCTCTGAAGCTATAAATAACAATCACTTATTAGGCTACAGTTATATTTTTCAAAGGCAGTAAATACAAAACAAAATATTTCTGTATATGTTAACTCTACAATGCAAGATTTTAATTCCCCCCCCCCCCAAAAAAAAAACTGCTATATTGAACAAGAAAACTTATTTTTAAAATCGCATATGAACTGTTATCCATAATTTAGGAGAAAACTAAAGTGTCAGATGGCTACATTACAATCTGAACAACATATAACATGAAATTTAAAGTGAGCCAAATAGTTACTCTATGGATAGGGTTAAAAAATTATCATTTTTCTTTGTTTACTTTATTTTATTGTTAAATAACTATTTTAAAACAATATTTCTGTATAGAGAATAAGCAATTATTAAATATTTTGAAAATTCTTCATTACAGGAGCAGTATTCATTGCGGACCACTGTACCCCAGCAGTGGGCGGTCTACTGTGCCCCATGTTGAAGTTCAATACATACTCATAAAAATATTATTTAAAGTTTTCTTTTAAGCATATAAACTTTTAAATTAAATAAAGATCAGTGTCTTACCTTTTCAAAAAAGTTGTTTTATCTTACTTATCCATAACCTTTAATTTAATTACTCAATAAAGAGAAGTATGATGATGAAAAATTTTACTTTTAGGAGCTCAAAACAACCAGTCAGGATAAAAAGGTTAATTCTGAGCTAATGATGTGTTCTGAAGGCTATAAGTAATCAATCCAGTGCTGTTATCAATTAGCCTAAAAGAAAAGCTTTAAAAATTTAAAAAGTAAAATATAAGGGGTGGTCCACTGTGTACTTAGGTCCACTGAGCCCTGGTCTCCCCTATGTATTACTTGCTTTATAATTTGCAGTCACGTCTTAAGTCAGTCAAGACTGATAATTATAAACAGTGAAGTTCATTACAATAAATAAAGAGCGTCTCATTTGAGCTGATACAGCTCAAATCAATGAGTAAGTGTTAAAAATTTCCGAAAGTAAAAACGAGATTTTTGGAATACAGATAGTTTCAGCTCGGCGGAATTTTCGACAGCATTTTAGCCGAAAACGAATTTTCGGCGAAACTCTCATTTTGGGCCGAAAACGAAACCGAATTTTCGGTCGATCTCTAGATATGACATATTTCTCCTAGCATCATTTTTAGTAAAGTGAAACTTCAACTATCCGGACGAATGTGTTCTGGGCTGAATCCGGATAATTGGGACAATCCCAAACAAGAAAGTGAAATCATGCGTTACGCACAGATTATGAAACACTTTCCAACATTTCCAGAATACTGTAATAAAACTTTAGCATTTAAGAAAGTAAAAGAAGATACCTAAACAACTAAGCATAACACATTTGAAATCTCAATTTTAGCAATTACGATCAAAAATTCAAAAGTTATTTTGTGCTGTCCTGTGTATGGCCTATACATTTCTACTACACAACATAGTATGCTAAAATTTATCTTAGCTAGAAAACACATATTTGAAAATTCATCTTCAACAATTATCGCTAATAGACGGAAATTTACTTGAATTCTTTTGTACAGACCTGCATATGATTTACAGATTTTATACACACCGCATTATTGATGTAAACTTAATTCAGCTAAAAAACGCATTGCACAACTAAAATCACACTTCCAGCAATTACCATCCATAGGCGGCAATTTATCCAGTTCTTTGCGCAGCCCTGTATTCAATTTATATACCAAATATAGCTCAGCTAAGAAATGCATAACTCAATTAAAATCCACCTTTAAGCAATTCAAGTACATAAACGGCAAAGCTTACGAATTCTTTTGTGTAGCAGTGTACATGATCTATAGAATTTATATACACACTACGTAACGTACAGAAATTTTGTTAAATTTTAAATCGCATATCACAACTTAAAACGCCGTTCGATCAATTATCAACCATGGGCTGTACTCAGGGTTCGTAAAATCATGATATTTTCGAAAATATCCGATATTTTGATATATATCCGATATTTTCGATATATATCCGATATTTTCAAAGCAGCCAGCTTACTGCTAATAATAAATATTTTTGAGCATAATATAGATCAGAAACTAAAATATATTGCACTTAACATGAAAACTTAATCAAACAATATTCTAAAAATGCATTTTTCTTTTTTTTTTCCCACTTAGAACAAAATTGCAAATGAAAAAATCGTAAGCAATAACAATTTGCTTTATACACTTATAAAGAAAGATTAACTATAGCATTCAGTATCAAGATCAAGTATTTAAAAAAAAAAAAAATCAGATTTTTTAAAACAAAATTGTAAATACAAAAAAGTTTTTTAATTGAAATTTTTTAACATAAATGTAAGAATAAAATGTCTTATTTCGTATTTCCTAACATGTATAGTTTAAACTCAATTGAACCAAAGCTCGAGAAAAGATTCTTTTCTAAAGAAGCTGTATATAACTGGTTATTTAAATTTGTCAGTTTATTTTTCAATGGTTGTTCTGAATTGTCCCACATAATTATTAGTTCAACATTTAAAAATAAAAGTTTCAAATATAAAGCTTGAAAAATATACTTGTTTTCTTTTTTGACTTAATAAATCACATCTAGAAGAGACAAAAGTTCTTTATCTACAGATTCACACAGTCAATAACAGTTGAAAATTTATTTCATTTACACTGAAATATTACGAAGTATGAGTGAAAATATCAAAAATATCTTGCGCACATTCATATTTTGAAAATAAATATCAAATGCAGAAAATATGAAACATATTGATATATTGAAAATAAATATCAACTATATGAAAATATCAAAAATCTTGATAATTTGAAAATAAATACTGGATATATATCCATTGATACATATCAACGAACCCGGGCTGTATATAAATGATTATCTAAATTACATTTATCTTTCAATGGCTATTCTGAATTAACTGTCTCACATAATTATTAGTTCTACATTTAAAAATAAGAGTTTCAAACATAAAGCTTGGAAAAGATTTGTTTTCTTCTTTTCCTAAAAAAGTCACTGCCAGAGGCAAAAGTTCATTGTCTACAGAATGACACAGTCAATAACAGGTGGAAATTTCATTTACACTTGCTTTGACTGTAGAAAATATCAAAATTACCTACAATGGTGATATTTTGTAAATAAATATACAAAATATCAGACATCTTGATATTTTGGAAATAAATATCAAGAATTTGAAAATATCGAAAATATCAAAAATCTTGATATTTTAAAAATAAATATCGGATATATATCAAGATATATATCATGATATATATCCATTGATATATATCAACGAACCCTGGCTGTACTTTAACCGAATGCGTTTGTGTGTTCCTGTAAATGACCGATAAATGCTAAGCACTCCATATTTAACAGTTAGCATCTTACAGCGCACCTCAACAATTTCGTTGTTTGAAATGGTGTAACATGACTAAAATTCACCGTAAATGATTTTTCTCTTCCTCGATCATAATATATCTTAACTCTTTTGTATAACTTTAAACGAACTATAAATGCTACACACACGATTTTCAACAACGAACGTACTGTAGCAACCCCAAATACCATATATTAATTACATGAGAATCGGGGTATATTTACGGGTGTTGGAGCACGGACAGACTGCAGACAGAGAAACCGAAGTTGAACACTTTTCAACCATGTTGAAAATTCATTTATTTAAATATGTATTTTTATGTTCATATATGTCTTCTAAGGAATCGAAAATATTTAAAAAAAAATTTCGTGACAGTTAAGGAGACCCCAAATGAATACCAGGACTGACAAGCCCTGGGCTTGCTTAATCAGACCCTGATAGTATCTATGAAATTGATGAAGACATACAGATTTAGAATTATTCAAACATATATAATTCCAAAAATCCAATGCATTTCTCAATTTTTTTTAACCATTTGGAAAATAGGTTATTGTTCTCGTCAGGATGGGAAATCAAAAGCATATCTGAAAGTTTTCATTGGTTTAATCTGCATTTTATTCGTTTTATGATTGGTCTATACAGTAATCTGTATTTCCCTTTAATTTTAACAACGATGGATACCTTCTGTTGCCACTATGACAAAAAAGTAATAAAAACTACAAAAAAAATTTAACTCAGAAACAAATTGACATACAGCTTTCAAACAAATTGCATTTAAAAGTACATTTTTTTTCTCTATCCGATGGTGTAAAAAGTAATATTGTCGGATATTTAGAAGTTTAAGAATGAAATTTCATTTAAAATTGGCCGTCAGATTTCTTGGAAATCTGACGATGGAAAAGCCTTTTCCCGAACAGCCAATGAAATGCTTGGATATTTACGTAAGTTTCAAGTGGATAATACTTAAGTTTCATGAAATGAGACGGGTCGCAGGCAATTTTTTTTGGCTTGCAATTTTTACGTGTAATAACACTATTAATGTTTAATTCATGGCGTACGTAATGTATGATCAACTCCGTGCGATTTTTTATGTCTTAAATTTTAGTCTTCGAAAAAATCGTTTTCCAAATGGTCGTTGTAATTTGATAAATTGCTTTTTTTTTTTTTTTGTTTTTTTAATTTGAAAATAGTCTTTTATTTGCTGACTAGTATATCATTCCTTCAAAAATGATGGAATGTTGATCTGCCGTCAAAGTTTCTTTTTTTTTTTTTCTTTTTTTTTTTTTTTTTTTTTTTGTTATGTCTATATAAAATTTGCATTACTGAAATAACGATAGCTTTTTTTTTCTTTTAAAATTATATGTAGAAGAAGTTCGGGTATTATGGAATGGTCGGACAGTATGGAATACTTCAATATCTGGCGCATACGGTATTGCAGGCAAGCATAAAACTGACAAACTACTTCCCAGTACTCCCATAAGGTATTGTGCTCAGTTCAGTTTGGAGACCTGTTGTTGGAGCGACACGGTAAAATAAAATCTTATTCTAAATTTTTGCAGTTTTTTGCAGATAAATTTTATAAAAGTCGTATTAATTATAAAATCTCATTGTCAGTGGTGTTAACCAAGTTCAGAAGTTGAACAGTTATATTTATTGCTATGCTAGTCAGTTTTCCTCTATGCTAGCTTGTTGACGAGTGAAGAGGAATTTAAGTTTTCAAGATCGGCTAATATGGAATATCAGCTAAGACAACTGTTTCAAGATGAAGAATCCTTCCACATGACATATGATGTGAGATGGCCTTTTTACTAGGTTGTACACCAGATGAGGAAGATTCAGTGCCTGTTTTGCAATGGAAAATATTCAGAGCATGGAAGAGGGGAGGTGTGAATATAATGCCTGATGTGGGCACATGTGAACTGTGGTGGGACCAAAACAATAGACAACATTTGTGTTTTTAACACTTTCCAACAAAGTTGAAAAGTGTTTATGACTTCTGTTTGTCTGGCCGTCTGTCCGCGCTCTAACTCTCGTCAATATACTCGGATCGTTCTGAAATTTTTGGATGTTAGTAACCTCTACCATAGCACGATCCCTATTTCAAATAAAATTTCTAGCATGTTTAGTTCATTTACAGGGACAGTCAAAAGTTTTCCGTTACATTACGGCCAATGGGAAAAAATCGTTTCAAATGATTTTTAATGGTGTGTTACACTCTTTGAAACATAGTAAAATTGATATTCATTTATGAAGCCCACTAAAATATGCATTCTGTTGAATATGCGGTGCAAAGAATAGTTATTGTCCATTTACAGGGCCACACAAAAGAATTCCGTTCATAATGGTATAGGGGAAATTGTTTGCGGTGTATTTGAAAAGATTTCAGATACTATATCGTATCCGAATTACTGTATATTAGTAATGATTGCTCGAAATGCATTTTTAATTATGATATGCGCTTTTTTAGAGTTTCGTTCATCTGACGAAACCCTATTCGTCTCGCTTCTCTGTCTGTCTGTCTGTCCGTCTGTCACAGAGCCCGTTCTCAGGAACTATACATGTTGGAGACTTGAAATTTTGCATACTTATAGCTGAACACCACACATCAAACGGCAAATCATAAAAATTTTAAAAAGTAGTACATTTAACCCTTTGGGTTCCCACATGCGTATTTTAAACAATTCTTTCTAAGTGAGCCCTAATTAGGTTGGAGGCTTAAAATTTTGCATACTCATAGCTGAACACTTCACATCAAATGACAAACCATAAAAGTTTGAAAAAGTCGTACATTTAACCCTTTGGGCTCCCACATGTGTATTTTAAACAATTCTTTCTAAGTGAGTCCCTAATTAGGTTGGAGGCGTGAAATTTGGCACTTATAGCTGAACACCTCACATCAAACGAAAAATCATAAAATTTAGAAAAAAAATCGTACATTTAACCTTTTGCGCTCCCACAAGTGTATTTTAAACAATTCTTTCTAAGTGAGCCCCTAATTAGGTTGGAGGCGTGAAATTTTACATACTTATAGCTGAACACCTCACATCAAACGACAAATCATAAAATTTTGAAAAAGCCGTACATTTAACCCTTTGAGCTCCGACATTTATATTTGAAACAATTCTTTCTAAGTGAGCCCCCTATTTAGGTTGGAGGCGTGACATTTTGCATACTTATAGCTGAACACCACATATCATACGACAAATCATAAAATTTTGAAAGAGCCATACATTTAACCCTTTGTGCTCCCACATGCGTATTTTAAACAGTTCTTTCTAATAGAGCCCCTTATTAAATTGGAGATTTGAAATTTTGCATTCTTATAGCAGAACACCTGAGGCCAGGCGACAAATCCTAAAATCTTGAAAAAGGCTTACGTTTAACCCTTTGAGCTACCACATATGTATTTTAAGCAATTATTTCTAAGAGAGCCCCTAATTAAGTTGGAGACATGAATTTTTGCATACGTATGGCTGAATACCTCAGACCACACGGCAAATCATAAAATTTTCAAAAAGTCTTATATTATTTACTCCTCCGGGCTCTAACTTGTGTATTTTAAGCAATTTTTCTAACCTCCGCCCTTTCACCCGGGGAGCACTTTTCCAACTTTTGCCGACACCCCTTTGACCATTCTTTCATATTATGCACCATAGCCTTACATATTTTAGTTCCACTTTTTACTCGGATAGAGGTTTGTTTAGAATAGAGTGCGCCCCTGGTTGCGAAATGTGGAACTAACAGATTTTTCAAAAGGATAAAGTGTTTTGAAAGGAATATAAAACGAAACCCTCTGTGCAATCTGTGATCACACTTACCTACTTGTTCACTATATTTATGCATACTATAAAGTGCGTATAAATGCGTATAATAAGTGCGTATAATATTCATATAAAGGCTACAGAAATTAATTCGTAAAGGTTACTGAGTATGAGCATAAATTGCTTAAAGGTGAGTTTTACAGGAGTTATGCATTTTTACGCTGAACTGAATTTAGTGTACTAGGAAATATTTGTAGAATATAGATAAAATGATATACAGTGATACCACGCAAAGAGTTGGATACATGGCCGTCTATTGGTGATAATTTCTGGAAATGTAATTTCAGTAGTTTTAAGCGTGTTTTAGTTTGAATTAAATTTTAGCTAAATAGTGCATGTAATAAAGGTACTAGGTAAACTACAGGGCTGTACAAAAGTATTCAAGTATGTTTTCATCTATTAGCATAAATTTCTGAAAGATGAATTTCAACCTGTTATGCATTTTCTTGCTAAACTAAATTTTCCCATTATATAGTATATATATCAACATACAGATCGAATACAGGGCTGTTCAAAAGAATTGGAATACATGTTTGGCTATGGACGGTAATTATTGAAATCAGATTTTTAAATGTTTACTTAGTTATATTATTTCCCTAAGTAACGAAGTTTCGTTAAAGCTTTCAGGGAGTGTTGGAAAGTGTTTCATAATCTATGCTGTACGCATGATTTTTCTTGCTTGTTGTAAAAGTGAAAACAATTTCTCAAAGAATCTTATGATTTACAGATGATGTACTAAAGTTTACTTATTAAATAATTTTGGTTATTATTCTTGTAAATCGTAGTTTTTCTTGCACCTTTAATACTCCTTATAATCTTATTCGATATTACTCGACTGGCTGCCAGTAGCCAAAACTTTTTTTTTTTTTTTTTTTTTTTTTTTTTTTTTAAATGCTAAATATTGATATGCATTTTTTTTTCACCTTAAACGCATTAAAAAAGTTTCAGAAATATTTGTTGTTTTTGTTTGGTTTTTTTACAAACTTTTAATGCATGTCAATTTTTTAGGTTGACTTACAAATGAAAATGTAAATGGTATTCCATAATACACGAACTACTTCTATATTTTTTAATGTCAATTACACTGTTGCAAATCTTTAAGACAAGTTATAGGAAAACATTTTTATGCTTAAAAAATGAGAGAATTATAGGAAGCAGAAATTGCTTAACATGTAATATAATAAAACAAAAAATTAAAAATTGATTTAAATTTTCAGACTTTGTAAAACAAATTCAAATTTTACAAAATATTTTCAAGTGTAAAATTGTGCTAATGTAAATATATATTTCAGTCACACATTTTATTTTCAACTTATTTCCAAATTCAAAATTTACATTTAAAGTAGGGTACCGAATATCCGGTATATATTCTGTATTCGGCTGGCACAATATCAAACTATTATGTATGCCGAATATTCGGTTTGGTCGAATATCGAAATACTTGGCCAGACCGCGAATACTTAAAAAATCTTTTAAGAAAATATTTTTTAAAACTTTAAAACATATTTTTAACTGTCAATTAATAAAGATATTTAAAATAATTAGAAATAGAATCATATTTAAACAAAAGAGAATGCTTTAACATATTTTATTTGCTATTTGAAAAGTATCACATCATAAGAAAATTAACCAATAATGACTATTTTAGTCCCTTCCTGACAAATGCACGGTACATGATTGCAAAATTTTTCTTCCAATTCCTTCAAAATTTCACTTTGATTTTAAAATATTTGTCTTAGGATATAATAAAATTTTATTAATTCGTTTTTAATTCAGAGAGGAATCTTATTAATTAAAGAAGCTTTAAAACTATCCTTTTCTTAAATAACAATTCAAAGCATAGATGTTTTTAGTGTAAAATTTACTTGTAAAAGATCGTGTTTATCAATATGAAAGTATGTGTGTTAAATATTTATTACATAAAATTGTTTTTAAAATTTAACTTTTTAATACTTACGAACTCTGAAATTTAAAAGTATTCGACAAGCCGAACATTCGGTATTCGGCTTGATAGTCACTATTCGTCAAGCCGAATATTCGGTATTCGGTTTACCTGTTGGTCGAATATTCGGTATTCGATATTCGGCCAAAATCACTATTTGTTGCATCCCTAATTTTAAGATTACAAAAAAAAAGAAAGAAAAACAAAATTTTATGTTTTTGACGAAAATTTATAAACAGAGATAGAGTGTTTCTATGTTTATTTAATTTTATATCCGAATAAAAATATTGCCTGATAAAAAGTCAATTATAGCGTTACAAAGACGAGTTCTATACTACTTAAAATTGAACTTAGTAATGCAAAGAAAAAATTTTTAATATACCATGAAAAAGGAAAAAAAGCACCGTACATTTTGAAAAAAAAAATTCTTCATCAGGTGCAAAAAAGGCGTGCTGCCAGTTTGAGATCAAGAGTAAGTCTACTATCTTCTAAAAAGCACGCTGAGGTAAAATTAACAAAACAAAAAATCACTACTTTTTTGAATGATTTTTAAAGATGGCGTGTTTTACAAGATTAGCAATGTAGGTTTATTTGGCAAATTTCAATATATTTCAGTTATGCGGATTTGATTTTTGTCCCGTCGATATGAAGCGCTTATTAAAAGCATCATAATTTTTACGTATGTTTTACTTTATGATGCACATATTAACATATAAAAAATTTCGATGGAGAAATGAAATCATATAGAATAAATCATTATGACATAATAAGGAGAAAAAATAAACATTTTTGTATAATTTAGAATGCATTAAAATTTGCAAAGTGAACATACATTTCTGATCTTCTAATAATACTTTCAAGCAATCTTCGAACAATCAATTTTTTTAAAAATGAAACAGAAAAGCAGTAAATATCAAATTAAACAATCAAAACATCTTAGGAAAAAAAAACGGGGGGGGGGGGTAATTTAAACTTATCGGGGAGACAAAAATCAATGCTTATGCTTATCAATTCACCGCCTTCATAAGAAAAGTTAACGAATGTAAAATATTTCATGAATTATGTTGCGTTTCAAATTATTTAATGTATATAAAATAATTAATTTAAGATTTATGTAAATATTATATAAGTATAATACTAGTAATAGTATATAAGATTATGTAAGAGCGTCCGCGTAACTACAAACTGTAATAATAATAATAAATAGCAAAGTTATTCTGCGAGTATTCATCTTGCAAAACTACCCTATATTATGTTATGGACAAAACATACTACGGAATACAATAGTGTAAATGTAAATTTCTGGATGTTTCTATGCAATGATTTATTAATATAATTCAATTAAAAATGTAAAAAAACAACATCAATGGGTAATGAAATTTTCAAAAAATGTATGTCAAATAATAAAAAAGGGTAGGGGGGAGTGAAAAGCTTTTCGCAATCTAGCTTCTAACACATAGCTGTATAGCATGACTTTTTTCTACATTCCTTTTATTTATTTTTTTTTTCCCTTTTACGATTCGCTTAAATGGCATATTCCGTTTTTACTTGCAGAAACTTCCCTAATTCCTAATGTACGTTTAACGTGCACAAACTACGCTAGAGATAAAAGTATTCATTCGGACAATATTCTAGAAATCGAATGTTCATTCATTAACGAGCGTGCAGACATACTTACAACGACAATAATAAACTCTGATGCAGTTATTTAAATACGATGGATACCGCTTTCAATAAAGCATTAGGTACAAAATTAAATGCAGGTCAGTTTTCATTCAAGATCAACTTTCATTCGCTTAACATAAATTGACTAATACACGTACCACATGGACTGATTCAAACCTGATTAATCTCGGAAAAAGGAAATTTTTTTTTCTAGATCAAAGAAATGGAAATAAATACTGCACTTAGAGCAAAATTGAAAGGTGTGGAGAAAATAAAGAGAACAACTTTTGGCGAAAAAAACTGACCTCGGAAGTCCAACGAAGGTTTCATAATACAGGTTCTGGTAAGATTACTTTTCTACGTCACAACTAAAAAAGTAAAGTGGTAGAGGAAAAATTTAAGGAAACAGCATAAGAAGATTCAGTTTCATTTGATAGGGAACACTTGTGGTTTAAAATAATTAGCTTGGGGAAAACCTTAACTTAGTCGTTAAAAACCAGAAGTAAAATTATACTTAAAGCAAATATCATTGCCCAAAAGAGAATGTTAAGAATTGGAAATTGAGAAAAAAATTAGAAAGACTGTGCAAATACAGTAAAATATTTCTTATTATTTTATGTTGCTTTTGTGTTATTATGTTCATGGTATTTTTCTATACAATTAACTTTTACAGACACACACACACACAATAATAATAAGATGATAATATTATTGAAAGTCATTTTAAACATTTCAAACTGTATCAAAAAATTTTAAAATCTTAAACAGCAAAGAATAAATAAAATTAAATGAAAAGAAAACTGTTTTTCTTTTCGGAACCGGTTTCGAAAGTGAAAGTATCCTCATTGAAAAAAAAGAAACCCTGCAAACAAAATCAAGAAAGTAAAAAACGGCCTTTGCAGAGATCGACCTCAGCTACCTAAATGAAAAAAAAAAAATCATTTAAAAATAGGAAAATGCAAACGAGATATATATATTTTTTAATTTCTCCCATATGATTAACGTTAGCGAGCGGGTGTTTTCGGGTGAGTGAAGTACCCCGTTAGGCTTTAAAACTTATTTGTATACCTAATACAAAAAACTGCTAAGACCATTTTGACTGGTCATTATGATAGAAAATCATATTTCAAGGAAATATTCTTATGTCCTAATTAACTTACTAAAATAGTTTTCAAGACAAAAATGCTCAAAGCTTCCTCTAAGCGTAAAAAAAAAAAATAAAATCTAAAAAAAAAAGGCCTCGCAAATCATATTTATATATGCCGGATGAAATTAAAAACGCTAGCTTGACAAATCAACGAAGCTTGTCACTGCAAGTATATTGATTATCTATTTTACTTTCCTTTTTCAGCCTCAACCCGTTTCTTTGTGTAGGTTTGGAAGGCAGTGTGTAATTAAACATTGTTTGTCTATTTCGCTTCACTGCACAAATGGTTCTTGGAATACCATTAGAATAACGCTTACTTGAAAGAATTATACATATATTACAAAGAAAAAAAACTTTACTGGAAAAAATATTGTTAAATATAAAAAGTAAGGATTCTCAAAATTTTGTAAACGAAGACTCTCTATACAAATATATATATATATATATACTAGGGGGCTCTGACCCCTGCAAGCTACGCTCGCCAACCCCCCGTTCAGACACCGCAGAATCTAAAAACACGCTAATCTGATCGGTTTAAAAAATGTTATAGAAGATTGAATTATACTGAAAACAGCTGTGCAGATCTCCCTGTAAACGGGTTTCCATTCAATTTCCTTTGATTTCAAAAATTTAAGGCCGAATCAGTTGCTGTTAAGACATCCAATGGTTGTTTTCGTGTTTGATTAGAGAGGATCAGTTAAACGTTTGAAAAGAAGCTAAAAATAAAAGGAATTAAGTGTACAGAGTCTTTGTCTCCCTGTATTTTAAAACAATTTCTATAACAATAGCCTAAGTCATGTGACTATCATCAAGAGTTCCGGGCGAACCACTTCGCTTTTTATATTCCTGCTGCCATTTTGGTACTTTAATATTAGCCAGGTACAGGTGATAAGTCGCCAAATATTATTCTATCGCCATCATTTCATCTATATTATAATAGTCCAAGTCATGTCACTGCCATAAATAAATACGCTCTGATCCCTTCGCTTTTCATATGAAAGTTTGGCCCAGATATCATATACGGCCCCATATTGGCGCGATTTTTTTCCGACGCTAATTTGGGAAAAAGATCAACAGCATAAACAACAACATCCGGCTTATCAAATCAAGCAAAATAACGATACTATGGCGCCAGTTAAGTACCCGTTGCGTATATGACATTGGCGTCAGAAAAAAATAGCGCCAATATGAGACCGTATGTGGCATCTGTGCCGAAAGTTTTCCATTTCGATTTTAAAAAATCTATTTTTTTTTTTTCGAAAAAAATAAGAAAACTACATAAAAGCATTGTCGCAAAGAATTCTTGGTACTGTTACGCTAGCCGGGTGCAAATCTCGTCAACAACTATTTTTCAACTCGCCAGTTAGCACTTTTTTTATTTTTCGAGTGGTAAATTAAAACATTGCTTTGAAATTGAAATTAAATGTCATCGTTTGTTACATCATTTAATATTTGGCCAGATGCCATATACACACTCGGTTTGGCGTGATTTTAGGTAGATTTCGTAAGAAATACTACCTATTGCAGTCGTTACCATGGTGCGACTTTTGAAAAATTCCTTCATAACTTTTCATTACAGGACCCCAGGAACCCAAAACCACCCCCATCTAAAAAGTTTATATATATATACTAAATTTTGTCCGCACGATAAAAGTCGCAATTATGCACGGATCGTCTTCAAACTCGTCAACAACTTTGAGATGGCTAATATCTCGGCGGTGATTGAAAATGAGCAAAATCGGTCCAATGGAATGGCAATGGGGAGGGTTCAAAATTTTGAATACCGTCTTAACATGATTCTGATAAGACCAGTTCTTACACAATGACAGGAAAAAAATAAATATTTTTCGTTATAGCAGTTGCCAACAATTAAAAAAAAAAAAGCAATAAAAGTCTTACCACAACAATTGCTTTTCTATTGCAAGTTCACGTGAAAAATTAAATTAAATAAATATAAATAAAAACATACATTTATTTTACTTAAATAGGTGTCACAAATATAAAAATTAAAATATGTTAAATAAATAGTTTGACGAATTGAAAACAAATTTAATATTACGTCATAAGTTTTCTGGAGCAAGATTTCCGCATGAAAACTCAAAATGAAACAAATAGTTTGACGAATTAAATATATATATATATCGCGTCATATTGGAAATAAAATGGACTTCAGCAGGTGAATATGTAACGTCATGTGAGTTTGAAAAAACGTATTAAAACATGATAAAAACCCGACTATGGAAATATTAATTATTTTAACACATTAAGCCCATTCTTAGTGAAGGAACTGGGTTTATCTCTAATCTTGATTTAAGTTTTGTTGGTGAATTTAGTACTTAACTTCGAAATCTACCTCTGCCTGTAGGCCCGGGCCGGCAGGGATTTTTTTTTACGAAAATTTGGCGAAATCCTCGTTTTCGAATACCAGTTACATATGTATTTTTGGTACTACTTAGTTATCCCGTCGAACAAAAATCTATCACCAAACTATAAGATTAAATGCCAATAATGGTTGATAAATGTCACATTTACTTGACTTTAAGCAAGTTACACGTCTTTACATCATCAAGCGATTTTTATTTCGATGTTTTATTTGTATATTTATTAATGTTATAGTATTTTCTTTGTTCTTCCGTTATTTAAAATAAAAATTATGTCAATTTGTATAATTTGGCGAGTGGTTTGGCGATTTATATAATTTGGCGAAATGGGTCTATGGAATAACTAAGTAGTACCGTATTTTTTAATTATTTTCTTTTTTCTTTTTCTTTTTTTTTTTTTTTTTTAAGGAAAATAACCAAAAAAAATAATTAACTATAGAACAAAACAATTTATGTAATTTAAAAAAAGAAAATAAAGTAAATAAAGACTTATTATTAAATAAACAACAATAGCCGGGTTACCATGTCAACCAAAATAATGCCATTTTGGCGCCAATTAAGTACCTTTGTGCGTATATGACATCTGTGCCTAATATTATTCTTTTCATTTCGTTTAAAAAAAATAAAGAAGTGAAAGCCATTTATTTTAAATGTTTCTGTTTGTATTAAATAAAATGTTAATGGAATACAAATTGAATTATGAATAAAAGTAGCATGATACATTTCTTAGCATACATTTAAGGAAGGCCAAACTTCTCGCCAAATTAGTTTAAAATAGTAACCTTTTCTAAAATCTGAAATAAAAATATCTGTTTGATTAAATTTTGGTGCCACCATTAGAAAAATGTATATAAAATTAGAAAAAAAAATAATATTTCGAAAACTAATTCGAATTTAAAAATTCTAATACCAGTTTTGAAATCTGCGGATCAATATTGATTTTTGGTGTTAATTTCATCACAAAGTATTCCATATTTTAGGAAATCGCCGTGAAACATAATCAGTTGTTTAATCAGTCGATTCAAAGAATCGTTACATTTCAGCCGTTTCATATATTCGTTTCATAAATTCGTTTCATTAGGATTTTATATATATAGGGTATATATATATATATATATATATAAGTTTCCGTGAACGACTCATTTTTAACATTTAAGGGGACACAGTACCTTGAAAATGGTCAAGATATAAATTATTTTTTTTTCTTTGTGTGTGTGTGTGGGGGGGGGGGGGGTTAAAGTATAACTACATGTACATCTTTTAAAAATACATTGGTGAAATTTCAAAGGTGTATCTTTAATAATAAAGAAGTTGTTAGATTTTATGCACGATAATAGAATTTAAAGGGACGCCACGATCCCTCAGTAATCCTGGTTAATTTAGATCACAAGTGAACAAACCCAAGGACATAGCGAATTATTTTATTTCCTCCATGGCAAAAAAGTCAGGGTATGATTTAACCGTAACAGTTTGGGTTAATATGATCATGTGAAATAACTACAGGCGCATGTACCAAAGAAGGAGGAAAACAAATACAGTTTATGAATTAGTACGGGAAAAAATCAAGCTTGCTCGCACACGCAGAGATACCTCAAAAATGAAAAATAAGATGCTTACATATAAGGCTGGCTGTTTTTAAATTTTTATATTAAATGCATATGAAACTTAATTATGTTTTCGCATGATTTCTATTATTAGCAAGTAATATTTTTATATAAATAGCGATAAATGAGACAATTTTCTCATTTTAAAATTTTTGGTGATTAATGATTTTAAAGCATTACCTCACTTAATATATGTAACTTATTTATATGCAAGTGTTCATATATACTTTAATTTATGTGTTGGATAAAATTGTGCATGAGCTTCACACAAGTTAAAACATATTAATTTTGCAAATGAAAACTTTAAACTGATTTTTCTCCGTGTTCATGTTTTCATAAATTGCTTGTTCAATAAATGCTAAGATTTTTTTCCTAATTCAGATGGAGGGTTTGATTTTTTTAAATTGTTTCCCATGGTGTATTTAATATTTTTGTGCACGGATTTAACATTCAAGTTTATAGTTATTTTTTTTTTATTTAAATTATGAGTTTGTTGAATTTCCTTGATTTTCTACTATACACGAGAGAAAAAAAAAATCATATTAAAAGTAATATCCCATACATCCAAATTTCCATGCACAGTTTTATGTAGTATATTTTAAGGAATGTGGAAATTATTTTAAGCAGAAATGTCCATATTTAAAAAAGTAGCAGTAATTTTTAAAAAGTTAATTTTTTTAATTAAATTTAAGTTAATTACGCTGTTCTACGAGATTTTTTTAAATGTTTTTTAATATATAATATAATGCCACCACAGATACAATAGTATTCAAAATTTAACAAATATTTTAAAAGATACTGTGTCCCCCTAAAACAAAAATTTATCCACAATACCTGACTCGTGTCACCGCATAAAAAAGCATAATTATGACAATCTTGCATGTTAGAAAGAATTTTAATAAAATCATTGAAGTGGTCCTAATTGACTGATTAGCTGTGGAAAGACATTTCTGCGCACGATTCATGATGCATTATCGAACTTACCTTTGTTTGAAAGAAATTTGGGGAGGAAAAAACTACTGACACCTAATAAATACGAATGCTTTATTATTTTTTTTTTTTAATATACAGATATGAAAACAGCAAACATCCAAAAAAGAGGAAAATACCCGAAGTTTTCCTTTTATGGCAAAAAAAAGGGGGGGGGGAGAAATATAGTATTTGGGAATACTGTATGTAGGATAATGAATCATTGCTTTGCTCGATCATGATTCATTATCCTAAAATATTCCCAAATTATGGTACAGTGACTCTTAGGAATAGTTCAAAACCAGATGTGAATATCGCATACCCCCTCCCCTCATCTGTTTTATTTTAATGGTTTGTCCCATTCTCCAGCAGTTAAACGATATATTTCACTGATTTTATCATTGTGTATTTGTGTTCGTTTGTAACCCCAATGATGAGCAAGTGTTTGCTCGAAAGCGCTCTGTTTATATGAAAATACAGTTTTGTATATAAAGTATATCTTTTAAACACCTTCAGTAAAGTTTTTATAAAATAATATATGGGTTTTTAGAACATTTGTATAATTTTTAATTATTTGTTTGTATTATAATGTGAATCTGGATTCTATGAGTGTGTTTTGTATCATATCTGAAGTTTTTTTTAACGCAGATAACGTATTCTCTAATGTATATATATATTTATAAATACCTTTGAATCAAAATTTATCTTACAAGTCCATATAACAATAAGAAGCAAATTTCTAAATGAAGGTGGCACGTAATAATATTATACATTAATTTTTACACTAAAATGTATATTAGTGTAAAACTTAGTAGCAGATATATTAAGATAAGAAACTAGAAAATATCAAAATATTAATAATCTTAAACATTTTAATATACGGATGACACCAAATAAAATTGAAACAGAAAGGAATTAATCATAAAAGGAACAATAGAAAAATATAATGAAGGAAAATATAGATGATAAACAGAGCAACATGCAGTATTTATTCATTACGCATCAGCTGACAGGAACACCACGTGTTGCTGAAATATGCATTATTTCATATAACAGTCAGCTAAATATATACTAGTGTAAACGCCCGTCCTAGAACGGTTAGAAATCGTAGTTTCCCGTAAAAATTTGAAATAATTGATAAAGATATTCATATACTATAATACCATAATCCAACTATTTGGTTTAAAAGTCATAAAATGCCAGTAAATTGAAATACAGTTTTCACTTACATTTGAAAGTACACCCTCCCTATTCAACGGTGTAAAATTTAAAATTATGCGATGTTGAGAAGTAACGAGGCTTTAAAAAAAAAAAAGGGGGAGGGGGATGGAAAATGGATTAATGATCAATCAAATCAATTTTTCCAAAATAAATTAAACATACAAACCTGAAACAAACAAAATAGTAAAAAAACTTACGCTAAAATATTTTTTATTTATTTGATAAAATGTAAACGTACTAAATATGGGAATATCCATATGTGGAAAATGCATAATTATATGTTGTCTAAATTTATATAAATTAAGCTTTTAAATTGCATATTACAATATACTATAATTAGTATTTTTATGAACTATTAAAAATATATATACCGTGAAACCTCCCTGTGCGACCACCTCCCTGAACGACCGTTTTTTCATGGAACGAAATTTATTCCCATAGGCTCAGTACTAATTTTACCTCTATTCAGAGACCACCCTAATTGAATTCTCTTTATGAGCGACCCATTTCTTTGAAAAAAATGAAACAAATTCCGTTTTTTCTTGGTCGCTTGAAGAAAGTTTTATTAGAATAATAATTCCGGAGAGTGCATTATTCATCAAACTTCTAAACCAAGTTTAGAATTTTTATTTATCCCGGTAACTTTTAAGTGTTTAAACCCCTTTGTGCCGTTTTAGGCAATGAATTTAACTCTGGTGACAAATTAAAGATGACGGTCAATAAACCCCTCTGCCCTATTATGTCAGGAAACTCTCAAAGAAATAGGTAAATTAATGAAATCGCCATAATTTTTTCCCGTTCAAAAAAAATTTATCCTTTATTTACTGAACTTCGAAAGGACTTGAAAATAAAAGTTATAGAAGATAAAACTGCAAAATCAAAGCAAACTTCAATGTATTCATTTTTTAAACTCTGCACTAAATAACTTATGTAATTAACTGTTGTTTTGATACTTAAATTTTCATATTTTTATTTAATATAAAAAATAAATTTTAGTAACATTAATTGTTACCTTTTTTCAACAATTAAAATCTAGATGAGAGACCACCTCTCGGAGCGACCAATTTTTATTGGAACGGAACGTGGTCGCTTTAGGGAGGTTTTACTGTATTTATTTCTTTACAGAGACTAATAACATTATAAGTATTATTAAGAATAAATTAAGAATAATCGTATTTGAGGCTTAAAAACAATTTATTTCAAAATCATCTTGAAAATGACTTTACATAAATAACTGTCCCCTAAATGGCTAATAGAAATATGTACCCATTTACGCCTAGCGCCCTATAATTTTGTACGTTACAAACATGCATAAAAAATAGGCTTAAACATATAATTTCGTAATTTAAAAAAATACGTATTTCAAAGAAGTCAATAAATAAGCTAAGATTATAACTTATTTATTTGGATCCTTGATACAAAAAATACAAATAAACTTACTTTTTACATTTCGGTATCTTGAAAAATGAAAAATTTATAAACACCGAAAAAGGGCCTTCATTTCAGCAAATAATATCAATTTTATGCTGTCATCTCTCGTTAATAGATAAAGACATTTATAGACAATTACTTCATACAATTTTCATGTTGTAAAGAAGAAGAAAATTATAAAAAAATTATTAAAATTCAAAACGCCCCAAAAATGGGACGCTAGGCATAAATGGGTTAAAATAAACGCCTTTCACTCATTTCCTTTAAAATTCATAGCAATAATAATAAAAACCATAGCATTTTATTTCAAATTCAAAGCACTGTTTCTAAATCACACACGCGAAAAAAGAAGTTCTATTGCCAAAAAAAAAAAGGCCTTATTGGCGAGATCCCCCCCCCCCCCCCGGTAACATAACAGTACCGGAAATAGAGTTGAGTTTTCTAAGACTTTGCTTTTAAATTAAAAACTATTTTCATTTGTTCATAGGCGAATAACGTAAAAAACATGTTAAAATACTCAATGCGCGAAATATTTTAATTTTTATCAATTAATTTTCAAAAATGAATGACTCACTAGCACTACACATTGTTTACATTTGTAAAATTAATCGCAATTTCTGAAATGTTCGTTTGTTTATATCAGTAATCTGTTGTTGGTAGCTGGTTATTTTTTATTTAGAACTTAAAACATAATTATATTGTTTTTGAATGTCTTAGAGTAAATGAAGAAGAATAGGTGTGATACAATGTAGATTATTTCTATAAGTCGAACAATTACGTTATTTACGGAATCGGAATGATGGCCGCGATATGTTTTTGTTGTTGTTGTTGTTGTTGTTGTTTTTTTCGAGCATGAGTGCGACCCGGTACCGTCACCTCAGCGTATTATATAAATAGATATAAATTAGAGATTTGGTTAGTTTTGTTATATAAATACATAATACCTTATATTTTTCAAAATTACAATAATGGATCGATTTCGTAATCTTACGGCCATAAAACACAGCCAGCACACCTAATAACAAAAATTAACATGTTTATAAAAATTAATGCATTTTTCATGCAATATTTTTCTGTTATTCTTATTTCTTTTTCGATCCAAGTACGTTTACAGAAAATGTCAAAACAACATTTTCCATACCATCGAAACTTATTTTGGATTAAACAATGGGGAAACGAATTTCCTTTTAAACAGCAATTTTTGATCTATGGCCAAGCCTTCATATTTCCTTGAAATGTTTAAATCCGTAAAGCAAAGAGCTCGCAAACTTCTATCACTGTTCAATCGTACCGATAAAAATCACTTTATTTTTGGTTCTTCGCTAGAATTGCTTGTAGCCGTAGCGATTGCTATTTTTGGAGCAATGAAAACAATATAGCTGCTCTGACAAAGTGGAAAATATTTTGGAAGGGAGCATAGAAATATGAATACAATCATGTATCATATGCATTTATAATAAACTGACTGAGGGGGGGTGGGGGGGGGAGGTAATCTTTCATGCTCAAATTATAAATTAAGAAAAATTCCACCTCAGTATTTTTGTTACTTTATTTTTGAAGACAGCTTAGAAAATTTTTGTAATGATAAAATTAAATTTAGAAAAAATTCGTTTATTAAAACTGACTTATTAAAGCAGTAGTTATGACCCTTTTTGTAAAATATCTGGAACAAAATATTTAGATTAATTAACAAAATAATAGTGATTTTTTTAAATCCTTAATTCTTATCTATATATATATTTTTAAAAAAAAGTCTGGATTGGGGATTAATCAACGCACAGCCCAAACTACTGAACCTAAAATCTTGAAAATTGGGGTAAAAATACTTCTTATGACAGAGTGCCGCTATGAAAGGGTTTGTTAAAATTCCTCCCCTAAGGGGGGGGGGGGGGGAGAGAACGAACTTTTAAAAAATTCCTTCTATTGGCAACTTTAAATTATAGGATAATTATCGAGGTAATTATAGCAAGGAAAGAAATTGAAAGTGAATAATTTTTTAATCAATTATTTTTTTTAAATAATTAAAACAGCAATATCAGTTAGAAAAAAAAATACATATGCCTCGAAAACTGAAAAAAAAAAATCTTTGGTACTTTTTCGTTATATCAATACCATGCCAAAATGTATCGTATCGCGCCATTTATTTCAACCGTAACCGTGCAGCTGATTTTTATTGCAAACCGTGCCAAACATTAAAATTTGCTATTTATTGAACGTGAATATTTTTTTTTAATGAGTATTATTTAATCGTAATCTCACAAAACATTTTAAGTTGTTACTTTTCGAATAGAAAATAATTTATATATTTAAAAGACCATGCTGCTTTTTTTTTTTTTTTTTTTTTTTTTTTTTTTTTGTCATCAGCCCTGAGCTTTCTACTGTAACGATTTTGATAGTTATTTTTTTTTTTAATGAAAGTACTTTATTATTTGTAGATGTGTCCGCAGATGCTATTTATTAAAATAATCCCATTTTTATATTTTAATTTTAAATGGCAATCAGGTTAGTTGCATTGTTGAAGAGAGAATAAAGTAATTAAACAAAAACATAATTTGAAGAGCAAATTAAAAAAAAAAAAATTTATTTCCTGCACTGTTTAAGACCGAGAAGGGACAGATATTAAGTTATTTCATTCAATTAGTTCTACATTTAATGTTAAATTTTTGTAACAAATTAGTTAAGCCAGTTAAAGATTAAAAAATAAAAATAAAATTCATACAATATGATACTTAAAACACCCAAAAAAATTAGATTCCGTTCAAATGAAATCGAAATAAATCTTAGACTTCTTCCATTTTTAATTGAAAATATTTGTATTGCAGATTTTGTATTATGTTTGTGACAATTGTGCATAAAATGATAAGATGCATGCAAAATACAAAACTTAAAAAAAAGTTCTAAGATTTATTTCGATTTCATTTGAACGGAATCTAATTTTTTAGGGTGTTTTCAGTATCATATTGTATGAATTTTATTTTTATTTTTTAATCTTCAATTGGCTTAACTAATTTGTTACAAAAATTTAACATTAAATGTAGAACTAATTGAATGAAATAACTTAATATCTGTCCCTTCTCGGTCTTAAACAGTGCAGGAAATAAATTTTGTTTTTTTTTTAAATTTGCTCTTCAAATTATGTTTTTGTTTAATAAGTCAAGTTTTTTAATAACTACAGCACTCAGACGAACGCATTTCAAAATTAATAGAGAATATCATCATCAGGCTTTGATGTATGCGGTATTGCATCACAATGTGGGATGCAGTTTACCAATGTATAATTCAAAATGTTTCACCGCTGTAGTAATGCAGGTTGCGGTAGTTTGGACAAAAACTTCCAATCTGAACGTAAAAAATCTATAATCAAAACATAAAAATTTAACTTCACTTAAATTTAGATACCCTATTTCCCACTCAGTAACGCTATGAATGTAAATGTAAATTGTGTTGAATCGTTACTGCTAATATTTAACAATATTATAGCTGTGATACAGTAAAAAATAAAAAATAAAAGTTTTACTTAAATTTTTAAACCTTATTCTCTCCCAAGGGGTGATGTAAACACATCTGAAAATTATTACCCAAGTTTAACTTGGGATATAAATAGTTCTCATCTCGGAAAAAAAAAATACATTTTTAAATTTAAGTTATGTAATTCCCCACTAAGTTCGCTACCTGCGTAAAAATAGCTATCCATTAGAAACTTTTTATTAAAATATAAGCTTGACCAAAGCAAAAACTTATTCTGAAATTATCCTTTTTATTTCCACTATGACGCCCTATTCACCTTTTTAATTTTTGAAAAAAAAAAAAAAAAAAACTAGCTCAATTTAATATTTCACGTGAAAATCTTTCAACTAAATAGAAATAAATTTTATTACGGCTTTTGAAATTTTTGCAACAATGAAGTAAAAATGTTACATTTTCTATGAAAAATGTCCGTTGATTTTCAATGGAAAAAGCGAAAATTGGAATTATTAAGAAAAATATTTGAATAATGTAAAAAAAAATTGGCCCGTGTTTCTTTCTGGGTTATAATTCATCCATATGCAAAGCCATTTTACCATTCGTTTTGACCCTGGCGTCCGGCAAACGTTTTTACACTTTAAATTTATATTATCAATAGAATTAGTAAAGAATAAAAAATGAGTGGCATCAGGGACAAAAGGGTGGGAAGAAAAAATGAAAAAGTTATGATCTCCATAGGCTTTTCCATGTTAAATTAACATTGCGATGTGACACTGGAAATAAATAAGTATTGCGCTGCCGCGCAATACTTAAATAAAAGTAAATATATGTTGTGGCTTTATCAAAGCGAGATTATAAAGTAAATGGCTAATAAAATCAGGGCCGGTTGCCCAGGACCCGGCGCCAAATTGGGGTCTTTTATAGGGATGGGACGAATAGTGATTTTGGCGAATAGCCGAATACCGAATATTCGGCCAAATTTTAGGCCGAATACCAACATTTTTTTTTCCAATTAAGAAAATAGCGTTTGATTATATATAATTTAAAAAATAGGAACTCATTAATCATTACTACTCTTAAATGTACTTTTAAATTTGTTTTTAAATTTGATAAACTTATTTTAGCACAAAAAATTACGAAATCGCATTATATCCTTTTATTCTAAGGTATATCAAATTAATTTTCAGTAAGTCAGGATGGTAAATTATTTCCATTAAAAATAAAGAATTTACTTCACTTTTACTATCAAATGATACTTTAGTCCTTTCTTGCATTCAAAATCAATAATATTCTTACTCTCTCTCATATCTCACAAGGAGATATTTTCTGAAATAACCTTTAATCAAGTAAATTTTATCATTGAGAATTTGTGCCCCTAACGATAAAAAAAATTGTAAGAATGAGGCTGTTCTGAAATTAGTTTCCAAGCCTTAAATTACAAATTACATTAAAGCAAAAGGTATGGTTAAAGTAGAATACATATGATAACAAAATTTTAGACATTTGAAACAACACATAATAATATTCAATAAGCAATAAAAGCATAAGCAGAAACTGATAACAACCTGAATAAAGAAAGATGTAAATAAAAAAATATATACACAATATTACATAATAAAGCCAGTAAATAATGCAAATAATTAAGTGAAAACTATAGATTTAAAAAATTATTTTGTTCATTATTTAAAATTTATATTTAAATATTTATAAAACCATCTTCATAAAGCAAGTTGCGCCATCTAGTGGGTATCTAGTTTGACACCAATTATGTTTTCAGATGTACTGTTGTACTTTGAATAGTGATACATATTTGCTTATTTGCTATTCCATGGAATTGCATGGAATTTGCAGATATTAATGAATATTCAAGTGTTTTGGATTGAGACAGTGTTTTTCTTTTTTCCTCATAAGAGTTTTTACATCTTGTGTAGTAATCTATCATTCTCTAATGAAGACATTTCCCGGACAATTGAATCTCCAATTTCGGCCGCACTTTCTAAAAGATCGTTAACTTTTATAAGAGAAAAGGCTGTATATTTTTTTAGTATCTGAATAAACATACATTTTGTGCTAGTAAGAATGAGAATGACTTCATGAAAGTGTCAGAAAGTAGCCAATTTGGATTAGAGTAAAAAAAAAATTGCAAGAAACGATTTTTTTTTTTTTTTTTTTTTTTTTTTTTTTACATACTGAATTTATTTGGCACGATATCTTTCACTATTCGGCGAGATATCTCTAAATATTCGGCCACAGGTATTCGGCCAACAAGCCTTCAATATTCGGCTAACCGAATATTCGGCAAAAGGGCCGAATAGGGAACAGTGGCTGAATATTCGTCCCATCCCTAGTCTTTTATGGGCTCCGAATGCGAGTCTCTATATAATTCGAAATAACGTTTTCCCAGTATAAAATAACATAAAAATATTTTTGCTCTATATATTTTTAAATGTCTCTTCGTGAGAAAAACGGGAGTATTAACTTTATTTCTAACATGCAAAATAAATATAACAATCGGGGAATGTATAGATTTGATTATCTGAAAGTAACCGTGAACGCAAAAAATATATTTTAAGGGTGTATTCGAAAAAATATTTTTCCACCTTCAACAGCTCGAATTTTTCTGATACATTTCCAGACTCATTTTTAAAAGTAAAAGCATGAAACTTGCTGAGGTGATTTTTGAAGATACATATAAGAGGCCGTGTGATTTAATTTTTTGCTCAATTAATTAGAATTTGAGTTTTAAACAATTATTTTCTCAGCATGACCATTTTTTTCATTCCCAGATCTCCCGCTTCGGGAAATTCGGTTCAAAACGTCAACTTTGACAGTATATTTTACAATATTTTCTGCATTTATCAAAAAATCAAGAAGCACGGCACATTATGTAGTTTCTAAATAAGAGAATTACCCAGTTTGATGCTTTTGAGAGCAAAAAAGAATTCAAAAATGAATCAGAAAATAAGCAGTCTGGATTGGAATACACCCTTAAAGGATAGAAAAGTTTGCGAAATTATAAATATTTATTCACATTAAATGCGAACTTAGTGGTATTTTTCATACATTTTATCATCTATATTATATGTTCTTATTATCATCTATATTATATGTTATTCTATATTCTATGATAAATATAATTTACAAATATTTTTTTTTTTTTAACTCTGAATTGCAAGTATACGTTGGGCCCCACTAACTGCTTTGGCAGGGTCCAGCGCGACACTGAGCCGGTCCTTAATAAAAAATGTAACAACTTTTAAAAATGTTTAAATTTCGCAAATTTGGCTACTCTTTCTAACATGACGAAAAGCTATTTTGGCATGAAATTTTTAAAATCTTCTGTTATTAACCAATTCGGGACGAGAGTATTTTAAGGAATCTTTAATCACCAGTTTTTCAAAATAGAAATTTTTGCCTAATTGAATCGGGTAAATGCCTAGATTAAATAAGAGAAAATTTACGATAAAAAATAACTGGTGGGAATAATTAAGGATTCTGAGCATCTTATGCGGCACGTATACGTGACGCTCGTCCCTAAGGGGTTAATAGAAGACTTAAATAAATTTCATATAAAGTTTTCAATAATGGGGCTTTAAAGTTCCGTCACGGCATAAAGTGTTCAGTAAGATATTTGTCAGGGTTCTGTCCAGACTTTTCTCACAGCGTCCTGTTTTTGTGAAATTGTGAAGTTTTTCTTTATTTTGTGAAAATTCTAGTCATAATTTTGTGAATTTTAAATTGTCGATGTCTTCATGTTCTATCCTTCATATATAAAAAGCCAAGTAATATGCTCTTTGGTGAGTTCAATTGCTTACTTACAGGCCAGATTTTACTTTTTAAGTTACTAAATTTGTGAAAAGTTCAATTTGAAGGTAAAAAAATTCTGTGAAAAGTCTATTTAAGAGACAAATAATATTGTGAAGGAACTTGTTTTGGGATAAAATGTTTTGTGAGGGGTCCTGTTTTGGGATAAAATATTTTGTGAAGGGTCCTGTTTGGGGATAAAAAAAATTGTGAAGGGTCCTGTTTTAAGATAAATTATTTTGTGAAGGGTCCTTTAAAGGACCTAAAATTTTCCTAAACATATCCCTGTTTGTTGCATGGGTGGATTGTTGTAATGGTTGCATTCCTATAAATATTACAAATTTAAATTTGTAATATTTATAATGTAAATTTATAATGTAAAATTTGTAATTCATTGTTTTAATTTTTAAGTGTATTTATGAGCAGAAGATTTAAGGCCATTTAAGTTTAAGATTAGTCACTCGATAATCACTAGAGCTTAAAGAGGAAAAATAACAATATTTCTTACATTATTTTACTGGGTAGATTTATATTCCATTTAATAATTTTGGCAAATAACCAAAAAACATATATATATATACGTATATATAATTATTATGTATTAGGAATGAGCATAATAAAAGATATTGCTAATTGAGACTTCAGCCATACGATTAGTCACAATGGATATTCCACGTTTTAATTTCCGATAAGACATTGGTTTTAAAAAATAAAAATAAAATAAAGCACATTTAAAATTGGTTGTGTCATTTTGAAAATAATTATTATAGTTATGCTCTCGTAGTAATGCGAGGTCAGAATGCAGTTTTGACAAGAGCCCCCACTATAGTTGCGCTGCACGGGAAAATGTGTTACGTTTATGCATAAATAACTGCTTATTTATTTATTTATTTATTTTAAATAAAAAGTGGGGGAGAGGGCGTTTAACTGTTCGATATAAAGGTGAAATTAATAGCTTGATTTTAGAGGAATGGTAAATTCTTGTAAGAGAAAGAAAATTAATCATCCCGACCCGAAAAAAGAAAATTAAGGACAAAATCCGACCCGATGTAAGACTCTATTCAACGATCCCGAGGTGTCCGTTATTCAGAGGTTTTACTATATCTGAATATTAAAGAATATAGGATTTGTCTATTTTTTTTAATATAAAACATAAAATTGGTAGTAGAGTTATAATTGTAGATTACTTTTCACAATTGCATTAAAACATGATTTATCACTCGGGTTCGGCTCGGGTTGCTACTTTGCAGAAAGCATAATGCATAAAAAAGTTCTGTCTGAAAGTGTTTGAAATTTCGTATGAATATTTTCAGAAACATATTTATAAACGAAATAGACAAAGCTAATGAAATCGTATAAGTTATATAATTAGATATATGAATGTTTGAAGGAATTTATCTATTTTTAATCAATTTTTACAGTACCCAAACCAATATTGAATTAAGACATATTTCTCAGGAGAGGGGTGGGAGGACACTGGGGAGTTCCGGTTGGAGAATTTGCATATCTAAGATCAATTATAAGCGTAAAATCACAAATTTTTCGAGGGGGGGGGGAGTTCTGTGCAATAATGCCCTCCCCCAGCCTCCTAAATGTATCACCGACTACAACGGACATGACTGTTTTTTTCGTTTTTAAAGAGTTTACATGCTATTTCCTACATAAGCATATTACTATCAATATAAAAATTAGAAAGTATCAATGGGTTTTTTTTTTTTTTTTAAGTTTTGTAGCTTTGCAGTAAGTAATGTTATCAGATTTTAAGCTTTTGACTAAATTCAAGCTTAGAAACTTAAAAGCCAATGACTTTTAATACTTTGAGATCTGAGCTATTTTAACCGCATATCTCCCTCTGGACTGAGGGTATTTGGTACTTTTCGTGATTTTTTAAAAAATCACTTGGAAGATATTTATTTTAATAATTTTTTTTTTAATTATAAACTTCAAACTGTTTTTATTCTTAATGAAGGAACTACTTAAATGTACTAAAAACTGACATTTAATGATAAATTATCAGGGTTCGGTGATATATATCAATGGATTATATATCTTGATATATATCATGATATATATATCCGATATTTATTTTCAAAATATCATGAATTTTGATATTTTCATATATTTGACACTAATTTTCAAAATATTGCGCATGATATTTTTGATATTTTCATTCAAAACAAGCGTAAATGAATTTTTTAACTTATTCATTGTGTCATTCTGTAGATAAGAACTAATGTTTTGGTAGGTTGTTTTTAGCTAACCCACCTCCATAAAAGAAAAAAAAAAATCATTTCCAAGTCTTACATTTAAAGCTGAATTTTTAAATGTAGAATGTAGAACCAATAATTATGTGGGACAAAATTTACTTAAAACAGCCACTGAAAGATAAACTGTCTAATTTAGAGAAGTTATTTACAGCTTCATTAGAATCTTTTCTGGTTTTGGTTTTCTATACAACAGGTTGCGGAATTTAAAAAAAAAAAAAAAAAAAAATGCAATTTAACAAATTACAACGACCATTTGGAAAATGATTTTTTCAAAGACTAAAATTTAAGACATAAAAAATCGCACGGAGTTCATCATATATTACGTACGCCATGGATTAAACATTAATATTCCTCGACCAATTTTAAATGAAATTTCATTCTTAAAATTCTAAACATCCCACAATATTACTTTTTACACCGTCGTATAAAAAAAAAAAAATGTACTTTTAAATGAAATTTGTTTGAAAGCTGTATATTAATTTGTTTCTGAGTTTTTTTTTTTTTTTTTTTTTTTTTTTACTTTTTTATCATAGTGGCAACAGAAGTATCCATCTCTGTTGAAAGTAAAGGGAAAATACAGATTACTGTATAGACCAATCAGAAAACGAATAAAATGCGGATTCAACTAATAAAAAGCTCTGTTGGAGATGTTTTTGATTTCCTACCTTGACCGAGGACAAACATTTTTTCAAATGGTTAAAAAGCACACAAGCTTACATTTATGTTCAAATTTTTCAATTAAAAAAATTATTAGCCCCCAGTGTGCTATTTCTGTCTCCCAGCAAATAAAGTGTCATCTTCAAAAAATAACGTTACGTTGTATAAGCCAGCCGTTAAACAAAGCAGATGTATCATTGTACTCTTAAATATTCTACTGTAATTTTTTTTAACTCCTAAGCATTCAAAGTGCTGTGAAAAAAAAAAAAAAAAAAAAAAAAAAAAAAAAAAAAAAAGTACTTTTAAATGCAATTTGTTTGAAAACTGCATCTCAATTTATTTTTGAAATATTAATTTTTTTGTAGTTTTTAGCGTCATTTGTTTAATTTTGGCAACTGAAGTACTACTAGGAAAAATAGTTGAAAAAATAGCAATTATATCTCTCTGTTGCCATTTTCCCATAAAAACTGAAAAAAATGTATTTAAAATACCAAAAATACAAATTTTGAAAAAATATAAATGAATGATTTCTAATAAAACATGGAGCTATTATAAACTAAATTTAATCTAAAGCATCTATATTAATATTACAAACAAATGAAGGCATTATGAATCATTAGGTAGCCATTTTTTTTTTTTTTAATCGGGTTTCTTGAATAACGATAGCTATTTTTAGAGTATTGTTTTATTAAGTTTTCATGCAAAAAAGCAATATGTTTTAGTTAGGTAGATTTCGTAAGAAATACTACCTATTGCAGTCGTTACCATGGTGCGACTTTTTAAAAATTCCTTCATAACTTTTCATTACATGACACCAGGAACCCAAAACCACCCCCACCTAAAAAGTTTATATATATATATATATATGTATATATATATATATGTATATATATATATATATGTATGTATGTATGTATGTATGTACTAAATTTTGTCCGCACGATAAAAGTCGCAATTATGCACGGAACGTCTTCAAACTCGCCAACAACTTTAAGATGGCTAATTTCTCGGCGGGATTGAAAATTTTGAATACCGTCTTAACATGATTCTGATAAAACCAGCTTTTACACAACAATGGCAGGAAAAAATAAATATTTTTCGTTATAGCTGTTGTTAACAATTAAAAAAAAGCAATAAAATTCTCACCACAACAATTGCTTTTCTAATGCAATGGTTTCACGTGAAAAATTAAATTAGATAAACAGTTTGACGAATTGAAAACAAATTGAATATTACGTCATAAGTTTTCTAGAGCAAGATTTCTGCATGAAAATTCAAAATGAAATAAATAGTTTGACGAATTGAAAACAAATTGAATATTACGTCATAAGTTTTCTAGAGCAAGATTTCCTCATGAAAATTCAAAATGAAATAAATAGTTTAACGAAATAAAAAAAAAAAAAAAAAAATTGCATCACATTGAAAATATAATGGACCACAGCAGGTGAATATGTAACGTCATGTGAGTTTGAAAAAACGTATTAAAACATGATAAAAACCCGAGTTTGGAAATATTAACATATTTTAACACTTTGAGGTTGTCTGAATTTGATTTAGCCATTTTTAAACCTATTCCATATACATTCGTGTGTGTATTTGTGTATATTAGAATTTTCACAAAATGTTTAGCTCCCTAGAGCTCATTCTTAGCGAAGGAACTGGGTTTATCTTTGATCTTGATTTAAGTTTTGTTGGTGAATTTAGTACTTAACTTCGAAATCTACCTCCGCCTGTAGGCCCGAGCCGGCAGGGATTTTTTCTAATTGATATTAGGTCTGAAAATACTTATAATTATCAATAAGTTGACTATTTTGAAAATATCGGATATATATCGAATATATATCGAAAATATCGGATATTTTTGATATTTTCGAAAATATCATGATATTTACTAACCCTGTAAATTATTGAAAAAAGCATGTTTTATACATTTTTAAAAGTTTCGCATAAGAAAACATTTTTTAACATAAAATTTTACATAGACTTGAATAAAAACTTACTCAAATGTTGTACAAATATTGGAAAATAGGTTTTATTTGCATATAAAGATTGTTTAGTAAAACTTGCTTTTGTGTGGTACATTTCAAAGCACGGATTTGCACAATAAACAGCACCACAAGGTTCAGGTACGTTCAAAGTAAGCTCTGATTCTAGATATTTTCATATACTTACTACTGTTTAGTGCGGTCACCTATATATTTTCTTTTCAAAATAAAAGGTTCGTAGATAATATCTGAAAAGATTGCCAACGTATATAGTAGGTTCTTTTATAGCTCAGATAATTAAAAGTTTAACCCGAGAGACTCTTGGGCTAAGTTCACTTCACCTAAAACAGCAACCTGAGTGACATTCGGGCTTAGACTTCAAAGTGTTAAACAAAACCAGCCTTATTGTACGATATTTAGAACTGAGGCTATGACGGCATTCGGGTTATCATGAGAAAGGCTAGAAAATACATTGTAATTGTCGCTGACATGAAGTAATAAGTTTCCAAGCTATAATATATAAGTTTCCAAGCTACGACCACCAAGATTTTCGCATATAATTTTAACGTCAATAAAGCTATTTTAGCACGATACTTTAGGACTTATTCCGTTTACTGTGAAGTATGGCGACATCACTTTTCTGGAAGTAGCTAACATTAGAATCCAAACTACTCTAAGCTAACCATACAATGTTCTGAAATCTAGCTGGCAGAACACACGGTGTCACTTCCCGAATTATTGTGCACTTCCAGCATTCTAAGGTTGTCGTCACATTGTACACAAACCAAAATAAATATCTTTCTCCCTGTTTAATTATTTTGACAAGTAACCTGTGTAGGTGATAATATGTTATAACAAAATTCCTCTCTGACCTTTAAGTTTTATCTGCCTATAAATATTAAGGATGAAACGAATATTCGGCCCTTTTTACGATTACTGAATGTCAGTTGGCCGGATACTTTAATTGATAGAAAATTGATTTCATATGTCTGATTGTAAAAGGATAAAATAGAAATTTTTAATTTTTTTTTTTTTTTTTTTTTTTTTTTTGTATTGGCGTTTTTTTAATAAAAAAAATATATTAAAAAAATTGCATTTAACAGTGATAATAATGAATTCTTATTTTAGCTAAAATGTATATGAATTACATGTGATACAGATAAAGTTATGTTATTTGTAATTTAGATTTAGTAAAAGTTCTGTTTTATTAAATAGTATCAAGAAATTCAAATAACACACGATCAATTCTTATTTTATTTTATTTTCAAGTTAACATTAACAAAAATTATAATTAACACGTACTTTGTCTTTTAAAGTTAGTATTTTGCAGCGGGACATTTGGTCTAAAATTTTACCGAAGATTCGGTATTCGGCCAAATCACTGTTCGTTACATACTTATAAATATTCGAGTTAGGCTGCAAGGGGATCAGAGTAGGGGCTTTGTTTTTCTCCATATATATTAATGAAATTCAATGGGTGGGTGGGTGGGAGATCAGGAGGTGCTCAGGATAGTTCAACTTTCTGAGACTTATCTTTTACGTACTGCAAAAAATATAGCTAACAAATAAAGTAAATATGAAATGCACTATTAGCATTCAGTCCACAGCTACATCTTCATTTTCAGATACTTTCTTAATTATATAAATACGTAGCACCTATAGTCGGTGTCTGGTTCGGCCGTCTGTTCGCATATAACAGCGCAAAAAACTACCCAACCGAATAGTCTGAAACTTAATACAGATAATCGTTGCAGAATTTTGTCGAGTCATTTCAAATTTTAGGAAAATTTAATCAAAACTTAAAAAGATATTAATAAAAGTTTTCTTCATTCTATTCAATCTTATCATACGTAATTAATTCAATGACATCCCATGATGGGTAATGATTCTAGATTGCCATGGTGGTGGCGTCCAATTTAAGATGGAGTAATATTATTTCCCTATTACTGAATTTAATATATAGGGGAGACCAGGGTACAGTGGTCCACTTTTGCAGTTAACATTTTTTTTTTCTCTTTAACGGAAAGATCAATCTACCTCAAAATATTTTTGAATATTCTTTAAACCTTTCTACATGCCTCATAATTTTCACAGAACATAATTTCCAATACATTTTTCAAAAAAATTTTTTTTACATACACTCGTGAAGTGGACCAGTGTACCCCGGAAGCGGGGTACACTGGTCCACCCACTGGGGCACAATGGTCCACTATTAGTTATTGTCTAAAATACAATATAAATCTATTTATAATTAATCTAATTATTTTTTATTTTATCCTTTACCTCCAAAATAATATAATAATACAAATTTGCAAGTAGCATTTTCAAACAAAAAACATATAAAACTAAAGAATTATCAAAAAATTTATTATATTTTGAAAATAGCAATATAAGATACAGGAGTGATGGCAAACAAGTTATTAAATACAAACAAATCAGTAAACATTGAGACAAATATGATGAAAAATTTATTAGAAGCTCAAAATAGTCAGGATAAAATAGTTTATTATGAGCTAACCATGTGCTCTAAAGTTATAAATAACCAATCAAGTGAGGTCATCCATTACTTATTAGGCTACAGTTATATTTTTCAAAGGCAGTAAATACAAAACAAAATATTTCTTAATATGTTAACTCTACAATGTATGATTTTCATTTCTCTCCACCCCCCCCCCCCAAAAAAAAAACTGCTATATTGAACAAGAAAACTTATTTTAAAAATCACATGTGAACTGTTATCCATAATTTAGGAGAAAACTAAAGTGTTAGATGGCTACATTATAATCTGAACAACATAATAACATGGAATTTAAAGTGTGCCAAATGGCTAATCTATGCATTGTAGAGTTAAATAAATTGACATTTTTCTTTGTTTACTTTATTTTATAGTTAAATAATTATTTAAAAACAATATTTCTTTATAGAGAATAAGTAATTATTAAATATTTTGAAAATTCTTCATTACAAGAGCAGTATTCATTGCGGACCACTGTACCCCAGCAGTGGCCGGTCCACTGTGCCCCATGTTAAAGTTCAAAACATACTCATAAAAATATTATTTAAAGTTTTCTTTCAAGCATATAAGCCTTTAAATTTAATAAAGACTAGTGTTTTACCTTTTCAAAAAAGTTGTTTTATCTTATTTATCCATAACCTTTAATTACTCAAGAAAGAAAAGTATGATGATGAAAAATTTTACTTTTAGGAGTTCTAAACAACCAGTCAGGATAAAAAGGTTCATTCTGAGCTAACGATGTGTTCTGAGAGCTATAAGTAATCAATCCAGTGCTGTTATCAATTAGCCTAAAAGAAAAGTTTTAAAAATTTAAAAATAAGTAAAATATAAGGGGGGGTCCACTGTGTACTTAGGTCCACTGTACCCTGGTCTCCCCTATATAATCGTAATACATTTTGTATTCATGCATTTTTGCATAAGAGTGCAACACCTAATGCATCAAGATATTTATAAAACCAGTTATAGTATGAACGCACCTCATTTGCCACGTTTGACGTACATTTTCCGACTTGTTTAATCCCGCATTCAATTAATGCAAAAAAGCCCTAGCAGTAGATAACAGACACAGGAAGACTTATCCGGATAATTAGATCTCAAAAATACCTGATAGCTGTAATGTGACAATTTAGGCATGCGGGTTTGACATTTTAAGAGAAGGTGAACGAAAAGCTTGGAACAAAATAGACTTTTTTAACTTTTAGGTATTTTTTTAAAGAGAACAATTTAAATATTTGAATGCTATATCGTTTCATCCAGCTAACATACCATTTCTCTATTTGCTTTTGAAAATAAGTTATTTAAAGGCACAGGTGACATCTCGACAGCGTGAGCGAAGCATATTTAGCATAAGGTTTATATCATGCAATTTATTTCGAAAGATGTATAACAAGTTTTTTCAAAATCAAATTCTCTTAAAATAGATGTATATTTTAATTTATTTATAACACAAAAAATGCTGGTTATTAATTTTATTCGTAATTTATAACTGCTTAATTTTTATTTAACTCTATCTAAATCTCTATGGTTATAGATATGGAAAGTATACTTTTCTAAAAAAGTATTGCAAAAAGAGCCTTTAAATCTTGCATAAATATTAAAATTATATCATTTAATAATAAGAGGAAACATTTTCCCTTTTTAGTGTTCCGTACATCAAAAGTAAAAAGAACCCTTACAGGATCGCTTTGTTGCCCGTCTGTCTGTCAAGATTTTTTTTTTCTCGGGAACGGATTAATATCAAATAATAAGATACATGGTCCCGTTCCTGTGTACAAATTTCGAGTTCCAAGGGTGTATTCCAATCCAGACTGCTTATTTTCTGATTCATTTTTGAATTCTTTTTTGCTCTCAAAAGCATCAAACTGGGAAATTCTCTTATTTAGAAACTACATAATGTGCCGTGCTTCTCGATTTTTTGATAAATGCAGAAAATATTGTAAAATATACTGTCAAAGTTGACGTTTTGAACCGAATTTCCCGAAGCGGGAGATCTGGGAATGAAAAAAATGACCATGCTGAGAAAATAATTGTTTAAAACTCAAATTCTAATTAATTGAGCAAAAAATGAAATCACACGGCCTCTTATATGTATCTTCAAAAATCACCTCAGCAAGTTTCATTCTTTTACTTTTAAAAATGAGTCTGAAAATGTATCAGAAAAATTCGAGCTGTGGAAAAATATTTTTTGGAATACACCCTTAATGCAATAAAAAAGTTACGACCTTAAAAACTGCGTTTATGGAAAATTCACGCAATAAATATGCATAGAATTATAAATTGATTTTGTCTTTACGTTATGAGATCTTACTTCGTGCCAAATTTAAAGGTTCTAGGTCAACTGGAAGTTCCTATAGGACACTTCTCGTTGGCATAGAATCTTGAAATTTGGCACAAAGAAAGGTCTTATATAGTACGTGTAAAGGAAAAAAAATCCGAAAATCATTAATTTATAGTAGTGCCATGTTGACTTATTAGTGAGAAACTCGTGAATTTCTATAATCAGGACTAACGTCAAATTCCTTGGCGAAATTTTGCCAAATGTGGCGGGAAAAGATAGGTCGCCATAAATAAAGCCAACAATAGCTGACTAATTTTTTTCGAAATTCACATTCAAATTCAATATAGACGAAAACCGGAAATCTTTTATAATCGGTTTCCACGCATATTAGCTTCGCGTGTTTGCATAAAATTAGCTGAATTCATAAAAACAAAGAGTAGGGAAGCTACATTTTATTTCCAGCACAGGCTGGAAAAACTTTTATAACTCTAGCCTATCAGGAAGTGTGGAAAAATAGATTACAAAATTCCATTACAAAAACCAAGTTAAGCTAAACTAGTTGGATGTGCCAATCCCAAAACTTTCTTCTATCTCATATATCTTAATATTTCAAAATGTTGTTACAAATGTCAATATTTCATTTCTATTAGTTCAATACTATACAGGGGCGGATCCAGAGAATCCATACAAAAACCAAGTTAAGCTAAACTAGTTGGATGTGCCAATCCCAAAACTTTCTTCTATCTCATATATCTTAATATTTCAAAATGTTGTTACAAATGTCAATATTTCATTTCTATTAGTTCAATACTATACAGGGGCGGATCCAGAGAATCGTTTTGGGGGGGGGGGGCGATACCGAGTGACCTATAATCAACGTAGTCATAATTTCTGTTGCTCAAATCCTTCCTTGCAGTTAATTATTAAATGAATATGAATTAATTAATGCTATTTGAAAATATTACAGACTTTCGATTATCCGACATCCGATTAACCGAAACACTCGGTTATCCAACACTCTTATTATATAATCCCGCCCTCTCCTCAAAATATCGTTTATTGTTACTTAGGTCGTAAAATTAAAAACGTTATAACAGAATTTATTTATTAAATGTCTTTTTTTTTTTTTTTTTTTAACTCTTGTACTATAGTAATTATTTATCTTATTTTTTGTTCTTTTAGTTATAGTGAACAACCTTAATAACACAAGCATGCGATGATACTGTTTTTTAACTTTTGAAAATTGATTTTGATGTATTTTTTAGCACTGAATCAGAAAATGACCTTCATTTTTAACCACCACGTCACGATTTTCGCAAATCGTAAATTTCAAAGTTAAAAAGTAAAAAATAGCGAAAATCTCTCAAAGCAATTTGCAAAGCCTTAACAAAAGAAGGTAAATGTTTTAACCCTTCACTGCACGACGCGTTATATCTGGCACATACCTTATAATTTTCATTATGTTTCATGAATTTGGCTAATATGATCACTCTAACTGATCAAGAACAATTCAAAGCATGTAATAACACTTATTTTGTCCGTGTCAAACGGCTGCATTATACGAAAAATTAGAATTTGTTCTTCGGAAACAAAGAAAATTTCAATCAAGTTATTAATGTAAGATTTACTTTCATTATTTTTACTGAATACTTAAAAATATTAATATAATAATTGTTGCAGAGTGTTAAGCAGATAAAATTTATTAATTTAAGCTCATTTAGTTGCAAAATATAGCAATACAATATTTTAAAACCCTAAATGTGTACATATGGCAGACACCATAAAATATCAAATTTTAGATGAAATTTTGAAAATTATTTATTTTTGACAATTTTTCCTATTATTAGACCGATATATAGATTTCAAATAAAAAATTTCGTAAAAATAGGAAAATTCGTGCAGTGAATTGTTAAATACATCTGCGACAAATTTTTCAGACTTATCAACCGCCAAAATAAAAGAGAATACCGAGATGAACCCCATAGAGAAGATTAAAAGAAAAGCACAAAGCAGAGCATGAGCAGTTCAAATAAACTTCCACGCATGGAATAAAATTATAAGGATTTTAAATACAGAATATTTTACTTGTTTAACTGTAAAAATCCATAAAAATGAATAAATTATTATGAAAAATGTTACGTCTATTTTATAGTAGCAGATTTTCGCAATATTTCGACTTTTTAAAAATTTAAATATTTGCGATTTGTGAAAAATCCTGACGTGATAATGGTATGGTAAAAAATGAAGGTAATTTTTGGATTCAGCACTAAAAAATACATACGAACCAATTAGAAAGAAGATAAAACCAAAAGAGGATAATCTCTGAAAAAGTATCCCCTTCAGAAATCTGAAGAGCCCTTAACATCCTTGAAAGTCAAAATGCGTCATCTTGTCATCTAAGTGGTGTGTATACCTCTTCACAGGCGCGGATCCAAGGAAGGGGGAGATCACCCCGATCTACCTCCCCCCTTGCTTCAAAAAATGTAAATCCACCGATTATCGCGAATTTCGACAAATGTTCGCCGAAAAAAATCAATTTCGTCAATCGTTCGCCGGTCAAAAAATTGCGCAAAAAACGCGAATTTCGTCAAAGGATCGCGCAAAAAACGACATTTTCGTCAAAGGATCGTGCAAAAACGTGAATTTCGTCAAAAGATCGCGCAAAAACGTGAATTTCGTCAAAGAAGCGCGGAAAAAAAGTGAATTAAAAAATTGGGCATTTCGTCCAAGAACGACAGAGGAAAAACGCGAATTTCGTCAAAGGACCTCGAAAAAAAAACGCGGATTTCGTCAAAAAATCACACAAAAAACGCAAATTTCGACAAAGGATCGCAGAAAAAAACGCGAATTTCCTCAAAGGATCGCAGAAAAACGCTAATTTCGCGAAAGAATCGCGAAAAATACGCGAATTTCGCCAAAGGGGCACGGAAAAAATGCACAATTAGCACCAGGAGGAGATTCCCCTAGGCGCGCATCCACGATCTCCCCCCCCCCCCCCCCCAAGATATAAATCCAACGCTTTTAATGGCAGTTTTTGCGTAACAGACAGACAAGCAAACGAAAACCAAATACTTTTCGGGTGTCAATGGACCTCACTGACTTTCGGCAATTAGTGAACAAAATAGGATTATGTCCTGTCAAAAGGCATATGACACCATAATTTTTTACACTAATGGGTAGAGGTGGGGGACGATGCCACTTCGTGTACCTTTTGTTGAATCTCTACAACAGAAATTGACAACGTTATGCATATCCCTTTAAAGTGTTGGAACTTTTTCGTTCTTTCAAAGAAGCTGCAATTCTAATTTCTGTATAACGATATTTTTGAAGAGTGCTTTATTGTTTGAGAAAAGAATGGGATACATAGCAATTTCCAAAGAAAGAAAGAAACAAGAAAACGAAAGGTCCTTTGAAAAATCCAAGCATTTTAATGCTTTCTGAAGAAAACCAATAATGTGTAAAAAAATGTACTGTTATTGCCACCCACATTGGTAAATTTGAAGGGGTATTTGGTGAATGAAAAAAAAAGGATTACGTCCTAATCCTAGTCAGTTAAAAGCTAAAATGCGTATGGTGGGTTGATTTCTTAAAAACTAACTTGGTAAATTTGTTCTTCCCTTCTTTGTCCCGATCGACCCCCACCCCCCAACCCCCTCCGTGGATGCGCGCCTAGGCGAATCTCTTCCCGGTGCTAATTGTGCGTTTTTTCCGCGGCCCTTTGACGAAATTCGCGTTTTTTCAGCTATTCTTTGGCGAAATTTGCGTATTTTTTTCGCGATTCTTTGAAGAAATTCGCATTTTTTTAAAGATCTGCTGACGAAATTAGCGATTTTGTGCGATTTATTCGCGAAATTAGTATTTTTGCGCGATTCTTTCGCAAAATTAGCGTTTTTTGCGATCCTTTGGCGAAATTCGTGTTTTTTCGCGATCCCTTGACGAAATTGGCGTTTTTTGCGCGATCCTTTGACCTGTGAACGATTGACGAAATTAATTTTTTTCGGCGACCATTTGTCGAAATTCGCGACAATCGGTGGATTTATATTTTTTTTTGGGGGGGGGCGATCGTCCCGATCGCCTCCCCTCCGTGGATCCGCGCCTGATACTATATCAATTCTGACTTTCATCGTAAATTTCTGCTTCAGTCAATTAATCGGAGTAAAAACGAGTTAATCTCATCATGATATTTAATAAAATCAATAGTTTTCGTTATTCTGTTCTACATTAGCTGTTCCCGAATAGTCGGCTTATCAGGATGGGATGTTCCCGTCGCTTCGCGAGCAGCTGATGTACAATAGAATTACGAAAAATCAAGAAATTAACACAAAAATCGCTATTATACTGCTCCCTTTCGGAGAATATTTCCAAATTCTGGGAGGACGTTCTTGCCATGGCCAAAAACATACACAAAAAATTTGGTTCAATTCTATGCTTAACTTCCTACACTTTTTGATGGTACAATATTCAAAATGGCGCAAAAGTCGCTATTACAGCGCCCCTTCCGGCGGATTTTTTCCAAATAAAGTATTACCTGCTTGACATAGCCGAAAACTTAAAAAATTGGGTCAATTCTTATGCACAACTTCATACACTTTTTGATGGTACAATCGCGACAGACAGACATTTTCTATGAAAATGTTTTTTGGGATCTCTGACCCCTAAATCAAGTAAATCCGTCGAAAACCGGAAGTCGAAAAAAATTTTGATTACAATACTTTGATAGAAGATACTTTGAGATAGAAGAAAGTAATAAAATATTATAGTTAAATAAAATTACAGCTTTACGATACAATAAAATTACAAGAAGAATCGAAGTATATTTTTTGTACATTAATCAAAACTATTTGGATGTGCCAATCCCAAAACTTTCTTCGATCTCATATATTTTAATATTTCAAAATGTTGTTACAAATGTCAATATTTCATTTTTATTAATTCAATACTATATCAACTTCGAAAGAAAATTACACAAAAATTGCTATTATAGTGCCCCCTTTCGGCGGAATATTTCCAAATTCAGGGAAGACTTTTTTGCTATGGCCAAAAACATACGCAAAAAATTTGGTTCAATTCTATGCATAACTTCATACACTTTTCGATGAAACAATATTCAAAATACCACAAAAACGCACAAAGATCGCTATTACAGCGCCCCCTACCGGCGGATTTTTTCAAATTAAGGGAGGACCTGCCAAAATCTTACAAAAAAAATTTGGTTCAATTCTATGCATAACTTCATACAGTTTTCGATGGTACAATGGCGACATAAGGACACACAGACATTTTTTATAAACATGTTTTTTGGGATCTCTGACCTCTAAAACGTGTAAATATGTCGAAAACCGGAAGTCGAAAAAAATTTCGATTATAATACTTTCTTCTATAGGGAGATAGGATGGAAGAAAGTAAAAACTACGTGCTTACTGAACTTTACAGTAATATGACTTAAAGATACGGATCCTTCAGGGTACGAGTCCTGATCACATTTGTCCAGTTTTTCTCAAAAAGAAATGGGCAAAATTGGCCCAAGGGGGTGGATGGAAATGAGGAGGGTTAAAATTTTTGAATGACGCCTTAACATAATTCTGATGAAACCAGCTCTTACAGATAAATGTCAGGACAATTTAAACATTTTTCGTTATAGCAGTTGCCAACAATTAAAATACCACAATAAAACTCTTACCACAACAATTACTTTTCTATTGCAAGATTTCCAGGTGAAAAATGAAATAGTTTGGCGAATTTAAAAAAAAGTTACTATTACGTCATAACTTTTCCATAGCAAGATTCCCACGTGAAAAATGAAAATGAAATAAATAGTTTGATGAATAAAAAAGAAAAGTGAATATTACGTCATATTGGAAATATAAGGGACGTCAGCAGGCGAATATGTAATGGCATGCAAATTTGAAAAAACGTATTGAAACATGATAAAAACCGATTATGGAAATATTGGCATACTTTAACATTTTGAGGTTCTCTGAATTTGTTTTCGCCATTTTTAAATATATTCCATATATATACATGTGTGTATGTGAGTATATTAAAAAAATGAAACTAAAAACTCGTAAAAAACGGTCAGATAAAATTGTTAAACTGTGTTATCTCTAATCTTGATTAAGTTTTTATTGGTGAAATTAGTACTTAACTTCGAAATCTACGTCCGCCAGTAGGCCGAGCCGGCAGGGATTTTTTTTTGTCTTTTATCGTGATAATGTAGGCTTGTAGGAGACAAAAGAAAAATGTCTGGATACGATAACATAAGAAAATATATATAGAATTTAATAGAGCGAAAAATGGTTTTAGATTTTAAAAAGGTGCACTGCTGATTAGCGTATCTAAAAATCTAGTAAACATGTCAAATAAAGTTTTGTAATAATAATTTATACATTTCAAAGAAAAAAATTACTTAACTCATCTTTGGTGCAAAAAATACGTGATCAACCCAAGTATAATTTTCTGTAAATTGAGGTCGTGCCGAAACAAATCTATTGGAAAGTCTCGGTGTAGTTTAAAATCGTTTCTCACTGGAAATGCAAAAAATAATAATTTTCCGGAGATAGTTTAATACAAAAATTACTGTTGCTTTGCAAAAGTACACTTTTTTCAGAAACGATGAAAAAGTTCTTCAGAGTTGAATTTATTATTATTTTAATTATTAGTTTAACTTACAAATACGAACATTTATATTTTTCACAGGTATATTTTTAAAAAAGCTTTTTATTTAAATGCATGAATACAATAAACATAAACCAAAAGTGCAAAAGATTAATTAAATTTCTTAGAATATTTTTCGAGTTAGAGTATATTTCCATGGAGTTATTTTCCTTAGTTAGAAATACCAAAGTAATGCAGCATAATATTTAATCATAATTAGAGGCAACCTATTATAAATGGCGTGCTTTCTGATTTTATACATTGCAATTTTATAGAATTAAAGTTCGTGCTTTTTAAATTACATTCAAGTGTTTAAACAGCAAGCGCGGATCCAAGGGGGAAGTCATGAGGGTCATGACCCCCCCCCCTTCTTCTAAACGAAAAAAAGATACAAAAACACTTTTTTATGAAATAAATATTAAAGTTGTTAAAAAAAATCTCGCTCAAGACCACAAATACTTCTGACACACAGAAAGTAATTCAAATGGAAATGCATAAAATTTTTCTTTCAGGCTAATGTCAGACGAACGTCTTTTTGCACGATTTTTCCCTACATATCATCCCTACACAATGCTAGCGGCATTGTGTGTGAGGGAAAAAAGTGTATAGGGGAAAGCATGTAGGGAAAAAAGTGTGCATAAAGTCGTTCGTCTGACATTAGCCTTAAGCGCCAAAAATCGATCAACGTTTTTCATTTTTTATATATATATATATACGTATATGTGATACAGCTTCAATTACAACTAATTGGTCTTTTGATCATCTTTTCGTCACTGACGAGTTACGAAAATCAAATTAAAAGGCTAGTTTTGACAACAAACTTTTCTGGAAAATCTTGTGACTTTATAAGAAAATGGGAAACTGTTCGATTTCTTAGTATCCGAATAGAACTTCAGTGGCGCCCCAGGATTACACTTTGGAGGGGGGTAACATATTTAGAGGTATACACGTGCCCTGGGGAAAACATTATTCGGGGCACTCCTTCTATTATTTGAAATTTTTCGTAAATTATGCTGAAGTGACTAAAATTAAACTTCATACCTATTGTATGTATACATAAATTTCGTACCAAGTACTCACATCTATATACAGAAGAGTACAAGAAAGGTAACTTTAAGAAACAATAGAATACACTTTTTTTTATTATAGGTGTATGTGAATACTAGGATAAATGTGAGTCGTTAAAATGTAAATACAGTTCTTTCAGGCATTATTGGCTATTTGTGTTAATACTAGTGATGTAACGAATAGTGATTTGGCCGAATAGCCGAATACCGAATATTTGGCCAAGTTTTAAGCCGAATACTGACTTTAATATAAATGACTTTTATTTTAATTGTTTAATTTTTTTTTCAATTTTAAAATAAAAAAATAAATTAAGGACTAATTGAAATTATTTTTTTGTTTGAGTTTTCAAAAATCATAACAGCTGAATGTATTTTTTGTTATACTTTAAATGTCTTAAAAAATACTTTAAAGATAACATATGACTTTTAAAAATGTAAATAATAATTTAATTCATAATTTTTTATTTAATCCATAGACAGTTCTAGTAATTTATATATATATACTATCTAAAATAGAACTCATTACCTCTGTAAAAATGAAACTTTTTTTATTTTAGTAAAATCCTTTCACCCCCTAAAAGTAAGAACTTGCATGTGTCCTCTGTCTTTTTATATCCTTTTTCATGCAACTTAAACTTAGTAAATTTACACTTTGTATGTCCAAAAAAAAAAAAAAAAAAAAAAGGTTATTTTCTTAAAATATAATTATTCATTCCATTAAAATATTATATATTCTTTTCTGCTACCAAGATATACTTTTCTCTTTTCTTTCTCTCAAAATTAACAAGCCCCTCATAATACTTCCTCCACCCCATATTTCAGAATGAGATCTTTTTCTTATAATTAATGTATTTAGGTATAATTTTTTAATATTGTTTGTCGAAAATATTTAAAATCATATTTCGTTTTGATTTTCTGGAACATATCTAACCAAATATCTTAAAATATTCGGCCAAATATGCCACTATTCGGCTACAGGTATTCGGTTAAATGTCCCACTATTCGGCCACAGGTATTCGGCCGAATATCTGTTCAATATTCGGCTGGCCGAATATTCGGCAAAAGGGCCGAATACCGAATAGTGGCCGAATATTCGTTACATCCCTAGTTAATACTTTTCTACTTAACTTAATTTTTGTATTCAATCAACATGGATGTGGGTGATTCCATCATATGGAAAAGCAAGTGGTGGCATGCATTTAATAATAGTAGCAACAAATTTCAATACTTGTTATGTTGTAACTGCATTCCTCACGATACCCTAAAGTACTTTGGTATAAAATTTCCTATTATGACAAATCCTTTTAAACAGAAAGCAACAGATAACAGATTTGTGAGTTTACAGTAATATTTAAATTAAATTTATGTATTAAAAAATCCTTATTAAATCAGAAAGGAAGAAATTAAAAACCACAAAATGAAAAACACTTTAAATTAGAATCTGTGAAATTCGCTTGATTTACAACATAAAATATTCGAACAATTAAGGAGAGAAAAAAAACTTAAGATAGCATCTCAATTAGAGAAACAATATCAATGAGCAATCTGAAAACTTATAGCTGCCCCGCAGGCCCTACGACGTGCCCAGATCTGGCCCGCACCCGGTCCAATTTTCTTTTCATTTGACTTTATTGGACAAGACGGCTCGGGTTCTGACTTACATTTTTTTCTGCTGACTTAAGGGTCCTGTCCCTGCCGGCGAAGACACTCACGAGCTAATGCTAATCCTATGGGGAGGGATTTTTCTAATATCTCGTTTGCATTTCGACATTTTTAAATAATTTTTTTTTTTTTTTTTTTTTTTGCATTGGATAGCCGAGGTCCGTCTCTACAGCGCACCTTGGTTACTTTTTTGATTTTGGTCGCAGATATTTTTAATAAAGTTACTTTCATTTTCAAAACCGGTTCTGAAAATGGAAGTGTCATTCTAAAAAATATCTGCAACCAAAATCGAAAAAGCAACCAAGGTGCGCTGTAGAGACGGACCTCGGCTATCCAATGCAAAAAAAAAAAATATTTAAAAATGTCGAAATGCAAACGAGATATTAGAAAAATCCCTCCCCATAGGATTAGCATTAGCTCGTGAGTGTCTTCGCCGGTAGGGACAGGACCCTTGCCAGAGGGAGCTCTGAAGAATTTTATGGGGTTAATTCTGAATGCTTTTAACATGTTTGTTAATGAATGAAAAACTGTACCTAAAATGTGTCTTAATTTTTATGATTTTTAGTGCGTTTCTGTATTTGAATAAGTTTAAAGTGTGTTTGCAATCAAACGATTTAAAGTTTTGTTATGTTTTTTTATGTTATGAATGTTAGAGTAGGAGGTTGCTCAGCCCACCCTGCCTCTATCTGGTTACAGCCCTGGTCTTGAGAAATACTACAGCATACAATGTTATGTGCGTAAAAAGTTCATTTCATAAATAAAATACGTTCTTAAAAAAATTTCGTCAAAAAACGTAAAAAGTACAGGCAGTAAGTTGACGGAACACCCCTATGATTCGAAGAGATTTCTCTTTTATTTGAAGAATTTTCTGTCCTTTGACTAGAGAATTTGTAGAAATTTCAGGTTCACGACTATTTAGCGTTTTGAGGGGGAAAGTAATACGTAAAAATTCCTTTTCTTACACTGAAAAAAAAAAAAAAAAGACAAATGTTTCTTAAAACAGGAAAATATAATATAACCACGAACGAAAATGTACTCTTCCGATTTACCCACGATTACGAAAAAAATTCTTTATCTTTAAAAATCTCAGAAACCAATATGTTTTCAAGATTTAAAGAAGCATTTATAGAAACAGAGTTTCTTTTGCTGCCGCTGACGTGCGAAACGTTAAAGAATAATTTGTCTAATATATTAATCAGTTATTCCAACCAAGAATGTGTTTTTCGGATGTATCCATTCTCAAGTAAACATTTTCATGTTTAACAAACAGGATTTACAGACAAACACAATACACTAACAGCATGCATATTAACATTAAAATGAATATTAATTTGTTACTCTTGCATGACAAATTCAATTACGCATGAAAACGTTTAATGAAGAATGGATAGCAGGATAGCATCATAAAATACCGATATTCCGGTTTCAGAAATCTTACACTAAAAAACTACTTGGGAATGTTTCTGAAAATTAGTGGGAACTTTGCTTTTATAAATGCTTCTTTAAATCTCAAAATATATTGGTTACTGAGGTTTCTACAGATAAAGAAACAACCCTCTAGAATGCTTTCCATGAAATGGGATTTCAATGGGGGAAAATATACAGTTTATTCTTTCTCTAGACTACCCGTGATGTCTATTCTCTTTCTCTACGTAGCATGTTTAAAAAAAACTCACATTTATTTAATTCGTAAATATTAAACATGCTAGTATTTCGAATTTCATCAGAAAATTTATAAACGAGAAAAAATTGTGAGACAAAATGAATATTTAAAAACATTTCCGATTTTTAAAAGACCTATTAAAAAAAATAATAGTTTTCAAATTTTAGAAAACTTTAAATAACTAGTCTAGTCTCGGGGTCTGGGAGGGGCCCCAGCCCCCTTAGCTCCCCCTGTGGGTTCGCCTTGCAAATTTTATGCATTTAACGAATATACCTGCAAATTTTATGCATTTACGACTGAAAATATTACTTCGTTTATGTGTCATGAAACAGCCAATTTAGAATTGTAGAAAACTTAAGATATAAGAATTGATATAACAGTTGTGACCCCCTCTCTTTCCTACAGAGACACCCCCCCCCCCCCCCCTAAATGGAAAGTTGAATCCGCCCCTGTTAAATAGGCGTCACAAAAGAAGGTTCAAAGAGAAAAATAGTTATTTAATGTAAGGAAGGATTCAAATGTTAGAAAAAATATTGTGAATTAGCAAAAAATTAAAATTTACATGGTTAGAATGGTAATTTCGGATATTTGTAACTGCAAGCATATAATTTTCTAAATCTGTATGATGGTTACATGCCAAACACTAGAGAAATTTCAGAACATTTTTGGTCTTTCATCTTTTTTTTTTCCCACGTCTCGGGGATTTTTGAAACGTGAAAAATGAAGACATTTATAATCTGGTTTAGGTTTTGATACACTTATAATAATAACGATATAAAAAATAGAAAAAGGTTTAAGAATTGGGAAATGATTAAATGTATACAGTATAGATATGAAATGACCATAAATGAAAGTTATAAAAGAATTTTTTTTTTTTTTTTTAATAATAACTGATTTAAACTAAACTTTTTTTTTTTTTGCAAAGTAAAAAATTTAATTTTAAAAAATCTTATTTTAGTGTTTATAACAGGGTGAAAACATTTTTATAGTATCGTAAATTAGGGTGTTTATTCAATTGGCAATCAGCCAAACACTTGTTTCGTCATTTCATGCTAATTTGTATTTTTATTTTTTCTCTTGGAAGTCTTTTTAATACGCCTGCATTGCCGTAACTACACAATTTTAATTTATGAGAGAATCATCTGGTTGTTTTTAAATGTAAGTGCTTTTAATAATCTAGAAGATTCAGGAAAGGAAATTAAATCTTCGTCTTTTGTGAATACTATTTATTTTTCATTAAATATTTGTACACCATTGCCTTAAATTCCAACCAGCTATGATATTGACAAATTGGTAAAGAAATTGAAAATTGGCTTTCTAATTTCAGTGCTTGATTTATTGTAGATTTATTTTTATTTCTTTTCCATTTAGCTAAGGAAAAAGGGGGGAAATCGATAAATAATAATAACAATAATATGTTTTTGTAATAAGAAAGGGTTTTACAAAAAATATTACACATCCCACAACTTTGACTTTTTTTTTTTTTTTTTTTTCAAAATTTTAAAGCTAGTTTTTGGTATTATTGTTATAATATTGTTAGGGGAAAAAAAAGGGGGGGGGGAGAGAGAGAGAATAAAGAGAATTCGGTAAAATTTTAGAAAGTCTTAAATGCACAAAATTTTCAAGTATTCTTATTCATATACAAAGAAGTTGAATAGCATTTCACTATTTCTTTTAAAGGCTAAGAGACTTTTAGTAACTTTTAGACTTTAAGTCATGTCAAAGTTGGAAATTTCAGTCGATTTTAGAGACAGAATTACTGGTGTACAATCGATTATGGAAATAATACGTTTATTTAAAAAATAATAATAAATAAATAAATGCAATTCAATTCTAAAACACAATAATATTAATGTCTGCAAGTTTCATGCACATAAAAATAGATTTTTTAATGTGTGTCAGAAAGATTCGCACTGTCCAGCTGTATTATTATTATTTAGAACAACCTTGAATATATTTTAACCGTTAACGAATAAAACACATTTGGACAATAAAAATTAGTTGCAGCGAACATGTAGGCATTTGTTCGTTAAGGGTTAATTCAAAATACTGCAGAATTATATTACATAATATTATTAAAACTCAATTTTAAACTGAATATGTTTCAGTTGTATTGATTGGTTGTTTAAGTTGAAAATAAGTGCAAATAATAATAAATGTTATGTAAATAAAAGTATTTTTCTTGCTGCATGTTTAAGCATCATGCATTTAAACAAGCATTTTAACTTTTTTTTTTTTTTTCAATAAAATGCAAAATATATACTACATTTTAAATCATAAGTGAATTTTAACACACAAATTCCTTACAAAAAAATTTATTTGAACAAGGGCTATTTCAGAAGGCATCTCATTGATTGGGGGGAGGGGGGAGAGTAAAGGTTATGAAGAGCTCATTAAATATTGAATGTAAGAAAAAATAGAAGTATCACAAAATAGCAAAAGTGAAAAACATTCTTTATATTTAAATGGAAATAACTTACCATGTTGACTTACAGAAAATCAATTTGATATGTCAAAAGTACAAAATACAAATTCTTATAATAACTTTTTTTTTTTTTTTTTTTTTTTTGCATTAAAATAAGTTCTCAAAAAAAAAAAAAAATTTAAAGTACATTTAACACTGATAACAATGAATTTCTACTTTAGCGAAAGCGTATATGAATTGCATATATCTACAGATAAAATTTTGCTATTAAGTAAAAGTCATGTTGTCTTCTTAATAGCAGCAAAGTGTTTGAAATATTACAAAAAACATCAATCTGTTGAAATTTTTAAACATATAAATTAAAAAATATAAATTTCGATGTGTTTTTTAATTTATTTCTACTTTAATATTTTAAAAGAAATTATAATCGAATACTTAAAAAAGGGTTGAAATCAATTTGTTGAAAATTTTAAACATATAAATTAAAAAATATAAATTTCAATGTGTTTTTTACTTTATTTCTACTTTAAAATTTTAAAGGAAATTGTAATCAATATATACTTTTAAAAAAAGGGGGGGGGGGGGGGGGGGTAATCAATCTGTTGAAATTTTTTAAACATCTAAATTAAAAAATATACATTTCAATGTGTTTTTTTAATTTATTTCTACTTTAAATTTTAAAAGAAATTATAATTGATATATACTTAAAAAAAGGGTTGGAATCAATTTGTTGAAACTTTTAAATATATAAATTAAAAAATATAAATTTCAATGTGTTTAATTTATTTCTACTTTAAAATTTTAAAATAAATTATAATCGATATATACTTTTAAAAAGGGGTTTTGGGTGGTAATCAGACAATTCATTGTTCATTGCATTGCTAGTTTATTAACAGCATAAAGAATATTAATTCAAATAATTTATATTTATACACACAGAGTGGAAACTTTCTTTTATTAGCATATAGAAAGAAGAAAATGAACAAAACTAAAATCTTTTTTTAAATAAAAGACGTAGTTTTAATTACTTAGTTTATCTTATAATACAATCTTTTCCATGTATTTTCGACTTTACAAAAATGTATATGTTTGTAAAAAAAAAAAAAAAAAAGCAGGTAAACATTACAAATTGAGAGCTTTAGTATAAATATATATCATGAAGGAGGCTCAAGGATAGGAAGAACAACTTTTACGGTTTTGTTGCATTTAGTCCTTAGAATTTTAATATGACAGATATATATATATAATGGTTATATGTATATTAAAAATCAAAGAAGGAGTTGAGAGAAAGAGTGAAAAGTGTTTGTGAAACAACAGAGTTTGAAATCAAACCTTAAAGGAAAAGACAATGGATCAATCTCAAGGAGAAAGCAGTCTATTTGAGCTAGTTTAGTTGTCTTTTGCTGTGACTTATCATTGTAAGTAAACAACAACAACAAAAATCATTATATGAAAAGCTCACTCATTTGAAACAAAGCAATCAATCTATGAATTTCTAGCTTTTCTGATGATCTACAGTACATAACATTACAAAAACGTATAAGTTGCTTAAAAAAGGCATTTATCTAAAGGACAAGTGTAACTCATAATTTTTTTTTTTCAAAACCAGGTAAACATTATAAATTAAGAGCAAAATCACGCGCCTGTGTAACTATATTACACTTAAGACTAAAAACAGCACCTTCTTAAATGATATACAGTGAAAAACCTTTACAGCAAAGTGGAAAGGAGTGTGAGCATTATTTGTTATATGCAGACTTCATTATAACCGGTTTCTTTACAACATACTGAGATTTTGAAACACTGGTGTAGCTACATATTCAATATCCTGGAGCAAATAAAACCGGTGGCCCACTTTACTCTCTAAAAAGTTATAGTAAAATTTGTTTTGAAGTTTAAAAATCATATTGCAGAAGTATATATTTCGATTTAAAACCATAATACTTAATGTATTGAAATGCAATAAAATTAAAAATAAAGTATAGGTCTTTAAGTGCAAAGTACTAGATATTTTGCTAGGTAGTTACACAGGCTTCATACGATCCTTGAATTTTAATACCATAATTTCTGAACAGTAATATTTGCCTTATATAATCTCTCATTAAATAAGATCAATATTACTATCCAGAAAAAGTGACACTCAGATTATTAAAGAAACAGTCAAATCCTTTGTCAATCAATTAATCTATGAATTTCTAGCTTTTATAATGATCTACATAACATTACAAAAAACTACACAATGAAACACACGGTAAATACTAATACATGCAAATTATATTGACAAAATATTATGCATGATTAGTTTCCAATTAATAATTTCAAAATTTTCTCACTGTCTTGTACACAAGTCAATCAATAACTTTCTCCAGATCAAGTTGCCAAGCTATTGACCTTTCAATCGATTTAGTGGCAAATAGCTAAATCAATTTCCTGACATGCTGCTTCTTACATTACTTTTGATTAATAAAACACACATACTACAATATATACTAAAACGCATATACACACATAAATAACGCCCACATTCAACTGTTAAAGGCATAATAAATATTATACAGACATTCATACAATAAATACAATAAACCCAACTGCAGTAAAAAAATAGGCAGAGCCAGAAATTGAACCTGGGACCATAGCGCACTAGGATGTTGCTCTAATCACTAAGCCACTCCGGTCGATACCTGGGTCTGCAATTTTTCACTAATAAACCGTGTTGGAAAAGTCACCAGCTATCAATCAGATAGCCTTGGATGACGGGACAACAAAGAATAGATTTTACTATTACATCGATCTACAATGTACTATAAATATAACACACATACTACAATATATATTACAACACACGTACACACATAAATAACGCCTGCACTCAACTGTTAACCCCTTGAGGGGCGGTGGGATATATTATATCCCACGTGATTGAAACAAGATTCGCACCACAAACTTTTAACTAGATTTTATATTTTTAACTTTGGGGGGAAAATGTTGAAAAATTGTTTTTCCTTATTTAAAAATAATTTTTTTCGATTATTCAGGCAAGAATTCAATATTATAGAGATTGTTGCTTGCCCCTCAAAGGGTTAAAGGTATATGTAAATATTATACAGACATACATACAATAAATATAATAATATTCCAGTTGGGTTTATTGTATTTATTATATGTATAATATTTATATATACCTTTAACAGCTGAATGCAGGTGTTATTTATGTATGTATGTAAGTTTTAATATATATTGTAGTATGTGTGTTTTATTATATATTGTAGATCGACAAAATTGTAAAATCTATTCATCATTGCCCCGCCATCCAAAGTCAGATGATTGATGGCTGGTGACTTTCCCAACATGGTTTATTAGTGAAATATTGCAGACCCAGGTATCGGCCAGAGTGGCTCAGTGGTTAGAGCAACAGCCTAGTATGCTGTGGTCCCAGGTTAGATTCCTGGCTCTGCCTAATTTTTCACACCAGTTGGGTTTATTGTATGTATGTCTGTATGATATTTATATATAGTACTTTTGATTAATTTAAGATTTTAAAGACATAGTTCTCTTATCATTGGCATCAGTGATAAAATTTTTAAAAAAAATCAGGCATACTGAAATAATATCCAGTTAACAATAAAAATCAGCATTAAAAATAAACATTGTGCACAGAAGAATTTTCGGTACTTTTCAGTTAACCGGGTGCCAGTGTTATATATACATATATATGTTCATTTCTAAATCATCTTTAGAACTTTATCAATTCCTTCATATATTTGTGATTTCAAATTTATTATTTACATGTATGTATATATACATATATATATACATATATTTATATGTGTATATGTAGACTAGATGTATATGAATATATATGTATATTTACATATATGTATGTATATAAATATGTATATATTACACTGGCACCCGGCTAACCGAAAAGTACCGAATTTTCTTTAATTAAAAAATAAATACAGTAGACTCCTTCAAATCCACAAATGCTTAAAATCTGCACATCATTGTGGATGTAAACAATGAAACTTTCAGTTCAGGTGTAGGGATAAAATTAGACTTTTTTATTTTTATATCATTCTGTAGGTTTGAAAAAAAATCAAGGTATTGCTGATAACACTAGCAATCGCAATCTTTTTACCAAATATATTTATGTATTAATCCAGCTTTTCTTTGTTATTAAGTCTGGCTAAATCTGAAATAAAATTTCCATATTTTATGTGAATTAATAGGATATTTTTATGACGCAAGTTTTATTGAATAATTCAAGATAAATGTATCTCATCTTCTCGTACATTTAAAAATTATACATTATTAATTATTTATTTGACAGTTTACTCTTAATAATTTAATCATTTTTAAAAGTAGCTTACTTTTTATTATTTTAGTTTATTACTTTACTTAATTTTAATATTTTACTATGTTGCAAGCATTTATTATAATTTTGATTGCATTATTACATTCAAATTACTCTTTAAAAATATAACCAAGGCAATGACCAGATATGCACAAAATTCTAAAATCCATACAACTTCAGGTCCCAAGCTGTGTGGATTTGAGAAAATCTACTGTATATGTTTTAAATCGAAATAGTTTAGGTTCAAAAGTATTTGATATATGCCTCAATTGTAACAAGAAAATCTGTCAAACAAGTTATTGATCGAAAACATCTGTCAAATACAAAAAATTATATCAATATTTTATTTTGTTCTTTCCAATATTGTGTCCAAAGTAGTTTGCTCCAAGGTACTCCTCTCTTTTGAAAGGAATTTTAAAAGGTTTGATTTTGATTTATATGATACTTTGATATAACAGGCTTGCATTATGTGGGTTCTACTATATTTAAAAGTATTTACATAGTCAGTCAAATCAGCATAAAAAAAATTAATTACATCATTGTTATATAGTATATTTGAAATAAAAAATATTTTGGTAACTTTATTTTAAAAAACAGAAGTGGTATAAGAAATAATGTGAGAAATAAAAAAAAATAAGTGAAGCATAAGAAAAAAGTTATAAAAGGTACTACTTGATTATCCCGTACACCAAAAAACTGCCGCCAAACTATAAGATTAAATGCCAATAATGGCTAATTGTAAATGTCACATTCACTTGACATTAAATATGTTACACGTGTTTCTTACACCATCAAGTGATTTTTAATTGAGTTTTATTTGTATTTTTATTAATGTTTGACTAATTTATTTGTTCTTTCGTTATTTAAAATAAAAATTAGGTCAATTTGTATAATTTGGCGAATAGTTTGGAGATTTATATAATTTGGCAAAAATGGTCGACAGGATAATCAAGTAGTACTCTATAAACTTTTTTTTCTTAAGTTTCTGAATTTAATCTTCTTTTTTTTTTTTAATTGCAGTTTACAACTAAATTCAGACGATATCAAGCTTTAAGATAAATTCTTAAATGAACAAATAAGCACAATATCAGACAGTTTCCTACTTGCATTTCCTTCTTTCATATCAGGGCTTGAGAAAACCAAATAAATATGACTATATGTGATTATTACCTTTTGACTGAAATTTTACTTTGTTAAATATTGTTTGATTCTCTTTACATTTAAATTCTATTATATTAGACGGCTAAAATCATATCAATTTCATAGTAATTAAATAAAGCATATTTTTATGTTAAACGAGCACAAATGTCACCAGGAGCAGCTTTTGTTTTTCACGTGTGTAATATTTGAAGCAATGTTTTGATGTTCATTACGTCATGATGATGTTGTTCAAATAACATAGTTTTACAGTATTATTTTTTATTTTTATTTATTTATTTTTGTATTTTAATAAAATGAAGGTACTTTTATATTAGCCAGATGTAGAGGATAAATCGCCAGATGTTGCTCCCATCGCCATCATTCATATTGCATTCATTTCATTTAAAATATATAGTTTTAACTCATTTCATTTAAAATGTATAAATATACAAATATTGAATAGAATTAAAATATATGACTTTCACTTATTTCATTTAAAATACAAAATACTAATAATGAAAGTTTTGTATTTGAAATGAAATGAGTAAAAGGTTTATATTTTTATTAAAATGAATGCAATACAAATTATGGCGATGAGAACAATATTTGGTGATTTATCACCTGCATCTGGCTAACATAAAAGTACCAGTTTTGTAATCAAAATCTTTAATATATTTCACTATTATTACTATTTATTTTTTTTTTTAACTTGGTAGACTGACAAAAATTTTGGGAAATTTATCAAATTGCAAATTTCTTTAGCTTTTTCAACAAGGGATGTAGTCGTAAAAAAACTAGAAGATATACACTATAAGCAAAGCGTAACCCATCTACCCAGAGAATAATATGCTATAGCTTTGTTGAAACAGAGAGTATACAGTTTCTTTAATAAATCCAGAAGGGATACAGCATATACCACCTATACTCTCCACTACACCCCTGTTTTCAATCTCATCAAAATGATTTTAAAACTAACCAAAAAAAAACAGTTGTTCTAATAACAATAAATTTGCTATTTTATTTAATAAATACCACTTTTCTCTTTTGATATCAATGCCGTATTAATCTGCTTCAAATCTGACTCTTAAGTATTTTAATGTCAGCAATCAACCTATGCAGCAGACAGAAATTATAAAGTACTATAATCCTGTTACAATAAATAACTAAGCATTTTCCTTTTATAATGGAAAGAGCAATAAAAATAATGAATAAATCAAAAAGTGCAGTCAGATATTTGTCTTGAAAAGTACAAAAGTAAAGAGAAATGGGAAAATAAAGGCTTTTCACCTAAATAAAAATATAGTTATTTCCCAACACAATAATTAGTTCATTTTAAAATATCTTCTTAGTTAATAAAAGATACATAGTTAGGCAAATCAAATTAAAAGTACTGTTTGTCAGCTATGAACTGTTTTTGCATTTGAGAATTAAACCTACAGAAGTTGTCTTATTGAAGACAGATTAGCACAAAAGAAAAAAAAAAAAAAAGTATTATTTTCTTTTCCTTTTGTGAAATATTTGGAAATTCATAGTGTAGACACTGATAAATATGAGTACAAAACTGCACCATGTAAAAAGTTCTTGAATAGCATTAAAGCAGATTAGAACAAACATAACCCACAACATAAACATTGTTACTAACTCCTGTGAAATGGCATAATAAAACAACTTGTAGAACGGTACCATAACATATATAAGCATAAGAGATAGAATGTAATAAAATCATTTGAACATAGGATCAAACAAGTATTAAAGGTGAATTTCAAAACATAGCAATCTTTTAAACATCAAATCTTGTCTATACAATTAATTTTTAATACGTAAAAGAATAAATGTATGGAAAAATATAGTAAATGCTTGACAAAGACATCATTAAACTCATTAGCTCATAAAAAAAGTGTGGATTCTCTCTACTAGAAGTCGATTAACGTTTATTTATACTTACAGAATTAAAAACAGATGATATAACAGAACTCTTCTTAAAGTACACTTTTCAAATCAACCCGCTGCAACAGCGGTTAGTCAAATCCAATCTCCAGCAAAGAGATAAAACAAGTTTAGTTTTATCAAGTATTTTTACTTCGTTCCAACAAATCCAAGAATGAAAGCAAAAGCAGAAGCCGATTTCCTGTCTTCGGCATGATGACCTAGACTCTGTTCAGGTTCGAGAATCGGGTTAACGGAGCACAGAAGAGATTGAAACATATGGAGTGAGTAAACCTTCGCACAAATGCAGCATCTGTGTCTAGTGTAAGCACTGCGACCCGGTTAGCAGAACTGAACGCCTTGGTGACTAACCGATCTCACCGGTCACTAACCGGTGGCTCCTCTGGACGCGGCCAATCACGTGGTCAAGGTAAAAACTTCTAGCGTAAAGAAGAGAAGGTTCCGTAGACGTAATGTAAATCCCCGCCAGCCAGTGAAACAGTTCATGAAGAAAACAGTAGTAGTCTCCCTTCTTAACCGGTATCACGTATTTTTTACAATTATTTTTTGAATCATCACCCCTTGTAGCCTTTGCATTTATCTATACAAATATAGTTGAAATAAAGGTTACTTAATTTACTTTTTTTTACGTATAAAGGATTTTTTGCAAAAAATTTATATAAAATGAATGGACATTATCCGCTGATCTGAGTTCGAGGATGTAAAAGTCACATGATTGGGGAAAACAAACCGGCATGTTTCCGTAGTAAAGTACGGTGAAATTTCTTTTAACTGTCTGAAAGTAAATTATTTCACCATGTGCCAAAATATTGTGCTGCGTATAACTGTTACAACAATTCAATTATTTCGTTTATAGACAAAAAAGTATTTCTTTCCATAAGTTTATGCGAATACCAAAGGCGAAAGTTCCGTAATCCGTTTTATAGCCAATGGACAATATCCGCCTGACGTCACACTTCCCCATCATGTGACTTACAGGAGATATTAGCAGATGTAACTGTAAAAATAACTACTTACTATACATTGTACTTGTTTATTTACGCTTTCGATTCAACTTTTATCGCCAAACAATGTGATTTAACGCCAAAATGTAAAAGCATGCGATGTCCACAATAATGCTGTTTCAAGTGTATGAGAGCAGTTATGGATGAAATTTTTATATTCAAGTGTAAATTATATACGCATAGTTTATGAATTTAACTTTAAAAATTGAGGCATTATAAAAATGGAGTAAAAAATCTAAATTCCAATGGAAATGTTTGCTACACACAGGAAACCCTGGTTACGAAAGTTAAATTAAATTTGCGCAAACCGATGCTGACTACAATATGTTTTATTCTTATGCCGTCAATACTTTGAGCCACTTTTTCCTGGTTCCACTCACATTTCCATTATTAAAAAATATTATATATGATTTTTCAACGTCGAAATGGAGTTGTAAACAATTAATATGAAATAATGAAGCAAACTGTATGGTTTTAAAGAGGAATTTTTTTATTTTTAAGTTTTGGAACAAAGTAGCCATGGGCGTAATTAGGGAATTTTTCCTGGGGGGGGGGGGGGGGAACGGCTCCATCTATTTGATAATTTCCAAACAATAATAGAAAACACTATTATTGTTTGGAAAACATTAATAGTGTGACAATGTTGATTGATAGTAAACTATTTGATAATTTCCAAACAATAATAGTAAACAAAACAGTAATAGTAAAAATAGTTTTGTTAAAGCTGATAATACTCAACGGAAAACTCATCTATTGATACATTCCTGGAAACGTATAGCCTATCAAAGAAATTAATTGGGTGAAACTTTCTTCTGTCTTTATACAGGTTTATTATTATTATTATACATCAAGTTTCGGCCAATAAATGTTTCAAAACAATGGCAGGGAAAGGAGAAAAAATTTCTTAATGAAGTCTAATCAACGGGTAAAATATCAAGGAGCTTAAAATTTTTAGCTTATTACAAATTTGCAAATTGAACCTAAGGACTATTAGGTGATTCAGTATACAGGTCTGCACGGGCCGGAATTTCCAGGCCCGCAGAAAAATCTGGAAAACAATCCCAGCCCTGTCTGGCCCGACTCAGTTTCTACAAAAAATTCAGATTTTTCTTAATATATACTTAAGGCTGTTCTTAAATCAAAAAGGGCAACTTTATGACCTAAGTTTTAATTTATTTTTGCTCGAAAATGCATTTGTTGTTGTTCATAAACTATCTAATCGCACTCATTTTACCTTTTTTTTTTTTTCAAACACAATAAATTTTTCAGAAAATAGCGTCAAAGTGGACGTTTTGAACAGAATTTCCGTGCGAAAGAAGATTAACCGCTCAAACTGTGTTGAAAAACGCGTTTGTCACGTAATCGAAATCACTTAAAACTCAATAGGTAATTTATTGATTAAAAAAATAAAAATGGAAATTCAGCTCGATTCCAAATCGCTGCCCTAGTCAGGTTTTCCAATTTTATAGCTTTCCGTTAAAAAATGAATTTGTAAATGTGTCAAAACGTTTTGCGCTTGTTGAGCAGAGCAGTTGAGAACAGCCTTGAGATTCCTTTAAAGAATATTGCATACATATTTATGGGATAATTTTAAAGTATATTGTAAAATTGCGATGTGTTCGCAATACAGAAAATACACAATAGCAACATTAATGATTAGATTCTTAGACGTTTCAACAGTCAAATAAGCATTCATTAAAAAATTAATGTAGTTTAGAATAACAGGGGAAAGAAGGCTGGTGAAAAACATCATAACTTTTGAGGCTGTATAATAAAAAGTAGATTTATGAAAATATTTCTCTGTCATTTATTAAGGCATTTCTCAAATTGAAAGGAGATACATTCTGACACATTTCTTAATTCATTGCTTTTCGGAAACTCATAAGATTGTCAGGTGTTCATATTCAGAAACTATGTAATCGAATGGCGTTATCCACTTTTTAATAAAGGCAATATATCTTTGGGAAAATACTGTCAAAGTTAGCGTTTTGAATCTAATTTCCGGAAGCGACCGCACGGGAAAGGAGAAAGACCTGCAATCACCTGACAAGAATCTCTTATATCTGGACAAGTAATTTATTTATCAAGAATGGGAAATACTATTCGATTTCAAATCCCTTCAATAGTCAAACTTATCAGTTTTATGCCTTTGCAGTTAAAAATTAGTCCGAAAATGAGTCAAAATTTCGCGTTGTTGAGCAGTGAATTTGAGAACCACCTTAAGGTATATTTCCAAAAATTACGTTAACAGAAGTTCATTATCGCTATTAATAATTTTACAAGACATATTGCTTGTCCTACACATCTTGAGAACAATTAAGTCAAGTTCCGAGCCAGGTCGACTATGTAGAAATAAATGCAAGCCTGATCTTGGCCTGGCACGAGTCTTCTGAAAAAAAATTAAGCCCCGGCCAGACACCATGTAACTGATCGATGTCGATCTCTACACTGGACATGTTAAATTTCTGTATTGATGTTGTCAAACTAGCATCGGCTCGTGACGCACATTCATACTTATTCTTGCGAAAGTCATATTAATTGAAAATAATTCATATTTTATCGTTTACGTTTAAATTTTATATCGGGTCGGTAAGCCCGCTAAATTTTTTTTATAGTAACGGCACGGTTCAGCTGGTCCGTTCAATTTTTTTCCCGCCGGCGTGGTCCGGGCGCAGGCCTTGGGTCAGGCCCGGACCCGTGCAGACCGCTAATTCAGTATGACTTTTTTTTTTAACAGTTACGTCGCTCGTCCCGGAAATTGAACAAAATTCGCTATCACAGCGTCACCTTCAGGCCGATTTTCTCCAGAATTTTATACAATACTTATTACATTACATCTAAATATTAAATTTCATAGAAAAATATTCCTAAATTCTTTACTTGAATTACAAAGAATCGAGATATACGAATATCCCCATTTTCAACTGAGACCTTATGTCTATAGTCAAAAACGTATTTATGAAGTTTGGTTTAGTGGACCATATTCTCCCCTTCGGTTCGAGGCTACAAAAATTCGTCTACTTGGGAATAACATTCATAACCGCGCTAAATGAAAAGCATTGTGTTAAGAAAATTTATGCATATATTTTATTTTATACGGGGTTTTAGGCCTTTTCAGGGGCAGGAATGAGTTATATATGAATTCTTTTCTCTATATTAAAGTAATGGCATGCATATTTTTCATTTTATTTATAAAATAAAAATTTAAAATTTTAGTTAATACGTACATATGGATTTTAATTAATATGTATATGAGTATTGATCGAAAATAATTCGTACAGAATAAATCTGCAGCATTTTACGCATGCATTTACCTGTATTTCTGCTGCATCAAATGACGCAATAAGGTAAACAAATGCGCTAACAGCTGTTTTTACACCACGTGATTCCCACTGTGACGCTACGAGAATACTGTCCGTTCTATCTATAACTTCATGCACTTTCAGATGATACAAAAGGAAAATCGCTATCACAGCTCCCCCTTCAGGGGGAATATCCCCAATTACAACTGGGAGTTGACGGCCACAGTCAAAAACATATGTTTGAAGTTTGGTCCAATTCTATGCATAACTTCATGCATTTTCCGATGATGCAATAAGAAAAATGGCACAAAAATCGCTATCAGAGCACCTCCTTCAGGCGGAATATCTCAATTTTAACTAGGACCTGCTAGCTACAGACAAAAATATATATGAAATTTAGTCCAATTTTATGAACAATTTCATACACTTTCCGATTATATAAAGGGGATACATGGAGAGACAAACGTTTTGTAAAAACGTGCTTTCAGGATCTTTGACTCATTAAAACAAAGTAAATTCTCCGAAAACCGGAAATCAACTTTCTTCTATTATAGATAAAATACAAAAAAAAAAAAAAAAAAAAAAAAAAAAGCAATTTAACAAATTACAACGACCATCATTTGGAAAATGATTTTTTCAAAGACTAAAATTTAAGACATAAAAAATCGCACGGAGTTGATCATACATTACGTACGCCATGGATTAAACGATAACATTCCTGGACCCATCATGAACAAATTTTAAAAGAAATTTCACTTTTACAATTTTCGGTACTGTAAATTTTTAAACTTCTACGGAGCTGGTCATACATTACGTACGCCATGAATTAAAGGTTAAAGCCGGGAACCCACATGCGGAAAAATACGACGGAAATCTGCAGCGGCAAATTTTCCGCTACGCCAAATTTCCGACTATTCTCACTTGCGTTTTTCGCTGGCGCTTCCGCGTTAACTACTGCGCATATCTGATTTCTACAGATGCCGTCGCGGAAAACGGAAAAAGTTAAAACATGTTTAACTACAATTCCGCTGCGTTTTCGCATTTGTACGCGGCAAATATGGGGTCAATTTGCCGTTCCGCTGTCCAATTCCGTCGTATTTTTCCGCATGTGGGTTCCCGGCTTAATAGTGTTATTACACGTAAAAATTGCAAGCAAGAAAAATCGCCGTAATAGCCAAGCATTTCATTGGCTGTTCGGGAAAAGGCTTTTCTATCATCAGATTTCCAAAAAATCTCACGACCAATTTTAAATAAAATTTCATTCTTAAACTTCTAAACATCCGACAATATTACTTTTTACACCGTCGTATAGAGAAAAAAATGTACTTTTAAATGCAATTTGTTTGAAAGCTGTATCTCGATTTGTTTCTGATTTATTAAATTTTTTTTTGTAATTTTTATTACTTTTTTGTCAGAGTGGCAACACTCTGTTGTCCATCGTTGTTAAAACCAAAGAGAAATAGAGATTATTGTATATACCAATCAGATAACGAATAAATTGCGGATTAAACCGATGAAAACGTTCAGATATGCTTTTGATTTCCTACCTTGACGAGGACAATAACCATTTTTCCAAATGGTTAAAAAATAAAAACACCCAACGCTTTTTAATGGCCAAAACTGTAATTACACCTGCTCTCAATGTGTCTATTTATTTGTTTATTTTATTTTTTAAAGCCAGAGACCCCATTTTCAAACTGAGATTTATACCAAACTTTAAAAAGTACATTACGAGTAATTTTGACATCATTTTATAGCTTTTTAGAAATTTTACCAAGGGATTCAAAAAACGGGAAGTCATTCGGCGAAATAGTTTAGGATTATCTTTTACATTCGGGTCTGTATAATGTAGCTGTAAAGTTTTCAACTACTAGTATTAAACTTTTTTTTTTTAATAGTTGTAAAACAGGCTGCAAAGTGTATAGATTTTAAAATGTAACTTGAAAACTATTCGCGGGAGGAAATACTAATAAAACATTAAAACATTGCTAAATTATTTCAATTATATGATGAATTTGTGAAATAATAGTATAAATAATGACATAATGACAATATACTGTCACAATTTTTATTAAAACTATAAAGAATATTCTCACAGAAATTATTTAAAATATAAAATTTAAAAAAATCAGAAACACCAACAAACAACACTATATATTTTTATTTTCTTTGGTAACAAAAATGCTACTTCCAGGACAGGATTTTAATGCGTTTATCTCAGAAGGATTTTTTCACAATTTGCCTCATTTAAATTGATATTTCTTAATTTCAACGAGATATAAAATTATGACAGTTTTGTACAGTGTTTTTCAGTTATGTATTCTTTAAACTGTCTTTGGAATTTTAAGTTTTGAATGAAAAATCTGAAAATATAATTCTCGTAGTAAAAAGTTCTCCTAAAAGTCTATTATCTATTAAATAATAACAGTAATAATAATAATAATAATAATACAATTAAAAAAAAAAAAAAAAAGAATATTTCTTTTTTAAATCCCGAGGACAGATTAATATTTATTCTTATCTGTATTCAAAAATATAAAAAAGCATGCAAAAAGAGTTTTTTTTTTTTTTTTTTTTTTTTTTTTTTTTTTTTTTTTCAGAAAGTATGTCAAATTTTAAACATGGTTAAGTTTTGAATTTTCAAAAAATAAATTTAAACCTTTTTTAAGAAGGAATTGAAAAGAAATCTATAAATAAATGTCAAAGGAGAAAAAAGAAGAAAAACATCAGTAAAGAAAGAAAAAAAGTAAAATTTTTAGTTTCAAATCCCTATTTTTTAATATAAACTATTTTTAAACTATTAACACAATGAATTTTACTATATTGTAACATTTAAAATTTTACATGTTAAAAACTCAGTTCGTATAAAAGTGTTATCTAAATATGCTGCTTCAAAGGGTATTCAAAGGATATTCAGCTTCTCAATAATAAAAGTGATAAATTGAATTTTAAGAAGATAAATTAAATTTTAATATATTCTAAATTAAAGTTTCGAAAACAACTAAATATTTAACATGGTTGGTCGAGATACATGTCACTGACGTGGCACACTTGTCTGTCGCGACTAGTGTTGCTAGGTGCAATATCATATAGAACGGAACAGGAAGACAAAAAAAGCGGAATAGCGCTTTCTAAGTCGGGACAAAAAAATATAGTAAAAGGAATAAGGAAAGACGACATAAGAAATGCAGGTTCATAACAAAACGGAACCGGTCTACAACGAACATCTTTTTTAAATATGAGAAAAAAAAAAGTAAAGTAAAGTAAAATATTCCTACTATAGAAATACCGTATAGGTATAGTTGTACCTCTTAAGACGGAAACCTGTCTAAAGAAAAATTATTTCCGATGGTTTGAGACTCCGTCTAAGTAGGTTTTATTGTGTTATAATGAACAAAATAATTTTACACAGTAAAATTTGAGAAAACGAAATCACTAGAGATTGAAATAAGGTTCTGTTTTGGAGAAGTTTCCAACTGAACAGTTATAATTGTATAGGGAAAAGGATTTTTTTTTTTTTTTTAACATGATTCGATATAGAGAAATTTCGTTCTTACAGATTTTCTAAACAAGGTGCAATAAAATCTCTAAAAATAGTAGAGAACCTGAAAACAATTCCGTCTTAGCAGTTATATTTGTATGCAATTCCTTTCGGCGGATTAATAGTTTTCCGTTATAGACAGGTTCTCTCTTTACACTGTATTAAGTTTTACTGTATTAAGTTTCACTGGATGCAGATGCAGACCAATAGCGTGGTACTAAAAGAAATTTAAAAGAATTTGTGAAGATCAGGACTTTTGACATCCCGTGCAGTGTTTTTTGCGGCAAGGGTCTTCGAAGCCCCATACTCGTCGCAATACATAAATTGAGAAATGCTGTTCTATTTTATGATAAAGTAACAGATTATTTTGAATTACATGAAATATAGTCTCAGAAATTAAAATTTATTCTTACCTATTTGGTATAGATAAATTCTTCTCCATCTAAAATTCTTCTCATCAGAATTCTAGAGTGAGTTTGCAAAAAAAAAAAAAAAAAAAAAAAAAAAAGGGGGGGTGGGGGAAAGAAAAAACAACATATTGTCCGTTTCCTCGAAATTTTAGTTGACCTTGAAGGGGACCATCCGCAATTCTGAACCTATGATACGCAATGTAACCACCCTCACTCGGACCTCTCGCTTGACCGTATCCTCAGGTCAAGGATGTACTAACAGAGATATCTATCTCCTTTCTCACTCTACAGAAGTGAAGTGGAAAGAAATGAGAAATCTTTTGAGAATATTTTCACCCCAAAAAATTGGCACTACTGTAATTTTAATGTCATTTTCTTCGTTTAATAGAATGATTTACTTTATTGAATCGCTTAAAAGTGCAAATGCAAAAATATAAATAATAAAAACGAAGATACTTGCATTGAAACTTATTTTGTTTTGCAGTATAGATTTTATGCCATCTTTGATGCACCTTGATAAAAATTTCGGGGGAGGGGGGAGGGAACTATCCTTAGAGATCTCCCTGCTGGCTAGGGCCTTTTGGGCTGACTTCAAATATAATTTTCGGCTTTGGGCTGCGGACAACCCAACACATTCAGGATTCCAATCCTTATTAGATTCGGGAAAATGAATTTTTCAATTAAGAAATGTATTGTATGATTTACATCTTATTGTTAAAAAAAAATCGAAAGGACTAATTAAAACCTTATAAAAACAGAACCTGTATGAAACGGAATCCAGCTTTAATAGAAAAAACAAAACAAAGAAAAACATTGTTATGACAAAATGTATTCCTAACAACTGTACTTCCTAAGCTGTAGACCGTTCTAAAATGGAAATTTCTTCCGGGGTTTTCTGATCTCGTCTAGGTAGGTTTTACTATACTTTGTTTTTTACAAGACTAGGGGGATCTGCCCCCTACGAGCTACGCTCCTCAACCCCCGTTCAGACACCGCAGACTCTAACAGCACATTAATTTAATCGGCTTTAAAAAGATTTCGGAAGATTGAATTATAATTTGAATCTGAGAATTATAATCTGACGTAATTTTCACCAAACTTTTCTTTTTCTTTTTAATATTCACGTAAAAATACTTTTGTTAGAAATGAAATATTATGATCATCTTAAAATATCAAATAAATGTCTCGAGCAATTTTTAAATTTAAACAGTTTTGCAATATTATTTCTTATTCATTTTATATAATAAGTGTAATGTGACGTAAATTCTCCTATTTAAGACTTCTAACGCATGTTTATGAATTTATTATTTTAAAATATTCTGTCTCTTTTAAAATTCACGTGTAATTATAATTTTTATGACGTAATTTTCAATGAGTTCCTGCTTTTTATATTTTCTGTTTATAATAGTCACGTGTAAAATAAATTTTTAATTTGAAGTAAACATTATTGTTTGCGCTTTTTATACAACTGGCAACAGTTTAAATTAATAACATTTTCTAAAATTTGTAAAAAATATCTCTCTAAATGCTGAAAATTTGAATTTAAAATTGAAATAAAACCTCAAAATGGAGTCAAATAAGAAAAATAAATACAATCTGCACACCGGAAACTTATAACGTATAAAATGATCTAAAAATGATTAAATTCTCATGTATAGTTTTTGCTCCAATAAAACTTTTTTAATGGACCGATTTTGTCCAACTTTAGCATTAAATATCTCTTAAAATAATTCTTCGATTTGAAAACTGTCTGCATCAGCGTGTTTATCAAACATTTCTCTATATTACCACCGATTTTCATATTTTTGTATGCAACAGTTTTTTTTAATATTAACGATGAAAGGCCATGCTTAAGCATTCAAATTGGATGTGGATCTACCCGGAATATCTACGCAGATTTTCATTGGTTCATTTCCAAATCAAAACTTTTTTTTATATATAGAAGGATAAAATTACAATTTTAAAACTTTACAACTGATTCATATTGAAAAGTGGTTTACTTTACCAAAATCTAGGGGGGGGGGGTATCAAGCCCCCCCCCCCCCTTATGGGCGTCCTTGGGAGGAGCTGAATTTTAGGTTCACATATTTGAAGCTTCTAGAAATCAATTTCAGTTATAGTTTATAATTAAAAATGTTTTGGTTATTAATTTCATAATTTAAACATTATAAATTTTACTTCTCTATTCTAAAAAAAAAAAAGTAACAGCATGGGAATATTTTGTGACCGGGGGTCTTTCTTTGCTTATTTTAAGAAAACTACTGCATACAAAAAGAGGAAAATGGATATTAGTATAGAGAAATGTTTGATAAACTAGGGGGCTCTGCCCCCTACGAGCTACGCTCGTCAACCCCCGTTCAGACACCGCAGACTCTAAAAGTACGCTAATTTGATCGGCTTTAAAAAGATTTCGGAAGATTGAATTATAATTTAAAAAACAGTGGCGATGAATTATAATTTAAAAAACAGTGGCGATCTCCCTATAAACGGATTTCTATTCATTTTTCTTTGATTGGGGGAATTTTAAGGCCAAATCCGCTGCGGTACTATTTGATTATCCCGTCCACCAATTTCGCCAAATTATATAAATCGCCAAATTATACAAATTGACATAATTTTTATTTTAAATAACGAAAGAACAAATAAATTAGTGCAACATTAATAAAAATACAAATAAAACGTCGAAATAAAAATAACTTGATGACATAGACACGTGTAACTTGCTTAAAGTCAAGTTAATGTGACATTTACTATCAACCATTATTGACATTTAATCTTATAGTTTGGCGAATGATAGATTTTTGGTCGACGGGATAACTAAGTAGTACCAAAGATACAATCGCTGTTTTCGTCTTTGATTAAGTAAAATAAGTTAAACATTTCAAAATAAGCTAATATAAAAGGAATTAAGTAAACAGAGTCTTTGTCTCCCGGTATTTTTTAACAAAGCGAAAAGAAAGTTCTTTTAAATAAGACATTTTAAATTAATCGTTTTTAATCTGACGTAATTTTGACCAAACTATTCTTTCTCTTTTTAATATTCACTTGAAAATACTTTTGTTAGAAATGAAATATTATTTGCGCTTTTCTAACAAAAATAGTTGAAAAGTATCCTCTCAAAATATCAAATAAATGTCTAGCTCAATTTCTAAATTTAAACTGTTTTGCAATATTATTTTGTATTCATTTTATGTAATAACTGTAATGTGACGCAAATATGACGTAATTTCTCTTATTTAAGACTTCTAACGCATGTTAATGAATTTATTATTTTACAATTTCCTTTCTCTCTTAAAATTCACGAGTAAATATATTTTTTATGACGTAATTTTTAATAAGTTCCTGCTTTTGTACATAATTATTTAATTCTAATTCCAAATGTTTTTTCTGTTTATAATAGTCAATAATAAATAATTTAAGTCTAAATAAATTTTTAATTTATTTACACGTATAAATATATATATATATTTTTTTATTTGAAGCAAACATTATTGTTTGCGCTGTTTATACAGTTGGCAACAGGTTAAATTAATACAATTTTCTAAAATAAGTAAAAAATATCTCTCGAAATGCTGAAAATTTGAATTTAAAATAGAAATAAAACCTCAAAAAATGAGTCAAATTAAAAAAAGAAATACAGTTTGCACACCGGGAACTTCAAACGTATAAAATGATCTAAAAATGATTAAATTCCCATGAATAGTTTTTGCTCCTTATAAAACTTTTTTGTGGAACGATTTTGTCCAACTTTAGTGTTAAATATCTCTTAAAATAGTTCTTCGATTTGAAAACTGTCTGCATCAGCGTGTTTATCAAACATTTCTGTATAATACTACCGATTTTCATATTTTTGTATGCATTATTTTTCTTAATATTAACGAAGAAAGACCTCCGGTCACAAAAAATTCAAAACCGGTGGCGGCGGCGGTGGTGACAGCGGTAGTTACTTTTTTTTTTAGAATAGAGAGATACTTTGATGCAGACAGTTTTTAAATCGAAGAAATGTTTTAAGAGATAATGTAATGTTAAAAGTCGGTCAAAATTCATCGTCATCATTCCGCTAAAAATGTTTTATAGGATCAAAAAATGTTTTATAGGAGCAAAAACTATACGTAGGAATTGAATCTTTTTTCCCCCCTGAGGATATACATTACAAACTCGTGGTGTGTTTAAAAAACACTCGTGGTGTTTGTAAAAACACACCCCGAGTGTTTTTTATATTATTTATATTTATTTTTTTAAATTTGATTAATTTTTGAGGCTTTTTTTTTTTTTAACCATTTGGAAAATGGTTGTTGTTCTCAGTCGGGAATCGGCCTTGTGGTGTCCGCATTTTATTCTTGTTATGATGGTCCAGGAATATTAATGTTTAATCCCTGTTATTAGGTAAGCCACGTTTTGATCTTCATAAAAAAGATCTAGTGATGTCCGCATTTTATTTTTTTTTTACGAAATTCTTTACATTTAGAAGGATTTTTATTTGAATAGGAAATGGAAACGTCGATGTTAATAAAAAAGAAAGTAAAAAAGTTACAAAATGGGTAGACGCAAATTATCAGATATGAAAAAAACCGAATCCAATGAAATACGTCGTATGAAAGATTGTCTTTTAAAGCAAAAAACCGAGGTCTGATTATCGAGTCCACCGATTACGAATTGTGCGACGATCACGAAAAAGGAAATAATCCAATGTTGAACCAATTGAATAGCAGACAACTGGAGATCCCAAAATTCGGATGCTATTTGGAAGGTCTGCCATGTGAGTAAAGATGATTTCTGAAATATATTGGAGAGTAGGTAGATTGGAATTATGATAGCGATACCCGCCCCCCCCCCTCCCTGTAAGATATACTTAAGTTTGAAAAATTACATAAAGATTGGGTAAAGTAACAATAAAACTGCTTTCCTTCATGTAAAATAAAATCTAAATGTAATATTAATGAAAATAAACACACCCGTGAATATTATCTTCTCCTTCAAACATAATATGGACGAGGGTAGCGCACGTCTATGTGCAAGTAATTAATAGCGAATGTTAGCCAAAGCCCAGAGCAAAATGGTGTAGTTAGATTATTATCTTTAAGACGAGACAGGGGACTTTGTTTCTATATGTAGTTTCCTAGAATTTGGCGTAGGAGTTCTACCAAAGTATGTCTTTGGTTCCCAGCTATAAGGGCATTCTACACAAAAGAAGAGTAGTTGCCTTATCTTAGAATGTACAACAGACGTACCCTTTTCGCGCTTCAGACTTCAGGCATAAAAATATCGTGACCTTCCAGGTTCCAGACCATAAAAAAATCAATCTCATATCAAACATGTCTGTTGGTGTTACTTATGAGACTTTGACTGTGCGCCCCCCCCCCCCTCCCTGCTAAATAGTGACACAGTGAACTAAAAGTTGCGTACTATTTGGTCTTGTTATCAATTCTTATCATTTATAGCAATACCACTTTTTAAACTAATTTGTAAAAAATAAACGTTTTTTCATAGTAACATAATTCTTGGGCGTCCAGCCGGAAATCTGGGGGGTCCAGGACCCCCCCCCCCTTCTTATGCCCATGAAAGTAGCCCCTGCTGGGGGCTTCTTTGGTCTTGGTCCATTCACTTAACTTCATATAAAATGAATACATTTCATATGTAAATGAATACATTTTTATTGAAAACCCCTTGTAATAGCATTTGCTAATAAATTAACACTGCAAACTCGATAAGCAAATGTTTTTTTTTAAACATTTAAACACAATAATCCAAATGTTAATATTAAAGAAACGAGAAGCAGTTTTCGTCATGTTACCCTCAGCAACTGAAACAAAAACAATCAATGTAACATTTTGCTACAATATTATTTGAAAAAAAGTTACTTAAAACATGTTTTAAGAGCTTTGGTTGTGTGGCGACGCCATCTTGCGCGGTCAATAAAACGAGTATCTCGCAGGGAGAGATTGAGTTAGCCTTTTGCTCGGCACATCAGATCTCGCTTTCTGACCGTGGGTTCTCCGGTTCGATCCTTATCGCCGCACATCTCCTGCATTGGTGACCTTGGACAAACGAGCACGCAACCAGCAAATAAAGCCTGTGAAACGCTCACAGCACGCAAAAGCCTGTGAAACGCTCACAGCACGCAAAGCCTATGACAACTCTCATAGCACGAAACCTGTCACGCCGCGCATTACCGGGGGCACATGCATGTGCACGGCAGCACGACAGCATCACACTGGCCACCGCAACACGAGTGCGCACCGCTCGTACAACATCAACGAGATGTTCTTCTCACTGGGGTGGGGGTGGAGTGCTGTGGCGACGCCATCTTGCGCGGTCAGTAAAACGAGTATCTCGCAGGGAGCGATTGAGCTAGCCTTTTGCTCGGCACATCAGATCTCGCTTTCTGACCGTGGGTTCTCCGGTTCGATCCTTATTGCCGCACCTCTCCTGCAGGTTGTATAAAACACATTTCTAAGTAATGGACTTTACCAGGAATGGCAAAAGCCACGCCTCTGTAGGTATATAGCCTCCAAAAATGACTGTTTATTGGACGAAGGGGAAGCAGCGTTAAAATATTCGGTACGCTTATTGGTGTTTTCCTTTTATATACCTACTTTGACGTGACATTGGTAAAGTCCATTGGGGCTATTTTCGGACCAAAAAAGGCCAGGCACAAAGTAGCCCCGAAATACTAGTCTTCAAGTCAGCTTACTGAAACATTTCCTGTCAAAATAAAAAGTTAAAGGAAAAATTATGATCACACATGGGTTACAGGTTATTAAAGGTGATATTTTGACACTAACCTTATTTGTAGCTCTTATCCAAATTGTTTCACTGTAGAAAGTTTGAAGAGTTAAAATTTACATACGAAAACGGTTGTTTACAAAGACATCCAGTGTTGCACTAAAAAAATTAAATTACCCCCAAACTACTCAAACACTTTATAGTAGGGTATAAAATATTTTTCAAGGACAAAAACTCCAAATTATCTTTTATTGTTTGTTCAATACAAAGAATAAAAACCTTTTTTATGATGGGATGGACCAAAGTAACCACGCAAGGACCAAAGTTTGACGCAAGGTTGGCGGTAGGGAAAAAAATTGCGATCAATGTAATTGAGTGAAATTATGCGACCGACCGATTTTTTTTGCGACAGATTGAGAAAATTCGAAATTTTTATTAATGACTGATTGTAAAACGGTCGTTCTTCTGAGATACATTAACGAAACTCGCGATTTTTTTTTTCTTTTCCGCAACCGATTTATGAAGCTCTCAACGTCGATTTTTTTCCGCGACTGATTGAAGAAACCCGCGTTTTTTTTTTCTTTTTTTTTTTATCGCGAGTAACTATTTTTTGCCGACTAAAGAAAGAAATTCGCGATTTGATTTTTTGCCGCGACTGATTGACGAAATAAGTGATTTTTTTACAGCGAGTGACTGCCGAAATTCGCAATTTTTGACGACGAACGATCGGAAGTTTCACGATGTATTTCAATGACCGATTGACGAAATCAGCGATTTTTTGACGTGACTGACTAAGAAAATTTGCGATTTTTACTGCAACTGATTGACGAAATACGACTTTTGTCGCAAGTGAATGCTGAAATTTACGATTGTTATCAACGACCGATCGACAAATTGCGCGATATATTACAACGACAGATTGACGAAATCAGCAATTTTTTAACGCAATTGATTGAAGAAATTCCCATTTTTCGCCACACTTAATGACGAAGTTCGCGATTTTTATCAGCGACCGATTAACAAAATTTGCAATTTTTTTCAGTGACCGATTGACGAAATCCAAGATTTTTTTTAAGGACCGACTGGCGAAATTCACAATTTTTCTTCTGATGCATTGACGAAAATCACAACTTTTTTTTCAACTGATTGACGAAATTCAAGATTTGTTTTAAGGACCGACTGGCGAAATTCACAATTTTTCTTCTGATGCATTGACGAAAATCACAACTTTTTTTTTTCAACCGAGTGACGAAATCCGCGATTATTTTTCGCAGTCGAATGACCAAGTTTCCAAAACCGAAGAAATTTACTATTTTTTCGAGTAGGATTGGCGCGATTCGGGGTTTCTTTATTTGGATGTTTAACGAAACTCGTAATTTTCTGAGGAAATAAGAAAGGAATGATTCGCGGAATTCGGCAAAATTAAAAAAATATATTCGCGGAAAAATTTCATCCGGGATGCGGAACTTCGCGGCATAGGAAATATAGGAGCACTGCGAGGCCTGAAAGTTCAGCACAGGGACCGAAAAATTTCAATACATTTTTATTGATCATGACCACCAAAACACCCTTTGTTCGAATGTTAATTTATATATCTGATTTTTAGCATGCGACAGTACTCAGAGGGCGTTCATCGCAGCTGTCGGTACAGGAAAGTTGCCCCTTTAACTGATAACAAAGTGCCATTGAAATCATTATTTGAAACGCGTTTGAAAGTTTTAGATATCCAAATTCGGGCAATTTTTACTTTCTCATAGAACACTATAGAGTTGCAAAAAATCCGCAGATTTTGAGACACCGGAATAAACCAGGGAATTTTGGGGAGTAAACCCGGAATTTTGGAAATTTTGCAGTAGTTTTGAAGGTAAACAGAACCAGTCATTTTTAAATTTAAAATTTTTATTTTTCAGAATTTCAAGCACTATTCTGAAAAGTTTAAAATAGAGTTCTCATTATGAATTCACAAAAAATATGATTTTGCAATTAAAGTTTGTTAGCTGAATCTACTACTCAGGTATTTTATTAAAATATAATTTTAAGTGAAATTTAATTAAATTTTAAATTTATAATAATATTAATTAAAGTTTTAAACTCAAAATAGGATTAGATACCCTAGTATATTAAAATAATCTAAGGTAGTATTAATTAATATAAACCTAATTGTAAATGGCGGCTTATACTTTATTAGAGGAACTTGTCAAATAATCGATATTATTTATAATATCGATCTATATTAATTTTCTAGCGAGTTGTATTGTATTTTGGTATTTTCCATTGACTTATTTTACTTTTGTTCATTTTCTTTTTGTTTGCATTGTCTGATTCGTAGAACAGGGATGATGTTTACATCCATGTTAGGCAAGATGAATCTATCATTTACCTCTGTCACTTTTCGGCCAATGCCGGGAGAAAGAGGTAGCGTTCATGTTCCTTATTTTTAAAAAGCCAGGTTATATTTATTCGAACGCACGAAGCTCAAATTAGTGGAACCCGTTTATAGAAGATTCAATGCTAGTTTTTGTCAATACTGAATATGAATGAGAATTTCGCGAAATTAGTCTGCTTTAACCAAGCTCTGGTTTTATTTAAAGTGAATTTATATGTGGTCGCCAAATTAGGCGATATCTTGAAGTGCGCGCCATTTTAAAACAACATGGTGGGTGAAGCTAACCAAAGAACTTGGTCGAGATCTTAGTAATTCCTGTGCACATGCTCACTCACATCGAAATCGGTTTTAGGTAGATTTCGTGAGAAATACTACCTATTGCAGTCGTTACCATGGTGCGACTTTTGGAAAATTCCTTCATAACTTTTCATTATATGACCCCAGGAATCCAAAACCACCTCCACTTAAAAAGTTTATATATGTATATCTACCCTATCTATATTATAAAGGACAAACATATCTGTGCGTAACGCATACGTCATTTTGCGAATGGCAACACTTTGAAATTTGAAATAAAATTTCGGTTTTACAATTTTCGCTATTGCAAATTTTTGAACTTCTAAACATCGCACATTTTAAATTTTTACGCCTTCGTAGAGGGGAAAGAATGTGCTCTTAAATGCAATTTGTTTGAAAGCTGTATCACAATTTATTTTTGAGATATTAATTTTTTTGTAGTTTTTAATACAAATTTTGTAATCGTGGCAACTGAAGTACTCCATTTATATTGAAAGTAAAGGAAAAATAGTCATGGTTTATTATTTTTATTGATTATAATCCTTATTGATGCCATTTTCACATTACAAATAAAAGTAACTTTTTTATAATTTTTGAACAGAAAATGACGTCAGACATTAAACAAAACACGCATTCTTCTTCATGAATCAGCTACATTTGAATATTTTTACATTACGCTGATACCGGGTTTGAGACGCTAGGCAAAATGATTCAGTGAGTAAAAATGATGTTATATTTAAAACAAAACGATCATTTTTTTTTTATATAAAACTAAACATTTGACCAATACTATGACAACTAAAGGCTAATTTCTGAAATTTTTTTTTCGCGGATACTGAGATTAGAACTTAAAGTTTGTGCGAATGCCCACGTGAAAAGTTATATCGGGCAAACGGGATTTTACGTTTGGAAATACATTCATTAATAATCTATTGCACGTTAAAATATTTTCAAATTGTGAATTTGAGTGGTGTGTATGTAAATTATGAGAATTTGAAAATAACGCATAGTTTAGGTTTTATGGGGTAAAATTTTATGATGTGACAAACCGAAATCCTTTTTACTGATTTTTCATCCCGTAAAAACAAACATAAGAGACTCAATCGATAACTTCATCATAATTACTGATCTTGATTATGTATTCTAATACAGTTTAACTTTTCAATAATTTCAGCAGTTTGTGGAAATAATATTTTGGTCATTTTAGGTTTAAAATATTATTCGTTTTAAGAATTAGACAATCAATAGATGAATTTTTTATTGTAATTATTTTTGTAGGTTTATTATAAATTCGATCTGACAGTTCCTTTCTAACATTTTATTTCGTCGAATTTCGACGGGTTCCAACTCGTATATATAAAATCCTAATGAAACGAATTTATGAAACGGCTGAAATGTAACGATTCTTTGAATCGACTGATTAAACAACTGATTATGTTTCACGGCGATTTCTCCTAAAATATGGAATACTTTGCGATGAAATTAACACCAAAAATCAATATTGATCCGCAGATTTCAAAACTGGCATTAGAATTTTTAAATTCGAATTAGTTTTCGAAATATTAATTTTTTTTCTAATATTATATACATTTTTCTAATGATGGCAACTCAAATTTTAATCAAACAGATATTTTTCTTCTTCAGATTTTAGAAAAGGTTACTATTTTAAACTAATTTGGCGAGAAGTTTGGCCTCCCTTAAATGTATGCTAAGAAATGTATCATGCTACTTTTATTCATAATTCAATTTGTATTCCATTATCATTTTATTTAATACAAACAGAAACATTTAAAATAAATGGCTTTCACTTCTTTATTTTTTTTAAATGAAATGAAAAGAATAATATTAGGCACAGATGTCATATATGCACAAAGGTACCTAATTGGCGCCAAAATGGCATTATTTTGGTTGACATGGTAACCCGGCTATTGTTGTTTATTTAATAATAAGTCTTTATTTACTTTATTTTCTTTTTTTAAATTACATAAATTGTTTTGTTCTATAGTTAATTATTTTTTTGGTTATTTTCCTTAAAAAAAAATAATAGAAAATAATTAAAAAATACGGTACTACTTAGTTATTCCATAGACCCATTTCGCCAAATTATATAAATCGCCAAACCACTCGCCAAATTATACAAATTGACATAATTTTTATTTTAAATAACGAAAGAACAAAGAAAATAGTATAACATTAATAAATATACAAATAAGAACGTCGAAATAAAAATCACTTGATGACGTAAAGACGTGTAACGCGCTTAAAGTCAAGTGAATGTGACATTTATCAACCATTATTGGCATTTAATCTTATAGTTTGGTGATAGATTTTTGTTCGACGGGATAACTAAGTAGTACCAAAAATACATATGTAACTGGTATTCGAAAACGAGGATTTCGCCAAATTTTCGTAAAAAAAATCACGCCAAACCGGGTGCGTATATGGAATCTGGCCAAATATTAAATGATGTAACAAACGATGACATTTAATTTCAACTTCAAAGCAATGTTTTAATTTACCACTCGAAAAATAAAAATGCTAACTGGCGAGTTGAAAAATAGTTATTGGCGAGATTTGCACCCGGCTAGCGTAACAGTACCAAGAATTCTTTACGAAAATGCTTTTATGTAGTATTATTCGAAAAAAAAAAATTGATTTTTTGTTAATCGAAATGGAAAACTTTCGGCACAGATGCCACATACGGTCCCATATTGGCGCTATTTTTTTCTGACGCCAATGTCATATACGCAACGGGTACTTAACTGGCGCCATAGTATCGTTATTTTGCTTGATTTGATAAGCCGTATGTTGTTGTTTATGATGTTGATCTTTTCCCCAAATTAGCGTCGGAAAAAAATCGCGCCAATATGAGGCCGTATATGATATCTGGGCCAAACTTTCATATGAAAAGCGAAGGGATCAGATCGAATTTATTTATGGAAATTGCATGACTTGGACTATTATAATATAGATAAAATGATGGCGATAGAATAATATTTGGCGACTTATGACCTGTACCTGGCTAATATTAAAGTACCAAAATGGCACCAGGAATATAAAAAGCGAAGTGGTTCGCCCGGAACTCTTGATGATAGTCACATGACTTAGGCTATTGTTATAGAAATTGTTTTTAAATACCGGGAGACAAAGACTCTGTACACTTAATTCCTTTTATTTTAGCTTCTTTTCAAACGTTTAACTGATCCTCTTTAATCAAACACGAAAACAACCATTGGATGTCTTAACAGCAAAGCAACTGATTCCGCCTTAAATTTTTGAAATCAAAGGAAATTGAATGGAAACCCGTTTACAGGGAGATCTGCACAGCTTTTTTCAGTATAATTCAATCTTCTATAATATTTTTTAAACCGATCAGATTAGCGTGTTTTTAGATTCTGCGGTGTCTGAACGGGGGGTTGGCGAGCGTAGCTTGCAGGGGGCTGAGCTCCCTAGTATATATATATATATATATATATGTATGTATGTACTAAATTTTGTCCGCACGATAAAAGTCGCAATTATGCACGGATCGTCTTCAAACTCGCCAACAGCTTTCAGATGGCTAATATCTCGGCGGGAATTGAAAATGGGCAAAATCGGCCCAAGGGAATGGAAATGGGGAGGATTAAAAATTTTAAATACCGTCTTAACAAGATTCTGATAAAACCAGCTCTTAGACAACAATGACAGGAAAAAATAAATATTTTTCGTTATAGCAGTTGCCAATAATAATAATAAAAACAACAACAACAACAAAAAAACAATATAATTCTCACCACAACAATTGCTCTTCTATTGCAAGATTTTCACGTGAAAAAAATAAATGAATAGTTTGACCAACTGAAAACAGATTGAATCTCTCTATTCTAAAAAAAAGTAACTACCGCTGTCACCGCCGCCGGTTTTGAATTTTTTGTGACCGGAGGTTTTTCTTCGTTAATATTAAGAAAAATAATGCATACAAAAATATGAAAATCAGTAGTATTATACAGAAATGTTTGATAAACACGCTGATGCAGGCAGTTTTCAAATCGAAGAATTATTTTAAGAGATATTTAATGCTAAAGTTGGACAAAATCGTTCCACTAAAAAAGTTTTATAGGAGCAAAAATTATTCATGGGAATTTAATCATTTTATACGTTTGAAGTTCCTGGTGTGCAGACTGTATTTTTTTTAAACTCATTTTTTGAGGTTTTATTTCTATTTTAAATTCAAATTTTCAGCATTTCTAGAGATATTTTTTACAACACTAGGGGGCTCTGCCCCCTACGAGCTACGCTCGTCGACCCCCGTCCAGACACCACAGACTCTAAATGCACGCTAATTTGATCGGCTTTAAAACGATTTCGAAAGATTAAATTATAATTTAAAAAAACAGTGACGATCTCCCTATAAACGGATTTCTATTCATTTCTCTTTGATTGGGGAATTTTAACGCCAAATCCGCTGTGGTACTACTTGATTATCCCGTCGACGAATTTCGCCATATTATATAAATCGCCAAACCACTCGCCAAATTATACAAATTGACATATTTTTTATTTTAAATAACGAAAGAACAAATAAATTAGTACAACATTAATAAAAATACAAATAAAACGTTGAAATAAAAATAACTTGATGACATAGACACGTGTAACTTGCTTAAAGTCTAGATAATGTGACATTTACGATCAACCATTATTGGCATTTAATCTTATAGTTTGACGAATGATAGATTTTCGGTCGATGGGATAACTAAGTAGTACCAAAGATACAATCGCTGTTTTCGTCTTTGATTAAGTAAAATAAGTTAAACATTTCAAAATACGCTAATATAAAAGGAATTAAGTAAACAGAGTCTTTGTCTCCCGGTATTTTTTAACAAAGCGAAAAGAAAGTTCTTTTAAATAAGACATTTTAAATTAATCGTTTTTAATCTGACGTAATTTTGACCAAGCTATTCTTTCTCTTTTAAATATTCACATGAAAATACTTTTGTTAGAAATGAAATATTATTTGCGCTTTCCTAACGAAAATAGTTGAAAAGATCCTCTCAAAATATTAAATAAATGTCTAGCGCAATTTCTAAATTTAAACTGTTTTGCAATATTATTTTGTGTTCATTTTATGTAATAACTGTAATGTGACATAAATATGACGTAATTACTCTTATTTAAGACTTCTAACGCATGTTAATGAATTTATTATTTTTCAATATCCTTTCTCTTTTAAAATTCACGTGTATATTTTTTATGACATAATTTTTAATAAGTTCCTGCTTTTTGTACATAATTATTTAATTCTAATTCCAAATGATTTTTTCTGTTTATAATAGACACGTGTAAATAAATTTTTAATTTGAAGCAAACATTATTGTTTGTGCTGTTTATACAGTTGGCAACAGCTTAAATTAATACTATTTTCTAAAATCTCTCTATTCTAAAAAAAAAAGTAACTACCGCTGTCACCGCCGCCGGTTTTGAATTTTTTGTTACCGGAGGACTTTCTTCGTTAATATTAAGAAAAATAATGCATACAAAAATATGAAAATCGGTAGTATTATAGAGAAATGTTTGATAAACACGCTGATGCAGACAGTTTTCAAATCGAAGAATTATTTTAAGAGATATTTAATGCTAAAGTTGGACAAAATCGTTCCACTAAAAGAGTTTTATAGGAGCAAAAACTATTCATGGGAATTTAATCATTTTTAGATCATTTTATACGTTTGAAGTTCCCGGTGTGCAGACTGTATTTCTTTTTTTAATTTGACTCATTTTTTGAGGTTTTATTTCTATTTTAAATTCACATTTTCAGCAATTCTAGAAATATTTTTTACAGATTTTAGAAAGAGATATTAATGTAAACTGTTGTCAACTGTATAAACAGCGCAAACAATAATGTTTGCTTCAAAGAAAAAAAAAAAAATTATACCTGTAAATAAATTAAAAATTTATTTGCACGTGACTATTATAAACAGAAAAAAACATTTGGAATTAGAATTAAATAATTATGTACAAAAAGCAGGATCATATTAAAAATTACGTCATAAAAACTATATTTACACGTAAATTTTAAGAGAGAAAGGAAATTGTAAAATAATAAATTCATTAACAAACGTTAGAAGTCTTAAATATGAGAAATTACGTCATATTTACGTCACATTACAGTTACTACATAAAATGAACACAAAATAAGATTGCAAAACAGTTTAAATTTAGAAATTGCGCTAGACATTCATTTGATATTTTGAGAGGATACTTTTCAACTATTTTTGTTAGGAAAGCGCAAATAATATTTAATTTCTAACAAAAGTATTTTCACGTGAATATTAAAAAGAGAAAGAATAGTTTGGTCAAAATTACATCAGATTAAAAACGATTAATTTAAAATGTCTTATTTAAAAGAACTTTCTTTTCGCTTTGTTAAAAAATACCGAGAGACAAAGACTCTGTTTATTTAATTCCTTTTATATTAGGTTATTTTGAAATGTTTAACTTATTTTACATAATCAAAGACGAAAACAGCGTACTATTTAGGTACTACTTAGTTATCTCGTCGACCAAAAATCTATCATTCGCCAAACTATAAGATTTAATGCCAATAATGGTTGATCGTAAATGTCACATTAACTTGACTTTAACCAAGTTATACGTGTCTACGTCATCAAGTTATTTTTATATCGACGTTTTATTTGCATTTTTATTAATGTTGCACCAATTTATTTGTTCTTTCGTTTTTTAAAATAAAAATTATGTCAATTTGTATAATTTGGCGAGTAGTTTGGCGATTTATATAATTTGGCGAAATTGGTCGACGGGATAATCAAATAGCACTGCAGCGGATTTAGCCTTAAAATTCCCCCAATCAAAGAGAAATGAATAGAAATCCGTTTATAGGGAGATCACCACTGTTTTTAAAATTATAATTCAATCTTCCGAAATCTTTTTAAAGCCGATCAAATTAGCGTACATTTAGAGTTTGCGGTGTCTGAACGGGGGTTGACGAGCGAAGCTCGTAGGGGGCAGAGACCTCTAGTAATGTAAAAAATATCTCTAGAATTGCTGAAAATTTGAATTTAAAATAGAAATAAAACCTCAAAAAATGAGTCAAATTAAAAAAATAAATACAATTTGCACACCGGGAACTTCAAACGTATAAAATGATCTAAAAATTATTAAATTCCCATGAATAGTTTTTGCTCCTATAAAACTTTTTTAGTGGAACGATTTTGTCCAACTTTAGCATTAAATATCTCTTAAAATAATTCTTCGATTTGAAAACTGTCTGCATCAGCGTGTTTATCAAACATTTCTGTATAATACCACCGAATTTTCATATTTTTGTATGCATTATTTTTCTTAATATTAACGAAGAAAGGCCTCCGGTCACAAAAAATTCAAAACCGGCGGCGGCGGCGGCGATAGTTACATTTTTTTAGAATAGAGAGATTTTAGAAAGTGATATTAATTTAAACTGTTGTCAACTGTATAAACAGCGCAAACAATAATGTTTGCTTCAAATTAAAAAAATATATCTTTATACGTGTAAATAAATTACAAATTTATTTACACGTGACTATTATAAACAGAAAAAAACATTTAAAATTAGAATTAAATAATTATGTACAAAAAGCAGGAACTTATTAAAAATTACGTCATAAAAACTATATTTACACGTGAATTTTAAGAGAAAAAGGAAATTGTCAAATAATAAATTCATTAACATGCTTTAGAAATCTTAAATAGGAGAAATTACCTCATATTTATGTCACATTACAGTTATTACATAAAATGAACGCAAAATAATATTGCAAAACAGTTTAAATTTAGAAATTGCGCTAGACATTTTTTTTTTTATATTTTAAGAGGATACTTTTCAACTATTTTTGTTAGGAAAGGTCAAATAATATTTCATTTCTAACAAAAGTATTTTCACATAAATATTAAAAAGAGAAAGCATAGTTTGGTCAAAATTACGTCAGATTAAAAACGATTAATTTAAAATGTCTTATTTAAAAGAACTTTCTTTTCGTTTTGTTAAAAAATACCGGGAGACAAAGACTCTGTTTACTTAATTCCTTTTATATTAGCTTATTTTGAAATGTTTAACTTATTTTACTTAATCAAAGACGAAAACAACGATTGTATCTTTGGTACTACTTAGTTATCCCGTCGACCAAAAATCTATCTTTCGCCAAACTATAAGATTAAATGCCAATAATGATTGATCGTAAATGTCAGATTAACTTGACAATAAGCAAGTTACACGTATCTACGTCATCGAGTTATTTTTATTTCGACGTTTTATTTGTATTTTTATTAATGTTGCACTAATTTATTTGTTCTTTCGTTATTTAAAATAAAAATTATGTCAATTTGTATCATTTGGCGAAACTGGCCGACGGGATAATCAAGTAGTACCGCAGCGGATTTGGCCTTAAAATTCCCCAATCAAAGAGAAATGAATATAAATCCTTTTATAGGGAGATCGCCGCTGTTTTTTAAATTATAATTCAATCTTCCGAAATCTTTTTAAAGCCGATCAAATTAGCATACTTTTAGCTTTTAGAGTCTGCAGTGTCTGAACGGGGCTTGACGAGCGTAGCTCGTAGGGGGCAGAGCCCCATAGTATTACAAACAAGTAAGAAAAATCATGCGCTATGCATAGATTATGAAACACTATCCAACACTTCCTGAATGCTTTAACAAAACTTCGTTATTTAGGGAAATAAGGTATATAAGTGAACTAAGTAAACATTTTAGAAAACACATAAAACATTTGAAAAACTGATTTCAGCAGTTACCGTCCATAGCAAATATGTATTCCAATTCTTTTGAGCAGCCCTATATTTGATCTGTAGGTTGATATATATACTATATAATGGAGAAATTTAGTTTAGCAAGAAAACACATAACAGGTTGAAATTTCTCTTTCAGCAATTTATACTAATAGATTTAAACATACTTGTATACTTTTGTAAAACTCTGCAGTTAACCTAATACCTTTATTACACGCCACTATTTAGCTAAAGTTTAATTCAAAGTAAAACACTCTTAAAACTACTGGAATCACATTTCCAGAAATTATCATTTATAGACGGCCATGTATCCAATTCTTTGCGTGAGCCTGTGTGTCATTTTATATATGTTTTACAAACATTTCTTAGTAAACCAAATGCGGTTCAGCGTGAAAATGCCTAACTCATTTAAAAATCACCTTTAAGCAATTTGCAATCATACCCAGTAACCATTACGAATTCTTTTGAGTAGCCCTGTATATCAATTACAGCATTTATACACACCATATACAATGCATAAATATAGTGAAACATAAAAGCACATAACATAATTAAAAATGCATTTCCAGCAATCATCGCTACTTTACAGTACTTCGGTTACAATATAGTATCTGAAATCTTTTGTGTGTCCCTGTAAATGCTCTGCATTTCGTATTATGATATAAGTTATAGTAAACCTTAGCGACGTATATCTATTTCATTATACATGTAATAGTTTAACATAATTAAAATACGCCGGAAAAAATTCCCTCCTCTTTTATATCATTATGTAAAGGAATTCTTTTGTGGCGCACTGTAAATGAATAATAACTATTTTTTGGGCCGCATATTGTACAGAAAATGCATATTTTAGTCAACTTGATAAATGCATATCAATTTTATTATGTTTGCAAGCATGTACCATCATTAAAAATCATTTCCCATAGGCCGTAATGTAACGGAAAACTTTTGACTGTCCCTGTAAATGAACTAAACATGCTACAAACTTCATTTGCAATAGGGTTCGTGCTATGGTAGAGGTCACTAACATCCCAAAATTTCAGAACGATCCGAGTATATTTACGGGAGTTAGAGCGCGTACAGACGGCCAGACAAACCGAAGTCATAAACACTTTTCAACTTTGTTGGAAAGTGTTAAAAAAAGAGAAAAAAATATTACGTCATATTGGAAATATAATGGACCTCAGCAGGTGAATATGTAACGTCATGCGAGTTTGAAGAAACGTACTTAAACATGATAAAAACCTGACTATGGAAATATTAACATATTTTAACACTTTGAGGTTCTCTGAATTTGTTTTAGCCATTTTTAAACCTATTCCATATACATGCGTGTGCGTGTGTATTCGTGTATAATAGAATTTTCACAAAATGTTTAGCTCCCTAGAGCTCATTCTCAGTGAAGGAACTGTGTTTATCTCTAATCTTGATTTAAGTTTTGTTGGTGAATTTGGTACTTAACTTCTAAATCTACCTCCGCCTGTAGGCCCGAGCCGGCAGGGATTTTTTTATGCATACGAGTGCTGTTGCAGGCAAAAAATCAGATTTTTCAAAATGTCACCCACATTAGAAATTCAAACTGCTATACCTCAGCCATTTCTTACGATAAAGACAAAACAAAAAATTCTCCGGAATCCTCGAATCACGGTTTAACAGTTAAGAAAGAAACCTTTTTCAATTTCTAATTTTTTTGTACCTCATTTTAAATTTAAAATGGCCGCCATTTTGAAAGAAAATGGCTGATAAAGCTGGCCAACAAACTTGGCCCAGACTTTGCTATATACTATGCGTGTGCATGTTCAAAATCGATTTTTCGAAAATGTTTACCCCCATTTAAGCTTGAAAATATTTCCTCTAATTTTGGAAAAGGATGTTGTTGTACCATAATATTTTGGTTTACGGTAATAGAATAATCTGCACATAGGCGTATAAGACCCATCAGGTCATGACCCCGCTCTGAACACCAACAAAAATATTATAAAGACCATTTTTAAAATGAAATATACAGTAGAGTCTCGATTATCCGAGTTTTATCTTTAACGCAGTTATTTTCTTCTGATGGCTTCCATTATTATGAAACAGTCATTATAAATGAAGTGTTAGGTGAAGATGAAAGAGCAGCCGTAAAAAGTTAGAACTCTGATTTTCTGGTCAGAATGGAAAAAAAAAAAATGACCATAATTTTTTTTAGTTGAAGATGAAAGAGCAGTTGTAAAAAGTTAGAACTTTTATTTTCTGGTCAGAATGGGAGAAAAAAAAATGGCCATAATTTTTTTCACCTAACACTTCATTTATAATGACTGTTTCATAATAATGGAAGCCATCAGTCCATCAGAAGAAAATGATCCATTCCAAAGGTACAATCCTTCATTTGGTGCCCCCTCTGCCCTTAGTTTCGGATTTCCCCATTATCTCATTTGCCCCTTTCATAGTTTTCTCCATAGCTAAAGCAATTTTCAAGGTATTCTCGATATCTATATCATCTTCCTCAAAAAGTCTAATATTGCTCTATCCCTTAACCCGCTTACGAAAACATCTCTTAACATCATATTCAACATTTCTTGTTTTTATTGACAACGAATTGCTAAGGAACGAAGTTCAGTCATAAAAGCACAGACACTTATTGCCTCCCGTTGCTTATGATTTAGAAACACATGCCTACTAGGAATTATAAGCGGCATCGGAGTGAGATGAGTTTTTAACGTATTTTTTAGAGTAAGGAAATCTTTATTGGAAGAACTGTCAGGAGCTAGCAGGTTTTTCAACAAATTGTATAATTTTGCTGACAAACTAGAAAAAAAACTTTTCCACATTTGCCATCTAGAACATTTTGAATATCCACGAATGCTTCGAAGCGTTCTATAAAAGTGTTAAAAGCTTTGTTTGTATCATCAAACTTTTCAAATTGAACCGAAACTTTAGGTTCATGGGTTTTCGGATCGGCAAAAGTGGTTGAAATTTCCATTAAGGCTTTATTCTGTTCTATTAAACTTTGAACCAGCTGCTTCATTTTTATCCTCCTTTGAAAGATAAATACAAAAGATTTTTTTTTACCTTGGCAGTCTTCAGCAGCTAATTATACATCGGTGTGGACCATGGTTGAATACATATGAATCGGAAACTTTTAGTCACAAACATCTCATCGCCAGCTGTCACATATTATTTATGAACTTAAAATAATTTGCGTGGAGAGAAACATTTACAAGAATAATACATTTATCTTGCTTAAACACTTATTTAATAACTTACACATTTTACAGCAGACGATCGCAACATACAAAGAGTCAGCATAGAATCAAGTTGCCGCTTAAGCACAAAAACATTCTATTTACATTTCGCGTTCAGCACAGTTACAGTCAAATACACCACAAAGGTCATAGGACAATGTTCGATCATTCCGTTGAAGAAAAAGCAGGGGAGTAAATATCAGTGTGTTTATCTTTTAGTTCAATCAACAGAAAAATAAACTGCATGATTGTTTCTTTAGTTATAAATACGTACTTGAGTGATTCTATTAGAACTAAATTATATGAAGCTTCGAATCATCAATGCATCAGGTCAAGCATTCCTCTTTCTTTTAGGACCTTTTTTAACTTTTCAGTTTTTGCAATAATTAAAGTCTTTAATTAACGGTCAGGCATCATAAAAATATACTAGAATGGGCAGAATTATATTTATTTATTTAGTGTTCAGTTAAAAGAATTTAACTGATTTCAATGAGAAATATGAAAGTTACAGCTGTCTTATTTTCAAAATTAATAAAACTGAAATCGGGAAAAATGTCCGGATTTCAGAGATTTCCGGAATTTGGATTTTTGAGGTCCAACTGTACCTAAATAACTGTAAATTTTGTGTATTTAAATACGGCTTCATGACTGTGTCAAAGATTAGTCCATTTAGATTTGAGAAAAGCATAGCAAAAAAGAAAAAAAAATCATCCTGAATTTATTTGGCTAAATAAATATCAAACAATATTTGGCCAGCCAAATATTCAGCAAAAAGGCCAGATATTCGTTACATTACTAGTCGCAGACAAAATTTTTAAAATGTGGTTTGAAGGGAAATCATATTTTTGTGAAAATGTGATATTCACTTACTCTACTTGGAGCCCTTTTTTTGTTACAGATATTAATTAGAATGTCTTAATAAGTGATGACATATGGCAATGTCATTACTCAGATTGCGAGTTTTTTCCAAACTGTAACAATTCATATTACATAACTTGACAATACTCGAGTAGACAGGTTACGTTATAAAAATAAACCAAGTTTTCGAAGTCCTCTAGATCATATTTCCACCTGTGTATCACTATCTCTTATAAATTGAGATATACATTACGTTATATATCTCTAACAATGGTACAAATTGAAAATCCTAAATTCTGACTCATCATTAATGTTAATATAGAATAACCTTGATAGAACAGAATAACAAGATATATACATGCTATTGGTTCACAGTGGAAGATTTTAGTCCAAACTATGGCAATTCACATTGCAGAACTTTACTCATCAAAATGAGTTTGCATAATCGAGTCAGATGAGGATAGAAATACATAGTTTGGTGATAATACCAGTCTCACCTCTATATGAGAGCGATGACATATAGACCGAGCATCACAGACAATCACCTCATCAAGTTCACGCATGAAATTACAGAATTACTTACTCGATTCGCATATTAAAATGCAATTCGTCTGCCAAGAGCATCCTGCATCCAAAGGTATGAAAACATGGAGGACTGGAAGCAGGGACACAATGGAAAACCTACGAGTCAACCACTAAAATTGGGTTTTCAGGTGTTCTCCACCAAGATATGATTTGGCAGACCAATTGCGTTTTAATATGCGAATTGAGTTTTAATTAATTCTGGAATTTCAACCGCGAACTCGATGAGGTAATTATCTGTGCTGACGCCTCCCGGTCTAATATGGGAAATAAAATTTGATTGGTCAAGATTACTTTGAATAAAAAAAAATTGCCAAGCATCTTTGTAAGCCAGTAAACAAAATAACAGAGGAGGACGAGATAGACAATACCCCCTCACCTCTCACCACCCTTCCATCCTGAACCTTGATTTAGTTTTCTGAACTAGCAGTTATAATTTAAAGTTATATATTACTGAAATAAGATGTTATGTGTACAATATGAATGATTTACTAGAAAAAAATATTTTATGAGTACTTAAAAAATAAAATGACATCTAAATATGGAACTAATTGCATATTTGTGCTGTTCTTTTTAATATATATATATATATATGTATATATTTACTGAAAATATCTAGAAAAATGCAATGAATACACTTGTACAATAAACCTACTCAACTCAAGACTTTTTAATGAAAAATCTAATAAATTATTAAAAACTTACAAAGATGTGATCAATATGAAAAAGGGGAGGAATATAAAAATTCTTAAGACCAATTTATAAAGTTTCTCTTGTTACACAAGGACACAAAAATATGCTATTGATAAATAGTTTCTCTAAATGAATATTATGGATTTGTGAAAGCAATTTCATGTAAATATCAATTTAAATGTTTTACTAACTGATCAAAGTACCATACATCTATTTGTAGAGAGAGAAATTTCCAAATAAGAAAATGATCTGCATTTTAATGAAAGCTCAAAGAACTGTAATTTTTTAAAAACTTTTTAAGTTATAATTTAAGTTACTTTTAAGCTATAAATATTCACCTATATTTGAAACTTTTAAAAGAAAACATTGCAAAATGCAATAAGTACTTTATATCTTGTGCAGTTTAAAGTTAATTTACAATTTTAAATTCATGTTTATAATTTACATGCCATACAAAGCAAATTTTAAATACATAGCTATAGCTTTTTCCATGAAAATATAACATTTAAAACAATTAAGATTTATGGAAAATAGATGTTTCTTACCATTTTTATATACAGCAAAGTTTAAAAACTTGAAGTTTCCAGTGGCCATTGATGCATTACGTCCCCCCCTCCCCCATCCCAAACTCAATCGGTGAATCCGGTCACTTCTAATTGGAATTATGGGTGGATATAATATTTCCAGTCTCACAAGGAAGGTCTCCATACGGCATACTCAGAAAAATCTGAAAAAAATACAGAATGTTCTTCTTTCATGGGTATATATGTTTATGAAAAATTTTTTGTCGGAGCCTCGGTAGAACGTCCGTAAAAAAAAATAATGAAAATTTCGTTTATTTGACGACTTATCACCGTTTGGCAAAGAAAAAAGATTTCAAAAAATATGCTTGTCGAATGCTCTTTAAGGAAAACACTTTTTATGTTGAATTTGTTTAAATAAGTTTAATTTAAATAACTTTAGCTTTGCCATTTTTAGTTTGTTTTAACTACAGATTTGTTATTTATATTTATATGTACTTATAACGAATTTTAACTATCATATTTTACGATTTAAAACAAAATCTAAATTGATTAAAATTATTCCAAACTCAAAAATATGCCCCATTGATCACTGTGGATTCAACTTTGTTGCTATGGAAACAACTTCTTCTGTATGGAAATGTATTGCTGCAGCATTATTCATCTGGCGTTAAAAGTTATTTTTATAACCGATAAAGCGGTTTAAATTATAAAAAAATTGTGGATTGCAGAATAAAACAATGGCAAAATTTCATTCAAATCGGCAAAAGCAACATGTATAATACAAAATGTAATAATAATAATAATAAATTCTTTCATGGTTTACGTTTAAATTCATTAAATACCGCATATTCTCAAAATCAATTAACAAACAATTTTCAGATTCATTAAAATCGTTTGCTTTTGGCGAGGAAAAGTGCTGATCGCCAAATTGCATGTTGCTTTCGTCTTTTCACGCCAATTATTCGAAAGTATTTTTTTTTTTTTTACAGATTTTCTACTGTAATTCCGGCGCTAATATTAACTGATCCTTTATTACATACATGAGTACTTTCACTAGCATTTTTTTCAACATATTCTGAGTATGCCCAGTATGGAGACCTTCCTTGTCAGTATCTGAACAAGATATAGGAAATATTCTGTTTGTTAGGAGCTAGTGGTAGAAAATTTTAAATTATTATACTGATGAACTTTTTGAAATTGGCTTTTACCCATTTTAAAGGAGGCTTAGCCTCTCTTGCCTTTTATGATGAGCCGCCTCTGTAATGAGCTTTCATTACCACAAATTTAATGTTTGTTGACTTGTCCTACTCTTCTGAAAAATATGCCCTTTTAGCAAAACAAAATTATCAAATCATTATATTGGTTCTGGCCAAAAGTTCATTTTTAGTAAATTTAGTCAAAATTTGATTTTGGCAAAAAGAGTAAGTTTTTTTTTAGAGGGCCTATGAACAGTTGAAACTGTAATTGGGTCTTGTAGGGGTGCACACATAGAAGAAATCACGTTATGTAGCCTAAAAATGTTCCTACATTCATTTTTAAGGGATTCAACCAGAATTGACAAAGAAATTCTTACTCTTTGTTTATTATAATAAATATTAAAACAAGTTAAACTCTAAACTTGTACTATATTGTACCACAAAAGTTTTAATATTTATTTTTTAACATTCTACAATCCCTTTTGATACTTTGTTTTTTGAAGAAAGAAAGTTTGCATAACTTCATACGATTCATTAAAAAAAAAAATATGATGAAGCTATCTATATATATTCACAATAATTTCCAGCAATTTTTTTTCTTATATTAGTATTTTACTTGATTATTCTCTCTCTCTCTCTATATATATATCTGTTTGCCAGAGACAGTTCCCTGGGGAAAAGTTTTTAAGTGCCTATAAATGATAATTTAAGAAGCTATTCTAGTTGTGCATTCGGAAGCTAATGTTAAACCATTATAAGCATTCTTCAAAAATTTCTCATTTGCTTTTAAATATTCTTTATTTATTTTTTTGCACAAGATACTGGAGGATGATATCTAACCAGGAATTTGTTTACTTTTATTATTTTGTTTTCTGAAATTGAAAGTGCGACCAGAAAGAAAGAAGAAAAAAAAACCTTGAACTAAAATCAAAAAAGTAAAAAGATATCCAGTTGGAGACCTCAGATACCCAACACAAAAATAAAAGAATCACTTTGAAATATTGAAATATAAAAGAGAAATTCGTAAAGAAAGCACCCATTGACTTAACATTACCTTGTGACAGTCTTTGTATGACTAGCATAGGTTCTTAAGCATTAACCAAAGCATTTTGTGTATTCTTTTCTCCCTCACCTCTAAACCACCACATCCCTCATGTCTCTGCCTGCAGTTATATTTGGGCTCCACAACAAATCTTGATAAAAATAGACTTTTTTTTTGTTGTTCTTTTCGGATAATAAGCTTGGTGAATACTATTTCCTGCAAAAAGAATATGATAAAATTATAATAAAGAATGCACGAAAGAAAAGTGCTAAGAAAAAAACCTGTCTGAAACAGAATTTTTTCTGTCCTTTTTTGATTCAGTCTTAGAAGGTTTTATGGTAATATTGTTGTAAGAAAAAATTATGAAGTAGTTACTCTATGTTAATTTTAATACAACAATAATTTCTCCCAGCCATATGCAGTTTTTCCTATGTCATTTCATGAGCAGGCATGAAAGTATAAACTGGGCAAAGCTGAAATACTCACGGATACAGAATTATCACAATATTAATGTGCATATATATATACGTACAGTACAAGTTGTTAATTTAGGATTTCTTAATGATTTTATATCATTCTCAAAAACAGCCTGAAAGTCAATAAAAAAAAAAAAGCAAATTTACGTGAACACGTGGAAAACTTTCATGATTGCATGAGAAAAAGAAGAGTAATGTTTGGATCTCTCATAATGTCACTTTTCACCATTAAAAGAATTGTATACTGTTAGTAATAGTTAAAAAAAAATCTAACTAACGTTCCGAAAAATGCTACAACATGAAATGCAATAAAGTCTGTTAATGAATTAGTGAATACATACAAATATAAACACAGCTCAAGCAAACAAGTATCTATAAGTTTTTTTTTTTTTTTTTTTTTTTTTTAAAGAAATTTGTATACAATTAGATTGAAGAGTTTAATGTTTTTCTTTATTAAGCATTCACTAGCCGATTTTCTGATATACATATTAAACTAAAATTATGATGCATAATTGATATGATCAGATAAATGTCAGGGCATATTTAAACAGCGTTTAATAAGGCTGCCATTATGGAGATGTACTATAATTAAGTATAATTATAATAGGTACTTTCTAAATAAATGTAAGAAAAAATATACACACCTTAAAATGACATTTTATTAGCAATACATACTGCGAATGTAGAACTTACAAACGTCACTTTTACAATAAAAGTAATAATTAAGAAAAAAAAAAATCACAATTTGAATAGCTCTTACCATTTCACCTTATATTAATATCACTTTATCACAGTAGCCTTAAATATAACACAGTATTTTACATATTTACAAAAGATTCACTTGTAAAACAGAAAATAAATATGTTGTAAACAGAGCATATTTTCTTTTGGTAAGGAAAAACACTCAAACACAATTAATATATAAATCATTAATAAATAGAATTGTACAAATGTAAAAACAACAGATATATATAAAAATAGAACAAGAAATGCCCATTTACTCAAGTGATTGTTTAAATAAAGGCAACTGCAATATTTACAGCATAATTACATTAAAAAAAAAGTGCTTAAAATATTTATCTTCTTTATTAAAACAATATTATTTATAAAAATTTGTAATCAAATGTATGATAAAGTTCATTTTAAAAATAAAAATGTTTATTTTAAAATCTGAAATCCTAACACAAAAGATTTATAAAACTAGATTTTAAGTTTCCTCTACCATAAAAAATTCTGTACAATGCAAACAGTGATGTCAATATACATATATTTAAAATATAATTGGTTGTAACTTCTGAGTTATTTCTTGCAACAAAGCAGCTTGCCCAGAAGGCATTTTGATAAAGACATCTTCAGTAATAAGTCTCCAAGAAAGCATGGACTAAAAAGTAAAAAGTAAATTTTAGAAAAATAAGGCTGTGAAAAGACGACAAATTCTTAAATTTTATGTAAATTTCATTTGCAATAAGTTAAAAATAAAATAAAATGCAGATATAGGCATTTTATGTAATAAGAGAAGAATAAAAAAGAATAATATGGCTTAAACTCAGCCCTCTTTCTGAGAATTGTTCTAACCAAGAAATAGAGAAAGAAAACCAACACAGATTAATTTTAGTTGGATTATTAACAATAACAATATAAAAGCTTCATTTGAATATGGCTTGATAATTACTTTAATACTGATCATATTTTGAAAGCATTTAGTTCCAATACAATGCTTCATGGAATTAAAAAGAGAAAAACTTTTAAGATAAACAGTATCTAATATAGTACACCTGGATTTCCAAATCAATAAAAAGCAAAATTTTGGATTAAGAAACCAAAACACTCTGAAGTAATGTCATTTTTTAGGAAATAAAAAAAAATTACAGACAAAAGTAATACTATAATTTATTTAATAAATAAATAATCATTTTACAAATTTTCATTTTTATAAATTTTAAAATTTTTTAATGAAATACCTTAAAAGTGAATGCAAATTAAAAAATACATAAAAACTATGTATGAAACATAATTAGAGAATATATTCATTAGCACAATTTCTAATTTTTGGACTTCCAAAAAACAATTTTTAACACCATTTTTTATTCTTTCATAACTAAATGACATAATCTTATAAAAATAGTAATTCACATACAAATATAGTCACACTTCTGAACGAAAATATGTTACATAAAAGCAAAAAATAATAATTTAATTGACTTACTAAAAGGTGAGTACAGAGTTGCAACTGTTAAAAGTTAATCATCATAACATTAATTTAAAGTTAGCTCATTGAATTGCCATTTATCAAAAGATTTGATTTCTGTTATTGGTATATTATTTCTAATATTCCCCTTTGTTTAGTCTTTCAGATAATATTTTTAGTTGCTTTCTAAAAACAGTTTTATTGAGAATAAAAACAGGATGCCAGAAATCTCAATTATGTTCTAATCATGTTATTACACTAGATGTCTCGAGACACTATGTCATCTTCTGCCATATGATGCTTTGCAATGCACCAATTTATTATTAGAACGGGCATCGACTGCAGAAATCTCATTTCATACAGCTAATTTATTTATTTTTTCAAAATAGCTGATGTTGTAAAGATAATAAAAAAAGTGGACTATTAATCACTATCTTTGTGCATTTTACCAAAACAGAGGCAAGGAGATTTCTGGTACCTTTTCATGCTGAATCCTAAATTCATCAGTTAAAGAATAAAATTACCTGCATTTAACGGAACCCTATTAGCATATTCAAATGGTCTACCATATGATATCTTGGTCTATTCACAGAACACCAAATTTAGTGGTACCATTTTAGGACCCCTTTCATTTTATCAAGTTAAAGGTCAAACTTGGTGTCAAATTAAAACTAAAACACTGTACTTTTCAAATTTGTCAATCTGCCAACACCCAAACTGGCAGTTTTTTCTGACAGAATGAATTTATCTTCAAATGCTGAATCTTACTTCTCAGCATAGTTGTTAAAACCTTCCACTATAATTGAAAGTGTTTATCAGCTTGCTTTGTTGCTTGCTGTTTATCTGCCTGTGTTTTTTTTTTTTTCTTTGACTGTGTCTGCCCATTCTCTAACTTTCGTAAATATCCTTACTTTCCCTTATATTGATATATATCAGGGTTATTGAAGATAGAGTATCTAGCATTTACCATTCATTTACAGGGATACTTGTGGTGAGGAAAACGCACGATTTTTTAAGCAATTTTTTTCCACATGAAAATAAATGTTTGGATCAAGAATATTTTCTTTGAAAAGTAGAAGGTTTCTTTTAACTAATTAAATTATTTTAGTTGCAGATGCAATTTTTTATATTAAAAAATATTGTGACAAAAGTGTTAAAACAATGTCTGACTCTTTTCAAATGATGCAAGGTGGTTATACTTCCTAAGTGCTTTGAAATATTTTATAAGTAGCTAAAATTTGATACTCCATGGACTTTTTTTTTTTTGAAATAAGGAACTTAACTATGAGTCATACTTTTGTTTTTCTGTTATAACCCTTTAAGACCGGAAGATTTTTGGTAAAAATGAAAAGTTTTGGTGGTTTCTCCTAATAGGATAATATTAGATTGCATTTTTTTTTTTTTAAATACCCGATGCCAGGTTATGCAAAGGGAGGATCCACACAATTCTGCGGGAGCAAGCTCAACTTTAAATCACACAAAAAGAGAAAAATGTTTGTTTCTTTTTCTTTAGGATCACTTACGCAACTGTGTAGGCCAGGCCTTAAAGGGTTAAATCAATATGTGATTGCATAAGATTTTGTTAATGTTTCCTGCTGATGGTGCGTTTTATAATTCCTAAAATATGCCACATTGATATGCCTTATAACAGGTTTCCTACAGGAAATGGTAAGTAAATCATTTACAGGGACACAAAAGAATCATATTACCTTACTGCCTGTAAGTAGAAATAGTTTAAAGTGCATTTTATTGAGGCAATACTACACAATGAAACTTCTAGATGGCATTGGGGTGAAAGATAATGTCTCTAATAAATTGTGCATGTAACATGTAATGTAGTATATTAGAGTTATCCGTGAAGTGTATTTTCAATTGTATTATGCAATTTCAAGCACAATTAAATTTTGCAAATTATTTCCTGGAGTATTCAATTGGTGTTTGAGCATTTTTAAATATTTCTTGGGGCGTAATAATGTTTTTAATCAAGTACAGTAAACCTCCTTTAATCCGGCACTTGAAGCATGCCGGATTACGAAAATTTCCGGATGAATGTGGTAAACGTATAGAATTTAGAATTAAACAAAAAATGACAGTGAATCATATTTTTTATTCTTTAAACAGCTTGAATGGAATAAAACAAAACTCAATAATGTAAAGTACAACATATGTAAATGACTATAAAATGAAAATGTGCACTATAGGCCTATACAGTAGGCCCACCCCTGGAAGTCATCTAAAAGAAATCTTGAATACCAGTTTGTTTTGTAGTAGTCTTCTCTTGTCGTTTGCTTAGAAAGTCATTTCGTATGATGTTATGATGTGGAGTTTAATAATTTCAGCATCATTGAATGAACTGCTGTGCTCAGAAAACTTGATAAATATAATCAAGGCATCATCTGCTTGATTCCAACTGGTGTTGTTTGTCTCATCCACAATATCTTCACCAGAGTCAACGTATTTGTAGGCTGTTGGGTTGATAACACTATGAATGATGGCCTCATCTGTCAAAATTCCTTCTGTCGACTCATCAAAATCTGCTTCAACCCATTATTTTATTTCTGATCTATTAAGTTCTGTTGTGACATGGGGTTCTCTAAAGACAAACAACCTAACACATCTTCCAGTTCATCATCAACTGTATCTCTTTCAGTAACTTCAACATTTTTGTACGTTACTTCAGGCCAAAGTTTAAGCCATGACTTTTGGAGTTACATCAGATTACGATAAACACCAGGAATAATTAAATTATTAATAATATACTTTTTCCAAAAGTCGTGCCGGATTATCCAGCATGCCGGACCTTAAGATGCCATATTAGAGGATGTTTACTGTATAATAGCATAAGCAACCATTCAATTAAACTTGGAATTGGATATTAGCAGTTCTCTGGATGCTGTCAATAAATCATTTTTTAGTTAACTTGTAACTGCAGAAAAACAAACTATAATCAAATAACTTTATTTTTGTTAATATAATTGACCACAATAAACAAGACTTTGTATACACATTATACTGCCCCTATACGTCTTTGGCTTGATGAAAATCTTTTAAATTTTTATGGTAGGGTCTTCCATGATCAGTGCTATCTTCCTGGAAATCTTTAAGGGGCTGTGACTCTACCTGTTCTATGAGTAATGGCAGTAGTTCACCACTATTTTCATCCATACATAAGAAAAATGAATCTTTGTAGGTATACAGATAATGAAATCATTTTTAACATTATCAGAATATTCTTAAGAAACTTATCTTTTCATATGATGGAAGGAAATACAGTGGAGTCTGGTTGTAACAAACCTCGTATACAGTGAACCCTCGATTGTAGCAAACTTGATAGAAAGTCCTATTTTGTTTAATATACTTTACAATGCTATTTTTAATGAATATCAAACTTTTGTATTATGAACATAATGAACTTTTGTATTATGGACATAACAAGCTTTTGTATTATGGATATAACAAACTTTTGTATTATGGATACAACAAACACTTCATTAAAGCGTCCTCAAACTATTTCTGTTTATAGACAGTAAGGTAATAAGATTCCTTTGTGTCCTTGTAAATGATTTGCTTATCATTTTCTGTGGAAAACTTGTTGCAAGACATATCAATATGGCATATAATTTTCACAATGTTTAAAGCAGGTTAACATCTTTAAAATGCTCTTTATACTATTATCATTCATTAACCATTATGTATTTGAATTCTTTTGAATGTCCCTATTTAAACGAATGGTGAATAGTGTATACTACATCTTCAATAAGGAGTATACTGTGACAAACCTCAATGACATATGTCAATATCGTGGTAAACTAAATATACATTTATGAAAGTTAGAAAATAGACAGAACAGTTAACAGATGAAAAAAAAAAAAAAAGACAGACAAAGCAAGCTGATAAATACTTTCAACTATGTTGAAAAGTTTTGAAAACTATGTTGAAAAGTATTAAAAATGAGCTACATGCTCAAAATAGATCTATTAGCAGTCATTGTGAGTAGAGATGTGCCATCTGTTGAGAAACAACTCCAAAGGAATGATTCCGGCAGTAAAACTGAAGGAACGATTCCATTCTGTAAAAAGGAATCGGTCCTCTTCGGAAAGATTCCGAAAAGGAACGACTCCTGGGAATCGGTCCTTTTTGGAACGGCTCCTTGGATTCGGTCCTTTTGGAACGATTCCGAAAAGGAACGAATCCTCAGAATTAGTCCTTTTCGGAACGATTCCTTGGAATCGGTCCAAAACGTACCGACTCCAAAAAGGACCGACTCTGAAAAGGAATGATTCCTTGGGAATCGGTTCTTTTCTTGTAGACTGGCCAGTTTTAATAAATTAAAATACGCTATTTTATTTCAAAATAACAGATTTTGATTCTATTAAAGCTGACTTTATTGCCAAAATATCCTTCTAATGCGTGTGCCCCCTCCCTCCTCAAAAAAAGAAAGAAAAAAAAATGAAAAGTAAAGAAAAAAAAGAAAAAAGAAATTGAAGTGCGGGGCGGAGTAGGGCGTTTAATAAACATTACTATTTCATCTTCTTGTGCTAAATTAATCTGAAAGAAATTTAAAAAAATATTTTATACGAATTGGATTTTTTACACCTGAGTGAAAAAGTGCCTGAGATGGGATTCAAAACCAGAAACTTTACGTGCTTTACGGATTGAGTACCTGGACCCCGAAGGTAATGGAACACCATGTGTACTTTAATACACTAATACATTTTCTAATTGGTAAATGTATCAAACAAAATGAATTTTTTCTAAATGAATTCTTAAGGCTGTTCGCAAATCCAAAAGGATAACTTTGTGACAAAAGTTTTAATTTATTTTTATTCAGAAATGCATGAAACGAGCAGGTGTTGTTGTTCAGAAACTATGTAATCGAGCTGTTTTTCAGTTTTTTTGCAAACACAATAGACCTTTCAGAAAATAGTGTCAAAGTGGGCGTTTTGAACCGAATTTCTGCGCGAAAGAGGCATAATTGCTCAAAAATGGGTGAAAAACATTTTTGTCACGTGATCAAAATCGATTATAACTCAATAGGTAATTTACTGATCAAAAGATGGAAAACACAGTTCGATTCCAAATCGCTTCCATGGTCAAACTTTCCAATTTTATATTTTTCCGTTAAAAAATTAATTTGTAAATGTGTCAAAACATTTTACGCTTGTTGGGCAGATCACTTAAGAACAGCCTTAAGAAAAACAAAGAAAATGCTTGTTTAATTAATAGTGAAAAATATTTTTTAAAATCTGATTAGAAACAGTTTTGAATAATGTAAGAAATATATCACTAGGCCATAAAAATTGCATTTTAATAGGATAATAATAACTGATTTTCAATTATTTTAATAATTGTAGAGTTATGCACTTTCATGCATATTTCACTATTTCATGTTTTTTCCTCAAACATAATTTCAATTTGAGAATCCTCTTTGTCAAAATAAATATATGACCAGCTACGAGCGCTCGAGTACCACTTTATTTCCACAGTTTGGCGTCTTGTTTTTCTCTCCTGAAGAAGATGATTAAAAAAATCTCGAAACTCCCTAAGATTGTTGTTTTAATCAACTTACATTGAGGTTTATTACATAGAGTAAAATCTGTTAGAAGAAAAAATTTTTGTAAAACGTTTCTTTCTTTCTTAAGATAATGAATATTTCAAAAAGCATAATGTCTAATAACAATAATAAGATAACAGTAACACTGGTATGTGGTATTGAAATAATTTAACCGCGGTTCGCTCTCTTAATGGCCGTTTTGAGTATAAAAACTGGAAAGAAAAATCATGTGCTACGTATAGATTATCGGACTTTCTCCAACACTGCGACATATATATATAAAGCTGCATATTTTATGCTTGTTTTGGTTTAATAGATTCATGTTAACCCTCCACCTACCAAAGGGGTTCAATGTCCCCGACAGGTACATTTATAATGATATTTCTAATTTATTTTAAAAACTGAAATTTCTGTAAATATGAGTTTTTTCTGGGATGTTCTATTCTTTTGAGTAGAACATTCCAGAAAAAGTCACATATTTACAAAATTTTCATTTTTTAAAATGTGAAAAATCAATTTGAATGTATCTATCGGGTCTGTTGCACCGGTCTGGTATGCGGAAGGTTAATATTGCATTTAAAAAGTTTTACAATATACGAATTTAATTATTGGTTTCCAAAGAATGCACGTTGTGATTTTGTAGAGTTTTTTCAATTGTTATTTTACTTCTATTTCTTGCTAAATAATTAGAATTTAAATAATTGTGACTTTGTTTTAAATCAACATAAAATAAAATAAAAAAAAAAAATCGTTTATCGTAATAATCTATATATATATTTCTCTTATGTAGCACTTAAAAAAGGCTGTATTTGTAGCTTACCATTTGGCAACAGCCGCAGCGACGTTTCTCAGTGGTTAAGTTCTGGTCACATGTCCCAACCAATTCAGCAAATCAAAATCCAGACGGAATCTCTCTTTTAACACAAACCGTTTGAGCTATGCATGAATGACAATTGCTATTGGTCCATTTTACGCTGACGAGAGGAATTCAGCGAATCAGCTTTTTTATCCAAGATTGTATTTAGACACAGGCGAAAACATTTTGTTTACAGTATGTTAGCGTGATATGTAGCATGTTTTATAGTCTTATTATAGTTTTAAATGAATTTAAGCCAGGATTTTCAATACTATAGGCAAAATGAATGGAGAAGGACCCCATCTGATACTAACATGCCATTTAAATTTAAACGGCCTCAATTTCCAGTTCGCTTAGCTTTCTCAATGATGACCAACAAGTCACAGGGCCAAACTTTTGATAAATGCATTTTTATTTACATTTTCAACAAAATTTTCAATTACTTTTTTATGAATTATTTTTCATTGCAAAAATTTGTAACTTTCATAATGTTAAAATATTTTATACCCATTGGCAGCACCACCTAAATGCGTTTTTATTTACATTTTCGACAAACTTTTGCATGAATTTTACACATTAAAAATATTTGTAAATTTCATACGTTGCTTGCTCTGACCGCATAGCGGCCCAACTAAAAATATTTTTTATTGTGTTTTCACTAAGGTTTTAAATTAATTCTGTTTCCAAGGTTTTTTAATACCATTTTTACTTACATTTTCAACAAAGTTTTCCATTACTTTTTTATACATTAAAAATATTTGTAAATTTAATACATTATAATGATTTATGATAGCACTCATTCTGACTAGAGTTGACACAAATAGTGGTGAGCGAGCGAAGCGAGCTGGGATCGCGTAACGATCCCAATGCGAATTCCGTAGGAATTCACAGGGGCTGGCGAGCATTAGCGAGCAGGGGGCTGAACCCCCTAGTTTCATATAATAATTCAGATTTCTTTATCGTTATTGATACTCGTAAATCCCGAAATCAATGTACAATTAATGCCTGTTACTGTGGTGATGGATAATACATATCTGAGTTTAATTTCGATCAAATCAAGGCTCCCTTCATGGCAAACTAAATTTAATATTTCAAGCCTAATACCAAACTTCTGTTATTGAGGTAAAACTTACTGCAAATACGATACTAAATTTTATGTATTTTCCTTTCTTATTGTTATTCTTTTAACTTAGAAGATTTATTTATTTATTTTCTTTTTTTTCTTAAATTACATAAAGTTTTCCGAAAAGTTCGAATTTAACAAAATGTTTTATCTATTTTAAATAGTTTTGACAATAAAAAGTTTAACTCCGAATAAAAAATAGTCAAATTCTCAAAAAATTAAGGTTGGTATTATCTATAACACGTTTACAACAGATGTCTTTCATTCAACGGCCGAAACATCGTCAAAAGGATAGTTCTTTATATAGTACTACACTCTGTAATAATAATGGACATACTTTTAATTTTAATAAAACACTCATACTACAGTATTTATTAAAACACACATACACACATAAATGACGCCTGCATTCAACAGTTAAAGGTATATACAGGGTGTCCGGTCTCAACGGTGTCCAATGGCTAATTCGTAAACCGTTAGTCATAGACATATAGTTCCAATTACAAAAATGTTTTAAATGAGGTAAAGAAGTATTTTTAAAGCGATTTGGGTCAAGAAAAACATTTATTTAAAAATTGCGAAATTTAAATTTTTATACGGTCCCCCGGTCCTATAAGTGATATTTAGTAAACTTTTCCTATTCCTCTAACAAGTACGGCAAAAAAAGTCCCATTCATCTAACTCTAAAATTGACCGAGTTATGACATTTTCAATTTTATGACTTAAACCACTTTTCTGTAACCGAAAACAGATGAGTTGGACCAAGCTTTCAGGGGTCGTACGTGAAGTGCTTAAAGTATTATAAAGGGCGTCCACTTCAAACGATGTTCAATGGCTAATTCCTAAACCGTTAGTCAAAGACATATAGTTCCAATTACAAAAAGGTTTTAAATAATATAAAGAAGCATTTTTAAAGCGATTTAACAGAAGGTGCTTCCCACGTATAAATGTTACGGTAGTGTTAATTTTTAGTAATTAACTTTCAGATTGGTTAAAATAATTGAAGAAGTGAGTTTCAAAACTCGCCTTATCGAGAAAATCAAATTTTGGGAAATTGCTTAAAACCTTTAAACGCGCCCATTGGTATTCATTGAAAATTTGGAGATTGTAGTGTTCAGTACAGTTATACCAATAGAATAGATTGACAGAGAAACACGAATTTTTAAATTTCGGATAAGGTCAGTTTCGAAACTGACGCCCTCAATAATTTAATATATGTTTTGATTTAACAATATTTTCCCCTAATTTTTAATTAAAAAATAATTTAAAAAAATAACTGATCTAATGAATATTTGCTGAGGGGAAAGACAGTGGAATTTTCAGAAGGGGTAATGTAAAAATAATAACAATTATTATTTTTATTGTTACAATAAAATGACAAAGGGAACAAAATCTTAAAAAAAGAAAAGTTAATTAAAAAGAGAGAATGTGGGCGGTTATATGATGTCCGACCTTTAATGGATATATCTGTGCTCTATTAGAACAAAATATTAAAATATTGTAACAATTTTGTTATGTTTATTTAAATCATTGAAGTAATCGCACAGGTTGAATCATATAATTAAAATAATTGATGTTTATTGTAAAAGAAAATAAAAGTGATACGAGGATCATTTTCAAAAATGGACATATTAATTTCCTTAACATATTCAGAGCAGCCATTCAAAAGTTATGTATATATATATATAAAACATTAAGATGGTACAAACAAATTACTTACAAATTGAGCTTTCTTGTGTCTGTGCTTTGGACGGGAAGGATGTGTGTGTGTGTGGGAGCGGAGATTTCAGGGGGAATTATACGTCTGTTTAGTGTTCATTACTACAACAGATATTGCTGCATAAAAAAATGTAGTTTTCAGGATTATAAAATATGTGTGTATGAGAGCCAGTGAGGGAAAAGTTTAAATTGCAATTTCAGGTGGAATTTAGATTATGGATTACTTATTAATTATTGCCGCAATAAAGAAGACAGACCTTTTTTCGCCAAGTTTTACAGCATGATAATTCTTTGCACATCAGTAGATTTTCGCTTTTTTTTGAAGACTTCATCTAAATTAATCGGCTCCTTAAATTTCTACTTCCGCACTTTTTGCTTCACCTGCACGCAAAGTTAAAAATCTATAGAGGTTTATATATTTTTTTTTACTATTCTACTCTATTTGTCTAATTAAATAATGCATCTTCTAAAACTCCACGCCCGTTAAAAAATTTATTTCCTATTGTCTTAATTATAACACTTAATTATTAGAGCATAAAGAGGTAATAATTTTAAAAATTATTAAATTTAAAATCATTAAAAAAAGATTCAAATTTATAATTTATATAAGCAATTATAGATTTCAATTATAATTTTATTTAAGTATAAATTGCTGATTAAATTAAAAATATATAGACATACTCTTAAATTAAAAAATATAAAAAGTATATTAAATTTAAAATTATTAAAATTAATAACTTTATTAAAATGTTAGGAAAATTTTCTACTTTGTCTTTGTAGTTAGCCGCTAATTTATAGTTATAGTAAGTTACTAATCATCTCAATCCTCCCTAAAATTTATACTCCCCCCCCCTTCCCCCAACTTTTGCTCGGCCAAAACATACTGTCTAAAATTATGTATGTATTTTTCCCTATATTTTATTTTATTATGCAAGAAATAACTAACCAATCTACCACATCAACTCCCTGAAAATTCTACTCTCTCTTCCCCCAACTCACGCGAAAACACCCGTTCGCTATTGTTAATCCCATGGAAGTATTTTTTTTAATATAGCTCGTCGCAGAATATCCCCCCCCCCCCCCTTTGTTGTACATGATACAGATTACCTTTTTTTTTTGTTCGAGCGTGGGGGCGATATTTACACATTAAAAGTTCAAATAACGCAAGTTAATATTTAGAATTGATTGATTGGATAAAATAAAAAAAAATCCAAATAGAAAACTAATTTAATATAATTCTATTAATTCTAAGATAGTTTAGTTTTTCTAATTCTCCTGGTCCTCATACGAATCACTTTTTTTTTTATCGAAACTCTATCCTCTGATGGCTTTCGTCAAGCAAGATTCCCGCCAAGAATTGTCACTTTGATGCTGAAACTCTGACCAATCAAATTACGAGATACAGCATAAATGGCAAAATGTGGTTGGAAAAAAAAATATTTTGTTTTAATATGTGAGAATGAACAAAAATCTCAAAATATATTTGTAATGTTAATTTATTATCAATGTTTAATGTTAAATTTTATATCTGACGATTATTTTTATTCCTAGTAAATTTGTGACTGACCCCTATTTTGCAGCAAAAAAGATACTCCAACTTTAAACATCTATTACTCGGTCAATTCAAATCTAAATCAGAGGAATGGGACTTTTTTTGTCTTACTTGTCAGTGAAATAGGATATTTTTACTAAATATCACTTATAGGACCTGGGGACCGTATAAAAATTTAAATTTCGTAATTTTTTAAAAAATGTTTTTCTTGACCCAAATCGCTTTAAAAATACTTCTTTACCTCATTTGAAACATTTTTGAAATTGAACTATATGTCTATGATTAACAGTTTACGAATTAGCCATTGGACACCGTTGAGACCGGACACCCTGTATAAATATTATACAGACATACAAACAATAAATACAATAAACCCAACTGGAGTGAAAAAAGAACTTTAAAATAAAACTTTGAAGTTTAGTGAATCACTATATCTTTTGGCGGAGATAATATGTACTATATATGAATAAAATTATATATATATATATATATATATATAATATTATCTTATAAATATCACTAGCCATAGCCATGCTGCTAATGAACCTGTTTACAAATCATCTGAAGGAACTTCTACCCTTTCGTGTAACACAAGTGTTCCATGACTTCATGAGTTATGAAGCTCCAAAGATCCCAATACAAACAAACATATTAGCATCGCAATTCACTCACACTGAACTGAGGTTCTGTATGATATAAGTGGAGAGAGGGTGACGGCGGATGAGGGTGTGAAATTAGAGAAATTCCTGTAGGTTCTCGTGAAATTGGAGATTCAAAAAGAGTTGTAAGTTTATTGAAATTCTACGTAGTTAACAGCAGTTCACAAATAGCGATGTTACGGTAAAAGACAAGACATACACCAGTCACTCAGGAAAGACAGTGTGCAAAAATGTGCTTTACTTTTTAACTCTTTCCAATAAAGTTAGTGTTTATGAATGCGGTTTGTCTGTCCGTCAGACCGTCTGTTCACGCTCTAAGCCAAGTCACACACTAAGGTGACACATAAGACATGTCGCTTGAATTCGCTAGAAAAACTGGTTTAAAACAAGTTTGTAACAACTTCGTTCTTTGTTTCGACCGGTTTTTGCACTTTATGTTGCGCTTTGTGTCGTTCTGTGGTCTCAGTGTGTGATATACCTAACTCCCATAAATATACTCGGATTCCCTTGCAATTGATATAGGTTAATGATGTTTACCATGGGATGTTTGGTATTCAATATGTAAGAGTGTAGCATTAATAGTTTATTTACAGGGGCACTCAAAAGTATTTCCTTACATTATGGTCAACGGGAAAAAATCATTTGCAGCGCAAGTTAATGACATTAAGCTATTTCAAATGCATTAAAATTGATATATATCACTGAATTGCACTACAAGATGATTGCTATAGAATAGGGTGTTCCACTTCTGAACCAGATCCTGAAGGCGGTGATAATAATGTTGATGAATTATGCGAAATATCATGTGTGCGTAAAGTTAGGGAGCTGAGGAGAAAGACGATAAAGGGGATAAAGTTATTGAAAGTACGGACACTGGAACAAAAATGTAATCTACTTTAACTAGTTACATATCCAAACCAGTAGAGCCATCCAAATGAAAAATGAGATTCAGAATGAAAAATGAAATTAAGATTACCTAGAGGTAGATTTTGAAGAGGAATCTATGTGACTAAAAATTCCTAGACCCTGGTGACAAATATCAGAGCAATAATAAAATTTCTTATACAGGATGTCCATGTCCACTCTCAACGATGTCCAATAGCTAATTCCTAAACCGTTAGTCATAGCCATATGGAGTTCCAATTACAAAAATGTTTTAAATGGGGGGTAAAGAAGTATTTAAAAAGTGATTTGGGTTAATAGAATCATTTCTTGAAAAATTATGAAATTTAATTTTTTATACGATCCCCCGGTCCTTCGAGTTATAGTTAGTAAAACTTTCCTATTACACTTACAAGTAAGACAAATAAAAGTCCTATTATTCTATGACTAAAACTGACCGAAGTAATGGCTGTTTAAACTTGGAGCATATTTTTTGCTGCGAAATAGGGGTCATTTACAAATTTACTAGAAATATAAATAATCTTCAGATATATATAAAAAAATATTTGATAGTAAAATTAACATTGCATTATAAATTTGAAATCTATAATCATTCTGAAATATTAATGCAAAATATACAGCTTGTACTAAACATATAACAGGAAAAAAATAATAGAATTTTCGTTAAATAAAATGTTGAAAAGCAACAGCCTCGATTCTTTACACACTGAATCCAAAAATGGCCTTCATTTTTTATCACAAAGTACAGATTTTTTGCAAATCGTAAATTTGAAAGCTAAAAAGTGAAAATTTTACAGAAATCTGATTCTGATAGTATAAAATAGACGTGATTGTTACTTCTTTAACTTTTGATAATTGATTTTTATGTATTTTTTATTATTGAATCCGAAAATGACCTTCATTTTTAACCATCACGTCAGGATTTTTCGCAAATTGTAAATTTCAAAGTTTAAAAGTTCAAAGTTTTAATTGAACCTCTTCCCTTCCCACATCATCGGATCACCGAGCTGTTTAGCTGTAAGAATCCCAGTATAAGCCAAAAATTGAATAAATTCTTGAATTAAATAAAATTAAATTGAATAAAAGAAGTTTTACATCCATTTTATAGTATCAGATTTTCGCTATTTTTTAACTTTGAAATTTACCATTTACAAAAAAGTCTAACATGATGGTTAAATATGAAGGTAATTTTTACATTCAGTGCTAAAAAGCACATACAAATCAATTGTAAAAGTTAAAAAATACAATTATCGACTCTATTTTATAGTATTAGCTATTTTTTCCATTTTGAAATTTACTATTTGCGAAAAATTCTGACATGATGGTTAAAAATGAAGATAATTTTTGGATTCAGTGCTAAAAAATACATAAAAATCATAATTTTAAAAATAAAAAAACACAACTATCGCAGTCTTGTGTTATCTAATCTAAAACTTTTTAGTAAACTTGTTGGCAGTAATCTATCTGAAATTTGTGTTACCCTGTAAAATAAGTACATAATGGTAAGCACTGAAAATCATAATAATATTACATTGTCATCTGATTTACGTAAATATGTAAAATTTAACCTCGATCGCATATTTTAAACTGAGTTGAATTTAGAGTACAAATTTTGAACTGGAAAGACATACATACGATTGTTTCAAGTTAACCCGTTACCCGCTGGTGTTGCGTTCACACAACAGTCAAAATAATTGCTCATGCTTACATTAATTACTTTGTCACCAGTATTTTACAATTAAAAAAATTGCCTTATTTATTGGCAGAAATTTTGATATTTTAATAAAGCGGAAATTACCTTTCTGAATTTGTGGTGACAAGAGACTTTCAACAAGAAATTTGAAAATTCCTACTTATAGTTTTGGCGGTTAATAGGTTAAATAAAAGCTTATAAAAATAGCATAATTTTTGTTAAAAAAATCATGAAAAGAAACAGCTTCAAATCCTTACAAAAATCTGTCGTAATACGATTTCTTTCAAAGCGCAGCTACACATGAAATAAATCCTTCAAATATTTTAAGCACTTTGTTTACGACCCCTAGAAGCATGGCTAAACTCATGTGTATTCGGATGCAGAAAAGTGGCATAAGTCTTGCATTTCAAAGTTTCGTATAACTTCATGAATTTTAGTGTTAGATGAATGGGACTTTTTTTGTCTTTCTTTTAAGAGAACAGGAAATTTTTACTAAATATCTCTTATAGGGCGGGGGACTGTATAAAAAATTAAATTTTGTAACTTTTTTAGAAATATTTTTATTGATCCAAACGACTTTCAGAATAATTTTTTACCTTATTTAAAACATTTTTGTAATTGGAACTATAGGTCTATTACTAACGGTTTAGGACTTAGCCACTGAACATCGTTGAGAGTAAAGACATACTGTATAAAATAATAATATAAATGGACAGTCATTTGACAACATATTTTCAAGAGAAATCAATGATTACACTGAAAATCGAATAGACCTTGCACCGCCCTTAAATTTCCAAGAGGAATTATGCTGTATACCATAAATCATAAAGTTAGAAATAACTGCAAATTAATTGCACACACTGATCAATGAAATGAACTCTTAAAAACAAAATCATCTGTCCAAAACATTACAAAATTAAGGCAACTGGATGCGTAAGAAAATGGATGGGGATAAGAAAATAAATTAGTAAAAAATATTATGGATTGCATGTAGTTCTCTTTATCTCGGAAGTGTTTTTTCCCCCTTGGAATCCTTTATTTTTCAAAATAGTTCTTTTTTTCTCGGAATCGTTCCTTTTTTCTCGGAATTGTTTCTTTTTCTCGGTTTCGTTCCTTTTTCTCGGATTTGTTCCTTTTTTTCAGAACGATTTCGAAAGGAACGACTCCAATGAACTCGTTCCTTTCGGCGAACGATTCCTTAAAAGGAATGATGTTGCCCATCTCTAATTGTGAGATTCCGCATTAAAAAATAAATGCAGCCTGTCTAAAAAAAGAGCCAGGCTGCAAGCTGAGAGAGTAGCAAATTTTAAAAGTATAAGGTTTTAGCTTTAATTTGATACCAAGTTTATCCTTTAATACATTAAAGTGAAATGTCCCCTAAAAAGATACTACTAATTTTGGTCTCTTCTCAAAATGGACCAATATATACGCCGTGGCAGACCATTTGCATTTAAATATGCTAATAGTTTATTAAAAGTAGCCAATTTTATCTTTTAACTAGTGAATTTATAGTTGAGCCTGAAAGAGTACCAGAAGTACCCCCCTTATGTAAAATGCACCAAGGTAAGGATGGGAAGATCAACATTTTTCGCATCCTTATGTCACCAACTACAAAATAAAAACGTTTTTTAACTTGATAAGGTGATTGTTTCTGAGCTGGTGCCCATTCTATATTGAATATAATTATTTTCTTGTGTCAACTCAAAATTTTCCTACCATTAATTGGAATAATATTCAGGTAGTTGGAAATGCATTTTGTAATAATCACCTAAACTTTGAATAAATCACCCCCCCCCCCCCACACACACACACACAAACAAAATTATGCGGGATAGATCCTTGAAAATATTTGCATAACCTTTTATATTTAACAATTCTCAAAATATTGGAGTTTAGCATAATTTTTTTTTTTTTTTTTTTTTTTTTTAAACTAAAATTCTAGCGAGATCTTAGTTCTTGAATAGTATATCATAAAAAAGGACACAAAATTCTACTATGGAAATTGTAACATGAAATCTTTATGATAAATCTTAATAAACTCCTAGAACATAGTTTGTTAACTGCGGCTATAGAATGTAGATTAAAAAATTATACAGTGATACCTTTATTAACAAAGATAACCAGTTTTAGAACACACTCATTAGGGAAAATCTTTGCTGTCTGAAACATGGATTCTTTTCAAGTAAAGGGACATTAACACTTGCAGAATCCTATGGAAAAAAGCCGATACTGAAATATTTTTTTCCCCCAGGAACTACTGAAGTGATTTCAATAATTTTTTACATAATTTTGGCAATCGCTAAATTATAAATTGATCATTTGGAATTAAATCAAAGATTCAATGATTACATGATTAAAAAAGGACATAAAAACAAATTAACTTTATTAAAAAAAGAACTAATTTTCCAGAAAATAAAATAATTAAAATATAGCTATCATAATATGAAATAAATAAGTAAATAAAAAATAATGAAATCTTATTTCCTGAGAAAGTATATATATATATATATATATATATATACAGTAGAGCCTCAAAAATCCGCACAGCTTGGGACAGGAGGCTGTGCGGATTTTAGAGTTTTCCAGATTCTGGATTAAATGATTTATTTATTTTTTAACTTACCTGTATCCACTTACAAGAAAAGCTTGTAATAATTCAATTTAAGCAAATTAAAACTTGAATCCCTTTTATTTACCTGTACATTATAATTTTAATACCCAAAATTATTTTTTATTACAATTTTTAAACATTTCTTGTATAGTTCTTTGCTTGAGAACTTTCATTTTCTCTTGATGAAATTTCTTTTGAATTCTGTAAACAGTCGTTATTTGCTGTTGGTCTATACAACACAAAGCAAATGCAAAATAATAATGAAATGAGTGTTGCGAACCTTACATGAAATATAAAATAAATTAATTCGCTACTTTCTATAATGGCTGATAAATGGTGCCATTACTAAGAGCTTTGTGGGATTGTTTACTCTTCACAGCAATTTCTATTGTTTTACATTTTGTTGTGTGTAGGTTTCTGTGAAATAAAAGCGTTTTATTTGCATGATATCCAGTGTCATTACTATTTTCTCATAAATTTATGTTAAAAAAAATTTTATTTTTATTCACTGATATTTGAAATAAAAATTGTAAAGAATATTTCTTAACTGGGAATTTCATTGTTTACGTTTTGAAATACAAGCGGATTTCAGAAGATTGCGGATTTTAGAGACTCTACTGTATGTATATATATATATATATATATATATATATATATATATATATATATATGGCAATATTAGCTGTTTTTTGTAAGATTTTGCAACTGTTGTTCGCTATTTAAAGTGCAATGTGGCTGCATTGTGTTAACATGCAAATTCAATAAAACATTCATTAGCTGAAACTACATGCATAAGCAGAGGCATTTGTTAGACGAGGTATCACCATATTTTAGAAAATATTTCTAAATCTAAACTTATTATAATAATCTGTTTTTTATACTACACTACATCTCAATTTTACATAAAAGAGAGAAAGACATTTACCAAGAAATTTTGAGATAATGCTTCATTTCCAGTAAAGTGAACATGCCATAATTCAACTTCCCTCCAAGCCTGATCAGTGTTCCATGGGTCATCCATGTAGCCTTTTCTAATCATATCACATTTAGCTTCTACTGGAACTTCAACATCCTCTTGCAGAATCTCACAGCAACTTTTGAAAAACTAAATTTTAAAAAGATGGATTAGGTATGATCCATGTCAATTCAGGCAGCCAAAGAAAAAATCTTACCTTCATAGTCTCAGAAGTTTTTGAATTGAACATATGTTAAAATTCAATAAACAATAAGATACTTGTATATTTTGGTTTTGCCCAAAAAAATTCCTGGCCCGAGATACAGGCCGCCAAAGATGGCATCCCGGGCACCATTTCCAATTCGCCATTTTCGATAAAAATTTTAAAGTGCTTTATCTTTAGAACGGTGCAAGATATTTTGTTGCGGTTTTTTTTATTTTAAAGATAATATTCTTCTGTTTAAAATGATATACCCAATTTTGAAAAATGTATTCAATTTTTCTTGTGGCAACCTTTTGAAAAAAAATTTTTTTTTTCAAAAAAACTTTTTTTTTTGAAAATGCCAATCTTAAAAATTTTGATTTTTTTGCTGTTGATCAATACCATTGGGAACTATCTTTACTGTAAAGGAGAACTTCCACTTTTGAGTTTAACAAATTTTAGAAACATTTAAAAAATTCAGAGAATTTTACAGGAACTGTATACATACAGTTCCAGTAAAAGTCACTGAATTTTTGCTTATTTGTATCATATTTGTAAGTATAAGCCTACTATATATCCTAAACAAGTTAGAAATTGCAATATCAAATGTGGCAAATGAGGTGCGTGCATAGTATTAACTAGTTTTATAAATATTCAGATCTTGGTGCAATAAGTGTTACACTCTTGGGCAAAAAGGCATGAATACAAAATTTACTATAATTCCATATATTAAATTCAGTAATACAGAAGTAATATGAATCCATCTTAAAAGGACTTAATCGCCATGGCAACCTAGAATCATTGCCTATCATGGTATATCATTGAATCAATTATGTATTATAGGATTTTTAAATAGAATGAAGAAAACTTTTATTAATGTCTTATGTTTTAATTTAATTTTCATAGCATTTGAAGTGATACATACTTTATTGCAGAGGTTTACAAAAAATTACTTTCTGTGTCATAGAAAGTGCATAGTGTTTACAGGGACACACAAAAGATTTCGGATACTTTACCTTATTGGAAATACTGTACATTAGCGATGATTGCTAGAGGTGCATTTTTAGTTGCAATATGAGTTTTTAAGTTTAAATATTTCCATATTACATTGTGTGTATAAAGGCTGTAGATCATATACAGGGTACACAAAAAAATCGTAAGGATATTGCTGGAAGTGCATTTTAAGTTGTGTTTGAGTTTTTAAATTTAACTAAATTGTTCCATATTACGTTGTGTGCATAAATGCTGTAGATCATATACAGGGCTACACAAAAGAAATCTTAAGGGTTTACTGAGTATGAATGAAAGTAGCTTAAAGGTGATTTTTAAATGATTTATGCATTTTTACACTGAACTACATTTAGTATACTAAGATATGTTTGGAGAATATAGATAAAATGATATACAGGTCCACGCAAAGAATTAGAAACATGGCCGTCTATGGATGATAATCTCTGGAAGTGTGATTTCACTGGTTTTAAGGATGTTTTAATCTTAATTAAATATTAGCTAAATAGTGGCATGTATATAAAGATAGTAGGTAAAATACAGGGTTGTATGAAAGTATTCAAGTATGCTTCCGTCTATTGACATAAATTTCTAAAAGTCAAATCCCGACCTATTTATGTGTTTTTAACAATTTCCAACATAGTTAAAAGTCTTTATGGATTCTATTTGTATTGCTGTGTAATTGATATATGTTATTGAGATTGTTTTACTATGTTCGGCATTGAAAATAAAGTATGTATCACTTCAAATGCTATGAAAATCAAATTAAAACATAAAAGACATTAATAAAAGTTTTCTTCATTCAATTTAAAAATCCTATAATACATAACTGATTCAATGATATACCATGATAGGCAATGATTCTAGGTTGCCATGGCGATTAAGTCCTTTTAAGATGAATTCATATTACTTCCTTATTACTGAATTTAATATGTAGAATCATAATAAATTTTGTATTCATGCCCTTTTTGCCCAAGAGTGTAACTTATTGCACCAAGATCTGAATATTTATAAAACTAGTTATAGTACGCACACACCTCATTTGCCACATTTGATATTGCAATTTCTAACTTATTTAGGATATATAGAAGGCTTATCCTTACAAATATGATACAAATAAGCAAAAATTCAGTGACTTTTACTGGAACTGTATTTATACAGTTCCTGTAAAATTCTCTGAATTTTTTAAATGTTTCTAAAATTTGTTAAACTCAAAAGTGGAAGTTCTCCTTTACAGTGAAGATAGTTCCCAATGGTATTGATCAACAGCAAAAAAATCAAAATTTTTAAGATTGGCATTTTCGAAAAAAAAAATTTTTTTGAAAAAAAATTTTTTTTTTCAAAAGGTTGCCACAAGAAAAGTTGAATACATTTTTCAAAATTGGGTATATCATTTTAAACAGAAGAATATTATCTTTAAAATAAAATAAACCGCAACAAAATATCTTGCACCGTTCTAGAGATAGAGCACTTTAAAATTTTTATCGAAAATCGCGAATGAGAAAGGATGCCAGGGATGTCATCTTTGGCGGCCTGTATCTCGGGCCAGGAATTTTTTTGGGCAAAATGAAAATATACAAGTATCTTACTTTTTCTTAAATTTTAACATATGTTGAATTCAAAAACTTCTGAGACTATGAAGGTAACCCCCCTGCCTGAGTTGATATGGATTCAGCCATTATTATTATTATTATTATTAAAGAATTGTTATATATACGTATGCATTGAAGTGAGACTGAAAATATACTTTTACAAATTAAAAATCAAACATATTTTATTAAAAAGTAGAATTTTTGAATGTTATCAAAGAGTTAAATTTTAGTAAGTTTATTTTAACTGATATGAAGAAAAAAAAAAGTTATTTAAAGAAGTGTAATATTATATATGTATGGATACTTATTAATACATATAAAGCTTTATAGATTATAAAGATATTAGGTTTCATTTGTAAAAAAAAAAATGTATAGACACACTTACACACATTTGGTTTTACAGAGTATTAATAGAGGTTTAAATATAAGACTTTTAATACTTCTATTATTGACAAACCTTTGAGATAATTAAAAAGCTGTAAATAAATGTTGTTCTATGAGGGTTATGAGTTTTTTTTATGCAAGTGTTTTTGAGTTTACCTAAACATTAAACTAAGATTTTGACATTTAATACAATGAGCATTTGAAAATATACACTGAATTTTGGTTAAAATAAAATAAAAAGTGCCACCTTTTAAACATTCTAATAATTTGGAATAGTTTTTATATTATTGATAAGTACAACAACAAATAAAGTACTTTTTAAAAATTCAATTTTGAAATTAAGACAAACTACAAAGACCATTTGGAAAATGATTTTTTCAAAGACTAAAATTTAAGACATAAAAAATCGCACGGAGTTGATCATACATTACGTACGCAATGAATTAAACATTAACATTCCTGCACCCATCATGAAAAAATTTTAAAAGAAATTTCAGCTTTACAATTTTCGGTACTGTAAATTTTTAAACTTCTACGGAGCAGGTCATATGTTACGTACACCATGGATTAAACATTAATATTTTTGGACCAATTTTAAATGAAATTTCATTCTTAAACTTCTAAACATCCCACAATATTACTTTTTACACCGTCATATAGAGAAAAAGTGTACTTTTAAATGCAATTTGTTTGAAAGCTGTATCTCAATTTGTTTCTGAGTTATTAATTTTTTTTTCTTTAGTAGTTTTTATTACTTTTTTGTCATAGTGGCAACAGAAGTATCCCTCTCTGTAGAAAGCAAAGGGAAAATACAGATTACTGTATAGACCAATCAGAAAACAAAATGCAGATTCAACTAATAAAAAGCTTCAGATATGTTTTGATTTCCTACCCTGACAGAGGATAATAACCATTTTTCCAAATGGTTAATAAATCTGCTACTGAATATTTCTAGAAGTATGGTTAAGGGAGTCTTTGCCTGTAGAAGGCTGAAAAAAAGGGCGTTTTTAGCAATTTCTTTCTGGAATAGGAATGAAGATTTTAGATCCAGGTCTTTCGTATGCTATTTGTTATCATTTGTAAAACATTTCAAAATTTTTAATATAAAATTGAGGATGGGGCTTGAGTTGCATGGGTAAATGCCCTAGCGTGTGCGCTGTGCACTTCCAATCGGGCGGGATCTGAGCAGTAATGGAAATTGGAAAATAAAAGGTATGTATCAAATGACGGCTACTATAAAAATCTTCATCAAATCGGCATCAAATTCAAATTTTTAGTTGCAATTTCCAAAATTCATTTTCAACATTACTTTGATATTGTATGCTACTTTTTAGAAAAGCACAAGTACTTGTTTTATTTAAAATTATTGAAGTTCTTAATCTCCAAGATTATAATAATTGAAGCAACTGTAAAACTGATGTAAAGCATTTTTAATTATTGCTATATTTAGAAATTAATAGAAAAATGCACTTAATCATGTAAAAAAAAAAAATTAAAACTTGATAACGTCTTAGCAAAACAAAAAACAAAAATTTATCCAGTGTTGATAATTACAATAAAATTTAGTAAAAATAAAAAAGCATATAATGCAAATAAACTATATCTGAATCTCTTAACATGAAATCAAAACGGTGCACTAATTTTTTTGTGTGTGTTTTAACTGTTAAAATAATAGTTAAAACATTTTTTTAAAAAGCTAGGCATTAAATTTGACGATCCGGGTATAAATTTTGTAGTTGTCAAATGCAATAATTTAGTTGCATTTAACGACTAACGACTGATAATTTCAAAAACTGGATCTGACAGATCGCCAGAGTCATTTGCAATCAATTTCCGTTTTTGAAAAAAAAAAAAAAGGTCTATTTCTGACACTTTTATTCACACTTTGGCATACTTCTAAAAATATTTACAGCGAGCCACCTCTAAACAACAAAAACCTCCGAATATCAGCCACATGTTGATGGAACCAAACACGTTCCATATCATTAACATTAGTATGAACCTCTAAATAAGGAAGTCTGAACAGCGGCCACTCAAAAGTCACAAGAAAATTTTTTTACAGCTCCTGGTACAATTTATTTATTTGCACACTGAAATGTGAAGCAGATCAAACAAAATTTACTTGATATGTGAACAAACAGAAAATGAAGACATTAATAATAATAATGGGGAAATTTTATATAATATTCTTAGAATGGCAGGCATAACTCACATAAAGGACAGCTTGTTTTATATCTCTGGTAAAAAATTTAGCAGCTACTGCCACATTTGATTCCATACAGCAAAAGGTAGAAGATAGAAGAGAGGAATCGGAAATAGATCATAGAATCACTCAAAATTTCCAGTATTAACCCATATACCGCAGATTTGAAGAACCTTCGTGGAATCCAAAATTTCTCATTAAATCATAATGATGATGAGTTGTTATAGTAAATCACATCTGAGGCAAAAAAAAAAAACTGCAAATAATGGATTTTCTTATTATATTAAAACAATGATGATTAATTAAAATGACTGTGTGTATTTCTATTTAAATTTATGTAATTTTGATTTTTTTTAAAATGAAACCTCTGAATAACAACAACCTCTGAAGAGCAGTCACTTTTCACCGGTCCCACGGGTAATCATTATTCAGAGGTTACACTGTATTTTTAATAAAAATGGCTGGAAGTGGTCCAAACTCTAATAAATTATATCACCCTTACTTATTTTTTAAAAATTAGCAAGATTGTTTTAATAGTTTTTGTGTTCCAATCCCGTCCAGTTTGAAAAAAATAATTTTGTATAAAATGCATTTATAGTGCTCCAAAACAGTGCAAGTCTATGGACGCATTGCGTTAAATAACTATGAAAGGACTTTGAATTCAGACAAATCATTGTACACAGACAATAAGGAATTGAAAAATGTAAAAAAAGTAAAATTGATTTTTTTCAACCGAAAAAAAGCTAATCCCCTTAAGCTTTAATCTTAATATAAAGTGGAACTAGATATTTTTCTTTCTCCATAAATTAAATAAAGAAACAACTGTAAATTCTATAGGAATTGATTATCTGCTCTTTTTATGAAGTGATTAGCAGGAGAGAGTAGTTTGCCTGGCAAGCAGAAAACTAGAAAGCTAATATATAAATGCTTTCAAAACTTTTTTTTTTTTAATATTTAAGTGTAGGGTGTCAATGATTTTAATAAAATGATTTAAATCAGCGATTAAATCGTGATTTTAATCAACTGATTAAAAAAAAAAATCATTTATTAAAATCATAAATTTTCTGAATGTTTAAAATTACATAAAAAAGTATTAAAATCTAAGATGAACATAATTTGAAAAGTTTCTATAGGTATTTTACCTTATGAATAAACAACAACAACAAAAAAACCCTTTAAATAATTATTTCTAAGCTTAAACTATTCCTTAAACTTGTAAAAAATTAAGTACAGTAAGTTTTTAAAAAGCAAGTTTTTATCTGGCATAAAAAACCCTTTCATTTAAAAATGATATTTAAATATAATTTGGAATGTCATAATTTCCTTTAACTAATCAAATTATTCATTCTTTTGTATAAAATAAACATAGCAAGTATAATACATTTCTACAACTAAAAGAATAAGTAGACAGTATGTTATTTTTTTCATTTACTTTTGCAATAATACAGTTATAGCCTTTTAAATAATTATTTCTAAGCTTAAACTATTCCTTAAACTTGTAAAAAATTAAGTACAGTAAGTTTTTATCTGTCATAAAAAACCCTTCCATTTAAAAATGGTATTTAAATATAATTTGGAATGTCATAATTCCCTTTAACTAATCAAATTATTCATTCTTTTATATAAAATAAGCATAGCAAGTATAATACATTTCTACAAATAAAAGAATAAGTAGACAGTATGTTATGTTTTTCATTTACTTTTGCAATAATACAGTTATAGCAAACTGGAGCCAAAGAAGAATGGAAGAATGACATTTGCTCAAAAACTATTACAAAAGAATGTATAAGAGAAAAAGAACTAATCGATATAAAAAATGCTAAGCGCAGAAAGAGCTTCTTTGATTAAAGGTTGAATTGTTTTAACTCATATACACTGAATAAAGAAACTAGTTAGGGATTGAAAAGGTAGCAAAACTTTCTTTTTTTATTTGAAGCACTGAATACTCATAATCCCAAAAAGCACTCTGTTTAAAAAAATAATAATAATAATAAAAAGTGAAATTCACCTTTAGTTGTTGTACATAGATTTCTTGTAAAGAAATTCCTCAAACTACAGTATTTCTCATGACTTTACAAAAATTATAGAATTTTTTATGATTACTGTAATTAATAACTAATAATTATAATTAAGTAAAGCTTAAAACACAGATTATGTTAGCAATTAGAGGTTTAATTGTTTTAGAAACCTAAAATTAGTGGTAGCTTTTCCGTATTTTAACACAAGGAAAAAAAATCATAAAAATCCGATTTAAATAAAAAAAATCTGATTTAAGTAAAAAAAAATCCAATTTTTTTTATTAAAAAAAAATAATAATAATAAATCACGATATTTTTACACTCTATTTAAGGGTCAATGGAATTGTAGCTAGATCATATGAAAAATAAAATCATATCTAATATTAAAAACAGAAAATGCATTAGCTTCAAAACTGGGATCTCAACAAAATATAGAATCAAACAAGACCATTAGAAGTTATGGATTAATCAGACCCCAAGACTAACAAGAAAAATTACTTGTTATCGTGGAGAGTCATGCACATGATATGACACATTATTTATAGAACTCATTAAAATTTTAAAACTTAAGTATTTTTAAAAAGTAGCTGATACTCAGGAGCATGTCTACATAACTTTTTTTAGAGTACCTTTTATAAAATAAAATAACTTATAATGAAAATTAAAATGTTAAAAGTTTAACTAACTTCCAACATATCTTCCTGCGTATTCCAAGTTGATGCAGTTATATCTTTATTCTTGAATAAAACTCTGATAACATCATATTTATTTTCACCAGGTACAAAACCCTGTAACATACAAAAAATAAAATAAAATAAAATGAAAAATAAATACAAAATAAGAGTATAAAAGGAAATATACTTAAAAACACTCTTTTATATGTTTTACAATGTTAAAAAAAAAAAAAAGAAAAAGAAAAATCGCATCTAATTTTGTAACTGCAGTTCATGCTGCTTCAAAAAAAATTCCATTACAATACATTAATTTGACGTGAGCTGTCAAATTATAGAACATTCACAAAAAAATAATAATAATAATAAAAAAAAAAGCAAGAAGTAATGAATTTATTTAAAGAAATCATAATTTTTGCTCTGATATAGGAACAGAAAAAACAACAACAACAACAACAAAAAAACATTATTTAAACTATCTATTCAGGATTTCTGAATTGTTTTCTCAATCTATAAACAAAACTTAATTAATATTTGACCATTGGTTGATAAAAACATACATTGCAAAAATATTACACTTTAATTTTAAAAAGTAACAAGTTAAAAAATAATTAAAGTGTTTAAAATAAAGTTTTCTAGTTCGTTTTGCAGTTTCACAGCCAGTTAAGCCTATTTCAGTGACTGTGGTTTGGCACATATTAACACTATTGTTGCTATAACTCGTACATAGTTGTAACCACAATGAATATTTGGCGATTTACCACCTGCAAATGGCTAACGGAAAAATGCCTAAAACTTTATTTATTAAAGTATATTAAATTAGCAGTTTATGACAATCACATGGCTGTCCAATAGATACAGACTGACTACATCGCTTTTCATCTCCCAAGCAGCCATTTTTACTAAAAATTATTTTTTCATATAAAACTGCATAACAGTTACATTTTTAGAAAGATAGTTTAAAAAAACGTTAGAGAGATGAATTACATTCAAATATGTATATATTCTGAGATAACTTCAGTTGAAATTAGGCTACATCCTATCTCTTAACAGAATATTTCTTTCCATCTAAGTAAACACAAGAGATTTGCTTTTCAGTGAGCAAAAAAAAAAAAAAAGAAAAAAAATTATGAAGGTAATATTCGCAAAGAGCATCTGTAAGTCAATCACAGTTTTGCGTAATTCTGTTAGATGAAATGCTATACAACTCAACTTCCTTTACGACCTTTTCTTGGATAAATTAAATGTAAGCAACTTTATATAATAATATTTAATGAATGAAATTTCAAAATAAATCATCAGTAAATTTTTAGGGATTCTGGAAAAAGAGCCTTATACTCTATTCCACCTCAACTTGGCAGCACTGTGAAAGGTAGAAAAGGTAGCATTCTGCCTTAAAAAATAGTTCTCCGTTACTTTTTAATCTTAAATGGTAAAAATGCATAGAAATTTATATGGTTATGTTTATAGCATATATTTAAAGTAATTCTTCTGTTAAAGCTTTTACTTTTCTTTTTCACGTGTTCATTTATTTTTATTTTTTACTGTTAATTATTATTATTTGTTCGTTTATTAATTGAGTATTTGTAAAATTTGTTACTTTTACATTTGAATTATAAAATGTCGGATAAAGCATTATCTCTATCCACGTTTTACATAGAAAATGATAAAGTCGTGTAAGGGACCATCCACAAATGATGGCACGCTTGGGGGAGGGGGGGGGGGGGTTTATGATATTATGATAGTTTGTGACAAGGGGGTGAGAGCAGTGGCGTAGGAACTTTGTACAAACAGGGGGAGCCGGGGCATATTGCAGAAAGCTAGTGGCGCAGATCATTTCTTTCATTTTGGAGGATTCCTTCATAGTGTTGCACGTTTCACAAACAGAAGTATAAAATAGAAGCATATCAAAATATCACCCACTCTTTAATCCATTTAAAATAATTTTTAATAGATATACTTGATACATAGAAACTTAATTTATGTGCGATCCCGAATACAATATTCAAATTTAAGACTTCTCCCACTTCCATTTACCAAAAAATAAAATGCTTTCTGTTGTTTTGCTTACCAATTCTTTAGAAATCTCTTCCAAATCAATTTTAAAGGCCTCCTCTTTATAAATATGTTATCGGTGCAGGCAATTTGTAGTAGACCTATATAAGACACCCTTTTTTCTGGAAATCGGGAGGGTTGTAAACAATGAGAAAAAGGGTGAAGGCACAAACATGTCTGTTCGCCACCCCCTCTATCTCTTCTCTTTGTTGTTTATTGTGCGAATTTCCTAGAAAAAGTATACTTTATTTTTTAATTCAGCAATGTATCGTAAACAGATGTGGTGTGAGAATTTCTCCTGGGGGAGCTGAGCCCATCTGAAATATTCCAGGGGTAGCCACAGCTCCCTTAGCTCCCCCGGTTCCTACGCCCTTTGGTGAGAGTGAGTAAGAAGAAATGTGACATCACACATTTTGGTTAAAATAAAAACATTAAAAATCAGTAGATTCAATTTTGAAGTTAAAGTATTTTGTGTTGATAAAGTAAAGATAAGATTTAAAGTCAAATATATTAAATTCCATCTGAGATTCCAAAATACTACTAAATTCCATTTCAGACTCCAAAATACTACTGTTTTCAATTGCTCTTTCATATTAATATTTTATTACTATTTTATATTCATTATGGTTTTTGTTGTAAACCTTAATCTTACTTCATAGAAAATAAGTACACAAATCATTTTTATTGTTATGCTCACAAATGTCATTAAAACACAGTTAAAGTTTAAAAATAAAATTTGAAATATAATCTATAATGTAGTGCTTTGTTTCTGAACTGCAAGTATATGTTTATGTAATATAGTGTGACATGTGACAAGGAGGGGGGGGGGGGGGTAAAGGGTAAAAAATATTGAAAAAAAGTGTGACATCATTTATGGACAAACCCCTAAGTAAAGGAATAAATAGCCAATACTTATTTTTTTATCCTTCTGCTTTTGCAATAATACACTTATAGCAAACTGGAGCTAAAGAAGAATGAAAGAATGACATCGGGTGATTACAAAATTATTACTTTTTTTTCCCCCCTTATATATCGTTACTAAACACATATTGGAACTAGTGTCCTGACATTTTTTCTTTCAGTAATTAAAGCATAAACTGTATATTACATTCCTAATTATAGCATCAATTATTTAATAATTATTAAGATGCTACTTCACTCATTAAAACACCCGCTAATTAATCTTAGTCCTATGGAAGAATTTTTGTTTTAATATCTCGTTTTCATTTCCGTATTTGAAATTTTTTTTGTTTGTTTGTTTCATTGGATAGCTGAGGTCGATCTGTACAAAGAACCTTTTTTACTTTTTCAATTTTGTTTTACTTAGAGGCTTTTTTTTACTAGGATAATTTCACTTTTGAAACCTGTTCTGAAAATTAGAAAATCAAACCCCCCCCCCCACACACACACACACACACACAAAACCTGCAAACAAAATTGAAAAAGTAAAAAAGGTTCTTTGTAGAGATCAACCTCAGCTATCCAATGAAACAAACAACAACAAAAAAAAAATTCAAATACTGAAATGAAAACGAGATATTAAAACAAAAATTCTTCCATAGGATTAACAGTAGCAAGTGGGTGATTTTGCGTGAGTGAAGTAGCCCCTTAATTTTAAGCAGTGTTAACGATTTAATATTAAATGCAGTTTTTAATTATTTTAATAAATGTAAATATCTGTAGCATTTAATGTAGTTTTCCATAATTATTATAAAATTTTTATGTATATGTAATGTTATTATATACTACTAACTAACAAAATTACTCATTTGCAGTTTATATAATTTTTGTAATTTCTAACTAATAATTATAATCTTATTATTTAAAGCATAAAAACATGGATTATATTAGCAATTAGAGATATACAGTTGACTCTCTGTTTAACGTCACTCTACTTAACGACGATCTCTATTTAAGGACGATATTTTGCAGTCCCGGCTCCTTTAAGTAAAAAAATCTCTATTTAAAGACAAAATCGTTTCAATTTAACGACGATTTTTTTTTTTTTTGCCAATCCTTTTAAACATGTTAAACGAGGGAACTTCCTCTGATAGAAAAACAAGTTTTCTTGCAATTCAGATGAGTACAGATAAAGGAGAAGGGAGTAATGAACTTTACTCATGTGACGAAGATGTTTTAACAACCGACTTCAGAAGTTTATGAAGACATCGCAAATGAAAATGCAACTTCAGATGCAGAAGATGGTGATGAAGCTGATGATACAGAAAGCGAGACACCACCTCCTTCTTAGTCAGATGGGAATTCTTCCCTGGATAATCTTCGCCAGTACATTGTTTCATCAAATATGGTAGATGACTCATTCAACCTTCTTGAAAAGCTTGAAGCAAGGGTACTTAAAACTAGACCACCATTGAAACAATCTACACTTTTTGATTTTTAAAAAACTTAATTTGTTTAATTAAATGTATTATAAATATTTTTATTGTACTTTAAGTACCATTGTATGCTGTAATGTTGTTCTTGTATGCGGTATAATTAATGCAATTTGTATTTGTGCAATAAAAATATGTATAGTACAGTGCTGGAAAAAATTATAAAGCCGATAGAAAAATTTACAAAAGTCAAAAAGTAATGGAATTATTGATATCACAAATTCTATTTACATTTGCATGATCAACATCGCAATAATACGCATAAACTTTGTTTAGAAAAACGGAAGGGGGAACATAAATTATGCTGATTTCTTACAACCAATGAAAAACAACTTGGAAAAAATTATAAAGCCGATGGTTCTAGCCTCATTTGGCATAATGCCAAACTTGAGAAAGCAGGTCGCCAGGGAAGTTTAGTTAAATGTAAACGTGTTACGAGCATTCATTTTGTATTTGGTGTGTTTAATACAATGCCAAGAGGAAAAAAGTTATCCAATGGTGAACAAATTAAAATATTAACTTTAAATGAAGCTGGAATGTCTGGTTCTAATATTGCAAGAAAAATAGGAAGGTCCAAGGCTGCAGTAAACAGTTTTCTCAGAAATCCTGAGGATTATGGCAGTAAGAAGCGTACAGGAAGACCGAAATCCTTCACTGTAAGCCAATCAAGACAAATCCGGAAGCTAGCTTGCGCAGAAAAAATGTCGTCAGCCCAAATTCAAGAACAGTTACAATTACCATGTACAAGCTGAACGGTAAGAAATATTTTAAGTAACAATCCCATTGTTCAATTTAAAAAAAATAAAGGAAAACCTCCTCTTTCTAAGCACCACAAAAATGCTCGCTTAGACTTTGCACGAAAACATTTAACTGAAGGCACAAATTGGAGAGATGTTGTCTTTTCCGATGAAAAGAAATTTAATTTCGATGGACCCGACGGCTATAAATTCTTTTGGCATGATTTACGACAGGAACCTCATATTTTTTCAAAGCGTCAATTTGGAGGTGGTTCGGTAATGGTTTGGGCTGCATTTGCTGCCTGTGCAACCACTCGAATTGTTTTCATGCATAACAAAATGAATTCAGTTATGTATCAAGATATGTTAGGAGGTAATTTATTACCCATTGCTTCTCTTATAACTTCCGGAGACTGGACATTTCAGCAGGACAACACTTCTGTTCATGTTTCGAAGTCAACTAAATCTTGGCTGGAAGCTAATCAGGTGAAATGCCTTCAATGGCCAGCTCGTAGCCCCGATCTGAATGTAATAGAAAATCTCTGGGGAATTTTAGACCGAAATGTTTACAAAAATGGACGACAATTCAATTCAAAGTTAGATTTGATGAATGCTATTAAAAACTGCTGGAACAATATTGATGCAAGTACTTTGTGTGGTCTGATAAATTCAATGAACAAGAGACTAGTCAAAGTCATCGAAAAAAAGGGTCTCACATCGATTATTGATGAAATACATGTATCGACTTTATAATTGTTTCCAACTTTCTTTGTACAGATAATTTTCTTAAGTCTATTAACATTTTATTAATGTAGTTATTAATGAATTTCTTTTTTTCTTTACTTCCTTGCAGCACCGTGCGAAAGGGGGGGCGAAGGGGGCGGTCGCCCCGGGCGCGGAAATTTAGGGGCGCCAAATTTGTACTACCAATTTCAGTTTTTTTTAATTGACGTCGATCATTTTCATTAGAATTTTTTTTTTTCACTCTTCGATATTCTATATTTTTGTAAAACTGAATGTATATACAGTGAAACCTCCATGTGCGACCACCTCCCTTAACGTTCATTTTTTCATGGAACGAAATTTATTCCTATAAGCTCAATACTAATTTTACCACCATTCAGAGACCATCACAATTGAATTCCCTCCATGAGCGACCATTTCTTTGAAGAAAATGAAATAAATTCAGTTTTTCTTCGAAGAAGGTTTTTTTTTAGAAAAATAATTCCGGCGAAATTATTCATCAAACTTCCAAACTAAGTTTAGAATTTTTCTTTATTCCGGTAACTTTTAAGTGTTTAAACCCCTTTCTTGTCTTTTTAGGCAACAAATTAAGAATGACGGTCAATAAACTCCACTGCCCTACTCTGTCAGGAACCTCTCAAAGAAATAAATAAATTAATGAAATCGTCATTGTTTGTTCCCGTCCAAAAAGAAATTGCATTTATTTACTAAAGTTCGAAAGGACTTGGAAATAAAAGTTATAAAAGATAAAATCGTAAAATCAAAGCAAACATCAATGTAACATTTTTAAACTCAGCAGTAATTATGCAATTAACTTTTGTTTTGATACTTAAATTTTCATATTTTTCCGAATGTGAAAAATAAATTTTAATGACATTGTTACCTTTTTTAACAATTAAAATCTGGATTTAAACATGACCTCCATTAAGAGACCACCTCTCGGAGCGACCACTTTTTATTGGAACGGAACGTGGTCTCTTTAGGGAGGTTTTACTGTATTTACATATCGGGAATATTTTTCCCAATGGAAGTATGTACATTTTCATTTCAAAATTATTGCGTTGTTCACATATACTTTTCATTGAGCTCTTTAGATCTGATGATTTTATAATATGCTTTTGTGATATTTTATTGCAGTGTTTCTTAAACTTTTGCACTCTGCGGGTCCTTTACATTGTATACGAAAGTTTCTGCCACCTGCCACCCTCAGTGAATATGAATTGCTAACCTATTCTGATTCCACTATGGGATCATTCTTATAGTCATTCGGTCATCACTTTGCTGTTAAAAAAAGGTCCAGCACAGGATGAAAATGCTGATTACATGAAATCTGCAATTGTATAAGGACTACGATTTTCCAAACTAACGTTCAAGAAAATTATACCTAGTGGAGACATTATTAACGGTGATTGCGGCGTATTGGATAACTTAATTAAGGGAATCAATATATTTTGTTTTCTCTTTTTACTATTCACCAATTATCATGATTGCCCTCCAAAGTTAGCCAATTCAGATTGTGGGTTTTTCATGTGGAAGAAATTAAATCCTAAAATTCCTGAGCATAAAAATGCTCTAGAACACAAGAATGCATGCATTCGCTAAAAGCAATTTGAGAGATGTTTAAAATTAAATCATATAATACATAATAGACAACAAATTTGAAAAGAGCTAAAGGGAAAATTATTGAAAGTGAAAAAGACAAATGTCAAAATATATTCAGGATGAAATTATGAACTTTCTTGCCAATGAAGTAAGAAAAACGATTGTAGAAGAAATTAATAGAGCAAGGTATTTTTCAATTTCGTTCGATCGCACTCCATATACCGAGTGTCCTAAAATGGACTGACTGTTTTTAAAATTCAATAACCTGTAAATGGTGACAGATATTTAAAAAAAAAAATTGCGGGAAGGTAATGTAAAATGTCAGTATTTTTTGTACCTCGATTCCCGACTTTAGTTGCAAATAGTAACTATAGATGGTGCTGCAACCAGGGATGACCACCTCGGGAACTCAGCTTACGCTTTAGAGTGATAGTGCAATGCCGAGGGGCAGACCAAATCCACTAGCTGCTCGCGTTACAAATGACTTTTTCAATTCTTATACTGCAGTTTTACAATTTCACATTACAACATAAATATCGATGATTTGTTGAAGAATTAAACAGGTTTATAGTCAATTCAGGTTACAGCAGTATACTTTATTAAACCATATTCGTGTAAATCAATCAAATTTATACTGAATTGACAATTATGCCAGCAATGTATAACCACACAAGCACTATAAAGACAAAATCTAGCGCCATAGGTGCTCAATCAAGGCCAAAACCGAAATCGCCCAACACTGATGCGAAAAGAGGAGGCTAAATGTATGGAGTGGGTCTCATTTTCCAATACAATCTTTTTTTTAGGGGCCTATTCTATATATTTAACCTTCTTCCTTTGTATGATGCTAGGGGATTTCAGTTTAGACCTCCGTTGAGTGCTTATTGCTTGCCATCTATCTCAGCTATTTGGAACTAAAACTGAAAACCGCAGTAAAAACACTTTTAATATCTTACATAACTCTCCTGCAAGAATTTCTTTTAATAATTGTAACCATATGCAAGTTACTGAATTTTAAACACAGTCCAGTTTAGGAATCCAGTACACCCCACAAAGAACAAATGACGCAAATTATACGATACCGAAAATAGAAAATTTTCATTCGTGGAAAGGTTTCTTGACTACATCAAGTCAAAAAAAAAAAGAAAAAAAATTAGCATAAGAAATTTAAGATAAGCTAATGTCCGACAATCTCGACATTCACAGCTGTACGAGAGGCTCTGTTCTCAAAGACGGTAGACGGGAGGTTCTGAGTTCGACCCAATCGCGCACGTCAGCCTAATCGTTCGAAATTGTCCTTAGTTTTCTTCGAACCTTGTGTAAATACGGGTTAGGTTCCCTTAGAAAGACCTTACAGAGGACACTCCCATCCCACCCCGGCCTACTATATCCAACTTGTAGATAATCGGCCGTCATAAACAATACCAATATCAACCCTTCAGAGCTCAATGTTGTAATATGGTGCAAATATGGCTTCCCAATATAATGTTGTGTAAGCTCGAATCGTCGAAGTAAATAAATTCGTCTATTTTTTACCATGTTCTGCACATTCTCTAAACTTTGAGTTCGTGCTGCTAGTGTATGTCCAAAAATGTCCGGAACTGCATAAAATGTGTTTGTTTTTTTTTTCTCTTCTACTGAAAGATGGGATATACTTATGCCCCACTTATCAGTTTATTTAAAGAAACATTGCGATACTCTATGGTCATGAAAAAATAAAGCTATATCTGCAGTTTACAAACAATTGCCACAGATTTTAAAAGCTCTGAAAGATCTTATAGAAATGAAGTAAAATGAGTAAACTTACTCAGGAGCAAAAAGATTAATAAAGCAAATAAAGAAATTCCCCTTAATTTACGGCCTACTAGTTTGACACAGCATTTTAAATGAAATGGAAAAAGTTAATATTATTCTCACGAAAAAAAAAAAAAAAAAAGAAGAAGAAAACTGTCAATGTTTTGATCGCCAGCAAACTGATTGAATCACCAAAAAACACATTTCAGACAATAAGAGAAGAAATTTTTGAACAAGAAAGCGAAGATTTGGTTATGTCTGTAAATGTTAGAGTCCTTATTTGAGCAAAACAGAAAACGTAAAATTCGCAGAACAATTTGACTACGAAGTTTCTGATGAAAGTGGAAATTTATATGAATGTGAAGGATTTCGTGTTACGTAGAGACACTATAACCGTGCAACTTAACTGGAGGTTTGAGAAACTGAGAAATGTAAAACAAGAATTTGAGTTTCTGGCTGGTGCGAATCTAAAATCTGTTAATATTGCCTGGACCTTGCCCTTTATTGCTGACTTGAATGGACTTGAATTGTTAAGCGAGCTTTTAAATGAGAAAACCTTATTTCTACCATTATATAAGAATTTTTATAAAATGGATCATTTAGAAATCCTTTAGTTGCTCCATAATTTTAACTTTGGGAAAACAAGGAATTACAAAAACATGGAGACAGCGTACATATTTTATAAGTATTCCAGTAACAATAAAATAGTAAAAAACTACTTAAGATCTACTACGAGTCGAGAGATTAAGCAACCGGAATTTACTTTCTATAAAATTCAGTGTGTCACAATCTTTACACATAAAATAATAAACGATTTTGTTACCCTAAATGCAAGAAAAATAAAATGGAAGTAAATGTATTTGCCTGATATTATATTTTATATTAATTAAAACATTGCTTCAGTTATCTCTCTTAATTAATGTACTGAAATTATAATTTATTTTTATCTTTTACATTATGTTCTGCATGTTTTTTGTTTGTTTTGATTTTTAGTACTTATTTGTTGAAGGGACCGCTTGTTTCCAATCTGGTTGTTAGCGATTTTTACCCATTTTCTGCAGCTTAAAGAGTAACAAGAACTAAAAATGGCTAGTAAAATATGTGAGAAAGGTTAAGAAAAATCTGTCGCAAAGCATCATGATCTCATTAACAAATAAGTGCAATTATCTTTCCTGTTATTTAGTTGTTTGGAATATCTGAATTAAAATTAAATCTTTTAAAGTTCTAAAATAAACGCAAAATATTTATTCAATATAATTTATTTCTGTTTCTGCCCTTTATCAATTTTGAAGGAGGGGGGCGCCAAACTGACACGCTGCCCCGGGCGCAGTTTTCTCTTCGCACGGCCCTGCTTCCTTGTAGCATATAATATATATGTATGAAATTTCACAAATGTTCCATTTTTTGTTTTTTAATTATATCATATTTTCAAGTGGCTTTATAATTTTTTCCACCACTGTATATCTGTATCAATAAAAACAAAAGAAAGAAAGAAAACATAAAATAAATTTAAATAAATAAATAAAACATTTCTAAACACACCAATATATTGAGAAATGTATTGATAGTCCTAAGCCTGTAAACTGTGAAGGGCAATGTTTTTAAAATATTATTTTTCCACAAATTCTGTTTAAGGACGATTTTTCGAGGTTTCTTGAAAGTCGTTAAACAGAGAGCCAACTGTAATTGTTTTGGAAACATCAAATTCTTGGTAACAATTCTGTATTTTAAAGCAAGGGGGGGGGGGGGATCATAAAAATTTGATTTAAATTTTTAAAAAATCTGATTTTAATGAAAAGAAATCAGATTATTTTGATAAAAAAAAAAAGTCATGACTTTTTTAGATCTATAATTATATGTATATTAGAGATGAGGCAGCCTCAGTCTGAGGGCGTGGGACCTAGCCTTTTCCAAATTTCTGCCAGTGATTTGGTATAACAAATTTTCTGTTTTAAATAGATTTTCAGATAATTTGTTTTTAATCTTTTAACCAAATATACATAATGCTGCCCTGTTTTCAGTAAAATTCATTCGGAATTCATACAGCGATTTAAAAAATTTTCTCGATTTTTGTAATGCGATTTTTAGAATTTTTTGCTTTTTGTGGCAATTTTTTTTTACATTTGTAAGAGGTATTCTGTTTAAAATTCGGAGCTTAAATATAGGAAATTTTGTCCTTTGCGATTTTAAATTTTTTAGAGAATTTTCAATGTGATTTTTTGACATTTGTGCATGGAATTCGATTTCACATTTTTGCATTACTAAAGTAATTTTTGCCATCTTTTCAATACAGTTACACCAGAATTCGTGCAATGTCTGTGTTTTTTTTTAAATTTTTCGCAATTTTTAGATATTTTTGCATTTTGTGGGCCAGATAACATTGGGCGGGTCAGCTAATATAATATAAATAATGCTGCAATCCATTTAAAAAATGGTAAAAATAAGAAAAGAATAATAATACCATTCATTATTTTAATAAATGATTATATAATAAAACTAATTCCATAGGAACTTCAAAATGTACTGATTTTTCCGCCAAAATCCTGGTTACTATGGCAACGGCTGCAATTCGGCGTTCGTAGCGCATTCAACACTGCCAACTTAAGGTGAAATCAAGTATAGGTGTAGTGAAAATTACTGAACTACATCCAGAAAAAATAATAAATAGAAAACTTAGATAGAAATGGGTGTCTATGAGAAAGTGGGTAAATTTCACACCAGGGAAGGAAAATGGCCAAAAGTGGGAGATATTGACAGAAAATGTGGTGTAAAATGAGCGAGGCCATTATTAAATGGCTTTCAAAAGTTCTTAATTTCACTAACTCATATTATCTAAAATAAATAGATAAACACACAGTCCAAGTCCAATTATGAAAGATTAAGCAGAAATTTTTAAGTTAGAACAAAAATATTTTTTTTGAACGAAAAATACAAAATGCTGCAATGATCGCAAAGAGTTCTTGATCAGAATCTTCCATTTGGCGAAGGATTAAGCAAGTAAATTGAATTAAGAATAAAAGTACTGTTTAACCATGCTTCTGGGACCTCCGGTTGGCAGAATGCCAAGCTGATTTCATTCATACTGCAGGGAGAATAGCCTCGACGAAAGAAGCGGGGATTTCTGCTCTTTATCAAAGACAGTGTTCAATGTTGTTTGCAATTTTCCATTACGAGTAAAATTTTATTTTAAATTAAATGGATCGTGCATCTTCTACTAGTTCTGAGATTAGGTCTTTCTGAAGTGATTGCAAATGTATTTTGCATAATATAATTCAATTTTGCGATAAAGAAGTTTTAGAAGGAAGAATTATTGTTCCAGTTTCACAGTCCGTAAAACATGGGAGTGAAATAACTGGTGTATCGGAATCCAGCATAAAAAAAATTCGAAAAGAAACAAAGAAAGAAGAAACTCCAAAGTCCCTAGAAACAGTAGGAAGGGAGTGCCATTGAAAACATTGCTTTAGATAATTTTTGTTGTGATGTAATTCGATGAACAATTCATGAATTTTATGCTGTTAATAAAATAGTCCCCACAATTCCTAAACTGATTTCAGTATTAAAAAAAAAATACATTTTTTGTGGCAAAGGGAAACTTTGAGAAATGTTCTGCTCAAAATAGGATTCAATTTTAAGAAATCTCAGAATAAGAGAAAACATCTAATGGAACAGAGAGATGTAGTTTTGGCTCGAACACAATTCTTAAGAAGTATAAAACGATACAAAGAACAGAACAAGCCGATTGTATATTTAGATGAAACATGGATCGATAGCAACTTAATATTTTGGTAAGTGTTGGCGAACAAATGATGTATTTGGTGTCACTGAAAGTGGGAATGCATCAAGACGAATTATAGTTTTGTGTGTTGGAGGAGATGTGGGATTTATACCACATTCCAATTTATTATACAAGCCAGCTCTCTTCAACAGGAGATTATTATCACAGACAAATTCCAGGATTTCTAAAAAATTGGCTGCAGAAAAGCTGATTACAAACCTTCCTAAAAATGTTGTGATAATAATTGATAACACTCCTTACCATTCAGTCCAGCTAAATAAAGTGCTAAACTCATCAAATAGAAAAGATAAAATTATAGATTGGCTTTCCTCAAATAATATTCCATATTCAAATGATTTGCAAAAAAATCAAATTATTGGAATTAGTTTAAAAAAATCAGCTTCGCACAAAATCCTATAAGTTTGACCCTATGCTCCAACAAAATAGATTTACAGAATTGAGACTGTCACTTTGTCATTGTGACATTAATATAATAGAATATGTTTGGGCAGAAATCAAGAATTTTATTCGGAAACACAGTGTGACGAGAGATATTTTCCTGCCACAATTATTAAAATATTCACATGAAGGCAGTGAAAGTGTTACTATTGAACATCGCAAAAAAAATACTGTTCTCATGTTGCTTCGTTAGAAACTACATATTAGGAAAGGGATGGTATAATTGAAGAAATGTGTGAATCTCTCGAAATGCATCTTTCTGAAACAAATGATGATTCAGATTTATTATCTGAATCCAGTGATTCATAATTGTCTAAAATTCATTTAGTAAAAATATCCAATGAAAGTAAGTGTCAGATTATTCTGAATTATTTGCAAAAATGAATATGATTCGTTTATTATTATTACTTTTAATAAATGTATTTTTAGATAATTTATTTCAAAAATTTAATTTACTGATTCTTAAAATGTTTATGTTGTCGTTCTAAAAAGATTAAGTGCTGCACTTCATATTTATTGTTATATATTGCGAGAGAAAAAGTTATGTTTAATTTAATAATCATATTTTTAAACCATCCTATTTCCTACCGTATTTTATGGAAGGAACATCGCACTCGTCGTAAGCACTGCACTCCTCAAAATTGGTCCGAGTAAGCTTTAAAATATCGTAATCACCACATCCGTCGTAAACGCTGCACCAGTGGGAATACTACACTTTTGTCGACAGTGTTTCATTGACCTAACTTTAATCAAAGTTTTCTGAGCAGTATAGGGTGCTTTATTTTTAATAACTTAAGATTCTAAAATTGCATTTAAATATTTAAATCAGGTTTTAAATATTTTTATGTAATTTTTAAATTAAAGAGACATCAATTGGAATTAAATTCATAAGGAACGCGGGATGCAGACCTCTCTCCTTAGGCGCTCCACATTTTTATAATTGGTCGGTGCAACTTTCATCGGAAATGTCACAGTTTTCATTATCAACAAAGTCAGAAAAATTTACGTTGTTGAGCAGGGGACTTGAGAATAGTCTTAAGGATTTTTTACTTTATCCCAATTTTACACGCACGGAAAAAAAAATCGTAAATGTCGCACATGGTGTAAACGCTACACTTGAAAAAAAAATTAATTTTTAAACTTGTAAATGCTGCGGCGTTTCTTCCATAAAATACGGTATATTTGTTTTTTTATAATTTATTTTTATATGATAGGATTACAATATAATATTTTAAAACATATAATTCAATGACAGAAACAAAAAGGTATTCACCAAAAAAAATGTGACATACCTGTGGTATTTAACAAACAAACTCATCCCGAGATGATACGCACTTTCACATTTTCGACATGGACTAGCCATATTTTCGCCCATGCGCAGTTCGATCAGGTTTCTATTAAGCGTGGTACATCAGTAATATATTGCAATGCTCAGCATGCATTTAAGAAAGACCAAACTGGTCACCAGATGTGGCTAGTTATAATTATTGAAGTACTTAGTGCTCAGTAGAAGAACATGTTATGTTACATTATCTAAAAAAATTGTCTTATTTTATGGATAAAGATGTTACTGTTAAGAGGTATTCTATTGTATGGTAACACTAAAAATACTAAGAAAGGTCTTGAAAATCTAGTATTTAATCTTGAAAATCCGAAACATTTATTGATATTTGACAATTTAAATGATATTAATAAGTTTTTTTGAGTGAGTTTAGTATTACCTGTTAACATATAAACATATGCTACTAAAAAGAAAATAAATCAATAAAATTTACAGCAAAAAAGCTTTCACTTTAATTTTCTCAAAATTTAATATTTGTTACATAACATCTTCCACTGAGCACTTCAATTTTTCTCATTGAAAATTCTGTAGAGGAAAACAATGATGAATATCTAGGAAGAAATACTTACTCCTGGCAATGACAGATGATCCCTCCTTTCACCTCGCATGACAACAAATTCTAAGCCTCTTCCTCCACCTTTTTGCCACCTAAAATATTTCATCGCAAAAAGCATTAAATACAACTTGGTGCATATTATTTTAATAATGACAATTTGCTTATATGGGAAATAAGAAAGAAAATAATAATAAAATTAGATAAAAATAAATAAAACTTGATATCAACTAAAAGTAAAAGTTATGAAAATGTTAAAAATTCAGAAAAAAAATAGTGTATGGCCGTCATGAAATGGCTAACATATAACAAATTAAGAGTTTCTTTAAATTCTATCAACAATAATAAAATAAAAAGAGTAAATAAATAAAATAAAAAATTCATGAAAATATAAATTGACTTAAACATCTAATGGCTTGCAACATGATCATGTAAAAGCCAACTTAAAATGTTCTGCAGAATGAACATAGTGCATTTGCAGCATCTTTACTTTTCCATTAGTACTCATTTAAAGTAGGAAAAAGAAATAAGAGTAAGCTGCAATAAACTTTTAGATAATGAAAAACACATAAATTAAAAAAAAACAATTTTCTCTGTTCATAAATTTCTTGTATGGATTTTTTTTTTTTTTTTAATCTGTACTAATAGAAGAAGGATGTTTGTGTGTGTGTCTGTGATGACTAGGAAAACCTACTGCGAATAGGGGTCTGAAAATTTAGATGAGGATAGCTCAAGGCAGGTCTTAGGTTGCACCTGATGCTCATATTTTTCGTTTTTTGTTAATTAACCGAGATATTAATTAAAAATCATAGTAAATATTGCAACATGATGCAAAAACTCCCAACACAGCAGCCAGAACACCATTCCGGAGAATACGAAGCTGGGAAAATATTAAAGTGTGACAAGTCTACAAGCGCCTTCATCACTAAATGTCAATATATAACCATTATATAATTACAATTCATCATTTATTTCTATTTACAGTAAACTCTGTCTAAGGCGGAATCGACCGGGACCGAGAAAATTTTCCGTAGTAGACAATATTCCGCCTTAGACAAATTTAACTCTATGTCTATGTATTCGCAGGGGCTTGAAAATCTTTCAGAGTTAGACAGATTTCCGTCTTACAGAGTCCGCCTTACAGAGAGTTTACTGTACTAAAATTAAATTAATATATATAAAAATATAACACCTTTGAATATCAAAAGACAACTATCAAGTGTTTTTAATATTATTTGACAAACTGTCTACTATTAAAATTGCATTTGATTGGTTTATATACAGAATATCTATGTCTACTGTTAAGGTTGCATTTATGTGATTTATATATAATACCATTAATAACAATTACAAATAACCAACAAAGATTGTGAAAGTATAAATAATGAAGACTGATCCCTAAACAATTTCAACATTGATTATAAAAACATAGTAAAAAGAGGATAAAAGAAATATAATGGATATATATATATATATATATATATATATATATATATATATGCATATATATATACATATATTAATTTTTACATATCATTCAAAACCATTATATTTATAAATTACAAAAATTTTAAAGAGTTTGGACGATAAAAACTTTTTTTTTCACACTTTAAAATTCTGAATACTTTATTTTTTGTCGAAAAACAGAAAACATATAACACTTATATAAAGAGTGTAGATTTTACTTTAAAATAAAATATATAAATATTGCAGGAGCCCAGATAGTAGGGGAGCTGTTGAACATTTTTGAGTAGGTATTTGAGGCACCCTGAAAATTTGTGCAACACTTCTTTTGTAATGCCTGAATACAAAATCGAATGTCTGGCTGAAGGATCGTGACCCAAAAACTGTGCCAGACACGTGTCAAGAGCCATTTGGCACTTGACACGTGTCTGACACAGTTTTTGTGCCGACTAAAGTGTCTGTCATTTTCAAAATATTTTTTTCTAAGCATAAATATTATTCTGCCTCAATCTCAGCGTGCCTCAAATACCTTTTTTGGGTAGTCAAAAAATGGCACTTGACACGTGTCTGGCACAGTTTTTGGGCCACGATCCTTCAGCCAGACATTCGATTTTGTATTCAGCCATTATAAAAGAAGTGTTGCACAAATTTTCAGGGTGCCTCAAATACCTTCCCTAAAATGTTTAACAGCTCTTGGACTAAGATATAAGGTTCATTTGCAACATTTTTTATTTTATAGTATAATATAAAAATAGCATAATAGTAAAAATTAGTGGAAATCTCTTATCATTCGGCTACTTTTCAAAGTCAGGGGAAATTCAGCTCACTATATCACAGATATCTTTATGATTTTTCAATATCTGTCTTTTTATATTAATTGCTCTATAGTGTTGATCATGAAAAAAAATCTTTCGTATGGCTTGCACATGCACAGTTTAAAAAATTTCTTACAACTGCTCTTATTTCATTAAACATTTCATATATTTATATTACAATTGTATTACATTGTTTTTACTATATTTTGCCAAAATTTTTTAAACTGGTGTTACATTTGGTTGAAAAACCTGCTTGTTATGAGCAAAAAACGTACAAACATTTCTTGACTTAAAAAAAAAAAAATCGTGATATCTTTATGAATTTCGGGTTTATTCTTACACAAATTAACATAAATATTAACCAATATATGCATAGTCATGTGCCGCAGTGACAGAACATTTTGTACATTTTATTTTGCAGAGTAATCCCAAATATTATTTCTTTTCTTTAATTCCTTAGAGATCAAATCTTCATTGAAAAACATGACCTCAAACATGTTCTTTATATTCACAAAGTTCTAAATAAATAAATAAATAAATAAAAATCTCCAAGTATGTTTCTAGATATCTGACAAAATGTCTAAAATCAAAATTGTCCAATAGTTTTTGAGTATATAGTGTATTAAGAATAGCTAAAAATTTTTCATAATAAAAATAGGCTAAAGAGGAGATTTATAGTCTTCTCACCTTACAAGCACAATTTAAATTTAAATAGTCCTTAGAAAGAAAAATACCTTGTAATAATAACAAGCACATAATGGTTTGGACCCCAACGAGGCAATGCTCCACGTCCTCTTAAACCAGTTCTACCATAAATATTTCTGTAATAAAAAAGATTTATAGCAATTATAATCCATAGAAATTAAATTATGTGAAACATTTAGATGCATATGTATGTCACAAAAAATATAGTAATAAAGATACTTTGTTATTGTATTTACTCACAGATTTTGACAATTTTTTCAGAATTTCTTTTGGTCTTAAAAGTAGAAGGTGAACAAAATAGACAACTTTTTTAGGGTTTCGTTCATCTGATGAAACCCTATTCGTCTCACTCGTCTGTCTGTCTGTCACAGAGCCCATTCTCAGAAACTACATATGTTGGAGACTTGAAATTTTGCATACTTATAGCTGAACACTTCACATCAAATGACAAATCATAAAGTTTTGAAAAAGTTGTAATTAAAGGACGTTATTAATTAAAAAACCTCAATTACAAGATTGGAAAGGCATTCATAATTCAACAAAAGCACGGATTTCTTATCAAATTGCAAAAATGATATCTTCTACAGATTAAAAACAGGTGTCATCATTATCTGCAGCCGTATTGGCATTCGAGTAATTTAACAGATCACATGCTTTTTCGTACTAGGATTTTTTAAACGAATTTTAAACTTTTAAATTATTAAATTTTTTTATTTTTTTATAAATTGTAATTTTTTTTACATCCAAACGTAAAATGTTTAGCTGATTTCATCAATGTCAATTTCAATCTTCTATCTTAATTACAAGCTGAAATATTAATTATTATTTAACTAATTGGTTTTATTTCTATAAAATGCTTTTGCAGATTGCTCTTGCACTATGGGAAATCTTGATTTGTAACTTATAATGGAACCAGTACTTTTAAATATGAAAATTTGAAAGTAATTCCAACGATCTTCGGTCTTAAGGGGTCTTATGCTTTCATGACTGTTTTCATTGTAACCCTTTGGGGCTGGCTTAGCACTTTAAAACTTAAAATTATTATTCTCTTCTCCAAAGAAATCCTATCTTTTTTTCACATTTCCTTAAGTATCTAGGTTCCTATTGGTCGTAGAGCTTAGATCTCGTGGCAAAATTAGCTCTGGAACGCCCAAGCAAACTTTTCCCAACAATTATTTTGCTGTCTTCCGATTTCCTCTAACTCTATTAGGGGCCCGGGTAGGACCCCTTTTAAATATTTTTCGATAAGTATGAAATACTGGTTTGCACCCCCCCAACATACATCTTATTTTAAAGGTAAATAAATTTCCTGTTAACATATTTTGAATGTTACGAGGCACCCCCACCCCGCAGGGCCCTCCCAACATTTGGGGCTGTTTTTCTTTGGGCCATAATTTTGCCCCTAATTGAGCCACAGCGGGGAGAAATATAACTGAGAAGGCTCCAGCGAAGCTAACTTTTCCCTGCCGATCGAATGGCAATCTCTATTTTTCTATAAATGTCCATCCCTCCCCCACTTTTCTATTTTTTGCAGCTATTTATCATGTGATATATCATAGGAAAGGTCTGTGACCGCTTAATCATGTTATGCATCTTTGGTTTTCATCCCCCTGCCTTTGCTCTCCCAATAGGGGGCACTTTTCTAAATTTTGGCGAAACCCGTCAAGTGATATATCATTGGAAAAGTTTGTGACCGCTTAATGATAATATGCATCTGAGGTGTCCATCCCCCTCGCCTTGTTCTCGTGTGATGAGATAAATATTACTTTTCAATATAAAAAATTTCATAAGTGTTGATACCACTATTTTAGAATAGTAATTTAGAAAATATCTTAAATTGGTGTTTAAGACCGCCAACCCCTTGACTAATGTATCTACAAATAAGTTGTAGAAAGGAGTTTCATTCAGATACACTTTTCTTAAGAATAGAGAGTGCTCCCTGGTGGTGAAATGTGAAACTAACAGACCACGATTTTATTTAAATTATGAAATCTAACACGGTGATCTGTTTGAAACTTTTAGATAGTTTATAACACATAATAAAAGTTAATAAATAATGGTGCGAGAAATTTCGGGAAGGGGGGAGCGGCATTAAATATTTTTTTAAACCTTAGTGTTTTTTTATCGTTTTATGTGCAGTTTTTTGACGGAGTCCTGAGATAAATGCTACTGGTTCAATATAAAAAAATGCATAAGTGTCGGTACCACTATTTTAGAATAGTAATTTCAGCAAATATCTTAAATTGGCGTTTAACCCTGACCCCCTGGAGCTTAATACAGGGCCTTTGAAGTTTTTGTGCCATAAATTGTTAGTAATTTCCCCCTCTTTTAATTAGATCTTTGTTTTTTTAGGCTCTTTTTCCATTTAGATATTCTCCCGTTTCTACATTCCAGTTAAGATCCTGGCCCCCTAGCGCACAGCCCGGGGGCTCTTGAACTTTGTATGCCATGCATTTTCACCCCCCCCCCCTTAATTGTGTCACTATTTCAATACATAACTTTAAGGTTGAGCCTTGACTCTTCTCCCTGGGCCAACAACCTCATATTTTTATTGGGGCTTTAGGGCCCTTTTTTAGTCATTTCTCCCCATTTTTTGTGCATTTCTTTAAATTTTATTCTAATGAATTATTCATACCCTGTGCTTAATTTTGACTAATTGAAGGGCTAAAACGCTAAGTACTAGGACCTTTTAACATGTTTTCATCTTAGGCTCTGCTCTCAATTGGCCCCTTTTGGGCTCACTATTATAGCTCCCTTAAAAATGGTCCGATTCACTAGTTTTCTTTTTTTATCTACCCATTTCTTAGGTCTTCCAGCTACTACATGAACAACAACAAAAAAAAAAATTCTCAGACTTCAGCCACCACCAATTTTGAATATTACACCTTCTTGAGACTCTTGGTCCTGATTCTTTAAAAATGATCAGATTTTCTTGCAATTTTCTTTAACATAGTTCAAGCATCTGCCAGCTACTTTATAAACTACTAAAAAATTTCTTTATACTCAACTACATTCCACTACAGCCCAAGTGCGGTACAAGGCCTCTTGAAGTTTTTGTGCCTTAAATTGATAATAACTTGCCCACTTTTTATTCGATCTTCTTCGTTTTTGGGGCTCTTTCTCCATTTAGTTATTTCCCCCATTCCTACATTTCAGTTAAAACCCTGGCCTCCTGGAGCTCAATACAGGGCCCCTTGAAGTTTTTGTGCCTTAAATTGATAATAACTTGCCCACTTTTTATTCGATCTTCTTCGTTTTTGGGGCTCTTTCTCCATTTAGTTATTTCCCCCATTCCTACATTTCAGTTAAAACCCTGGCCTCCTGGAGCTCAATACAGGGCCCCTTGAAGTTTTGTGCCATAAATTGTTAGTAATTCCCCCCCCCCCCCCCCGTTTTAATCAGATCTTTGTTTTTCTTAGGCACTTTTTCCATTTAGTTATTCCCCCGTTTCTACATTCCAGTTAAGATCCTTGACCCCTCAATATAAAAAAATTCATAAGTGTCGATACCACTATTTTAGAATAGTAATTTCAGCAAATATCTTAAATTGGTGTTTAACCCTGACACCCTGGAGCTCAATACAGGGCCCTTGAAGTTTTTGTGCCATAAATTGTTAGTAATTTCCTCCTCTTTTAATCAGATCTTTGTCTTTTTAGTCTCTTTTTCCATTTAGCTATTCTCCCGTTTCTACATTCCAGTTAAGATCCTGGCCCCCTAGCGCACGGCCCGGGGGCTCTTGAACTTTGTGTGCCATGCATTTTCACCCCCCCCCCTAATTGTGTCACTCTTTCAATGCATAACTTTAAGGTTGAGTCTTGACTCTTCTCCCTGGGCCAACACCCTCATATTTTTATTGGGGCTTTAGGGCCCTTTTTTAGTCATTCCCCCCATCTTTTGCGCATTTCTTTAAAATTTTATTCTAATGATTAATTCATACCCTATGCTTAATTTAGGCTAATTGAAGATCTAAAGCGCTAAGTACTAGGACCTTTTAACATGTTTTCACCTTAGGCCCTGCACTCAATTATCAGTTGGCCCCTTTTAGGCCCACTAATATAGCTCCCTTAAAAATGGTCAGATTCACTAGTTTATTTTTTTTACCCATTTCTTAGGTCTTCCAGCTACTACATAAACAAAAAAAAACAAAAAAATTCCCAGACTTCAGCCACCACCAATTTTGAATATTACACCTTTTTGGGGCTCTTGGTCCTGCTTCTTTAAAAATGACCCGATTTCCTTGCAATTTTCTTTAATATAGTTCAAGCACCTGTCAGCTACTTTATAAACTAATAAAAAATTTCTTTATACTCAACTACATACCACTAAAGATCCTGACCCCCAAGTGCGGTACAAGATCTCTTGAAGTTTTTGTGCCCTAAATTGTTAGTAAGTTGCACCTTTTAATCAAATATTCATTTTTGGGGCCCCTTTTCCATTTAGTTACTCACCGTTCCTGCACTCCAGTTAAGAACCTGCCCCCCTCTAGGGCCTAGTTTGGGGTCCCTTGAACTTTTTGAGCGCCATGCGTTTTTCATCCCTTGATTGTGTCACCCTTTCAATGCATAACTTTAAAGTTGCCTTGGACTCTTCTCCCTGGGCCAAAATCCTCATATTTTCATTGGAACCCCAGGGCCCTTTTTTAAACATTTCTTCAGTTTTATGTGCATTTCTTTAAAATTTTATTCTAATGATTAATTCATACCCTATGCTTTATTTGGACTAATTGTAGATCTAAAGCACTAAGTACTAGGACCTTTTAATATGCTTTCATCTTAGGCCCCACACTCAACTATTAGTTGGCATTTTTTGGGACCCTATTATAGTTCCCCTAAAAATTGTTTGATTCACTAGCTTTTCTTTTCTAACAGCTTCTTAGGTCCTCCAGCTACTACATGAACAACAACAAAAATTTATCAGACTTCAGCCTTTGGTGCAGCAGCTTCTTTAAAAGCAATCAGATTCTCTAGCAATTTTCTTTAACGCAGTTCTAGGGTCCTCCAGCTACTTTATAATTTACTAAAAAATGTCCTTATACCACAACTACCACCTTTTTCAAATATTAAACTTCTTTTTTGGCATCAACTTACATTTACTCATTACAGCCGTAAATTTAAAATTGTGTACTGTTAAAGGTAAGTGGTTAACTTTAGAGGGTGGGGGTGTGTGGATTTCATCCTTAAATTAAATATTGCGTTAATGTTGAATTGTTAACTTCACATAAGGGGGGGGGGGGGGGAGCACCTTCCACCACATGGGGGAGTATTCTTTCCTAGGGTTCTATCAGGGGTGTATGAAAGGGGAGAGGCTCAAGCCCACCCTTTTGGAAATCGTCTTTTTTTATATATATAAAAATTCTTTCGAATATCTTACAAGCAGAAATCAAAATATGGGTTGAAAAATAGTTATCAAACAAAGAAGAACAACCAAGACAACCAAGCACTGCAACAGAGTCCTTATAAAGTTGTAATACAACTGTTTACCACAATATCGAGAAATTATTGAAAGTTCTATAAACGCTTCCAGCCTCAACAGCCACTCTGGAAAGAATATTCTCTACACTGAGACGATTAAAAACATATCTTAGGAACACTATGTCCAATTCTTCGCTTTCTGGAGTTGTATTGATGAATATCTATCAAGAAATACAAGCACATGCCGAATCCATTTTGAACGCAATGTCAGTGACGCACACTTATCTTATGTTATGATGCCAAAATTTGTAAGTGCTAGGGGTGTAAAAAAATCATGATTTTTTTAAAAAAATCAAAAAAATCAGATTTTTTTTATTTAAATCGGATTTTTTTGATTTAAATCAGATTTTTTTTTTATTTTTTTCCCTGTGTTAAAATATTAAACATCTACCAAGAATTAAGCATTTCAAAAATGAATAACCCTCCAATTACTAACATAATCTATGTTTTTTTGCTTTAATTGATAAAATTTTAATTATGTAATTATAGAAATAACAAAAAACTGCAAATTAAAAATTTCTTTAGTAACATACAACATTATGTGCATTCATATTTTATAATAATTATGTACACCAATATTAAATACTGCTTATATTTTAAAGTTATTGATAAATTGTATTTAATTTTAAATTGATGATACAGATTAAATTTTGTAATTATTAAACAATTAACTGTTTAATTAAGAACACAATCTACATTTTTGAAAAAAGGTGATAAATAATAGTTTGATAAATTCGTAAAGCAGCCAGTAATTTTACACAGGTTCTAAGGTGTATGTATAATCAAACTGATCAAAAATTGTAGCAATGTATACAGCAAACTCACACATAATTTATAAATAGAATACAAAAATTGTATTTTTGAAATTTAAATCTGATTTTTTCCCCCACAACATCAAAATATTTGAATAGCTACTAAATATAATGTTTTGAAGTTATTTAACTTTTAGTTAAATGTTTTTTTAAATGCATACTTCTTTTTACACATTTAATATTGTTAGAATCAACAATAACAAATATTACATTTTTTACAAGTGATTTAGTGATAATTTTCATTATGATTATAATGCTTTTTCACACTATTTTAAAAAATCAGAAAATATGTGATTTTATCATCTGAATCAATTGATTAAAATCATTGACACTCTATTGCTATGTTTATTGTATATAAAAGAATGAATAACTTGAATGAATAATTATTAAAAAGAAATTATGACATTGTAAGTTATATTAGATTTAAATATTTTTAAATTAAATGCTTTTTATGTTTGTTAGATAAAAACCATGTTTTTTACAAACTTACTGTACTTAAATTTTTCCCAATACTCAGGAATTATACTTACTTAGAAACAATTATTTAGAGCTTTGTTTTGTGTATTCATAAGTCACAATACTTGTAGAAACTTTCCAAATTATGTCCATCTTAGATTTGAATACTTTTTTATATCATTTTAAACATTTAGAAAATTTTTGATTTTAATCAATGATTTTTTTTTTAAATCCCTTGATTAAAATCATGATTTAAATCGCTGATTTAAATCAACTGATTTAAATCGTTTACTCCCTAGTAAGTGCATTTTTTAAAAAAAAGTACTAGGGGGCTCTGCCCCCTACGAGCTACGCTCGTCAACCCCCCGTTCAGACACCACAGGCTCTAACAGCACGCTAATTTGATCAGCTTTAAAAAGATTTCGGAAGATTGAATTATAATTTGAATATGACAATTATAATCTGAAGTAATTTTCATCAAATTTTTCTTTCTCTTTTTAATATTCACGTAAAAATACTTTTGTTAGAAATGAAATATTATGATCATCTTAAAATATCAAGTAAATGTCTCGCGCAATTTTTAAATTTAAACTGTTCTGCAATATTATTTTTTGTTCATTTTACGTAATAAGTGTAAGGTGATGTAAACTCTCCTATTTAAGACTTCTAACGCATGCTCATGAATTTATTATTTTACAATATTCTTTCTCTTTTAAAATTCATGATTCACGTGTAAATATAGTTTTTATGATGTAATTTTCAATGAATTCCTCCTTTTTATATTTTCTGTTTATAATAGTAATGTGTAAAATAAATTTTTAATTTGAAGTAAACATTGTTTGCGCTGTTTATACAGTTGGCAACAGTTTAAATTAATACAATTTTCTAAAATATCTAGGAAATATCTCTCGAAATGCTGAAAATATGAATTTAAAATAGAAATAAAACCTCAAAAAATGAGTCAAATTAAAGAACTAAATGCAGTCTGCACACCGGGAAATTCTGGCGCATAAATTGATCTAAAAATGATTAAATTCCTATGTACAGTTTTTGCTCCTATAAAACTTTTTTAATGGAACGATTTTGTCCAACTTTGGCATTAAATATCTCTCAACATAATTCTTCGATTTGAAAACTGTCTGCATCAGCGTGTTTATCAAACATTTCTGTATAATACCACCAATTTTCATATTTTTGTATGCAACAGTTTTTTTAATATTAACGAAGAAAGGCCATGCTTAAGCATTCAAATTGGATGCCGATCTGCCGGGAATATCTACGCAGATTTTCACTGGTCCATTTCCAAATCAAAACTTTTTTTTATATATATAGAAGGACTATTAATGAAATATTTCTTTCATTACTCTGCTGCCATATTTCACAAAATCGTTAAATTTCATTTATTCCTTAATGTTTACTTTGAAATAATGCACATACACATTTTTAATTATGAATAAAATCAATTATTAATTAATCTAAATAATTACTTATTAATGAGATGTTTTATCTTAACTAATTTTCTCAGTTTCACAGTTATTTTGAGCATACTGAGTTAAAAACTTTTTGAGCCCCCCCCCCCCCCAATAATTTTTAAATTGCTATGCTAATGGGTCCTATGTGCCCGATTTCAACGGGAAATGGTTCATTCAACTTACATTATGATTCAGCAACTTTCTGTATTATGAAAGTTTATCTTAGACTTCAGTTACCAACATTTTCGAACATTAATGGTGCATTATTTTCTCGGGTTCTATGGGCTCAATTTCAATAGAAATTGGTTTGTTCAACTTAAGATTATTTTACATACTTTAGTTCCACCTTCCACCATCAGGGGAACATCTTAACTCTGGTTCTATGGGTTTGATTTCTATGGAGTTTGGCTCTTTCAACTTTGTTTTCGATTGTCTCTAGCTAAGAGCAGAGCACTCTTCGTATACGCTGCCTTAGGCAGCAGGGACCAGGTCACATGTTCGTTCGGAAAATACTAGATACTGCCAAAGGCACTGGGGCCCTGAAAACTAAATTCATTCAAAACCCTCTATACTGCCGAAGGCAGTGGGGTACCCGAAACTAGGTTCATTTGAAAGACCTTACAAAGATATAAAATTTATAACGGGCAATGCCGGGGGGGTTAAATAACCAAACTGAAATATTGATAAATGAAAACTATGAGATTACATGCAATTTTATTAACTCAAATTATCTCAATCTTTATGCGAATCTTTGTTTTTTACCTAAATTTTCTTTCAAAGTTATGGGGTATGTAAAATACATGGAGGCTCAAACTATGAGAGTAAATACAGTATATAGTGTTAATGTATTCAATCTTAAAAGAAATATCAAAATCTTAAGACAAAAAACTTTTACTAAAGTTTGTTTTACTTCTGATCCTTTAATCAATATTTTAATTAAAATTTTGGCATTTTCCCTGAAAATTAATTAAAAACACATGTATAGTTTAGTAAATAATTAAGAATCAATGAATAATGAAATTGTTTCAGTTAGTTTTTGAAATTTTTTTACTAATCTATGAGGTTGCATGCATGAATAATTTCTATTCAGATTTTAATGTACAGTAGGTGGTCGGTTGATGAATTGATCAGTTAACGAACACCTTTTCAAAACAAAGCCTAGAAGAAGAAATGTTGCATTTCAGATTTGCAGAGCTGTATTTAATTGCATCTATTATCAACCTGGAGAACATTTAAACAGTTGTATACTTATATCCTAATTAATTCATGGGATACCGGGGTTCGAGCCTACATTTTAGGGCCCCAAATTAGAATGAACAGATTAGAAACACTAATTTATATTTTGTGTCCCTTTTTAAAGAATTATTTTTAATTGGAAATTTAAAATTTTAATTGAAATTTAGTTCCTAAATCATTAATAATCTCTAGGCTCCACTTGAACTTTATCGGGCTCTGAAGTAAACACAGTCTTTTACAGAACTAGGAGTTTTTGACAGGTCAAAGTGATAAGTTGATAATGATTTAATGCTGTAGTTAATGAATTTAATCCTGAATGTGATATGTAATGTCTGTTTTATTATCATTACATTTAAATAAATTTAGGGGAATTTATATTTTTATATATTATTTAACTTTTAAGAACGAATTAATTGAATTCTCATACAAATCTGTATTAAATCTATGATCGGTTAACGAACAATTAGGTTAGCGAACATTGTTTTGGAACAAATTAAGTTCGTTAACCGATCACCCAATATATAGGGTGTTGTACAAAATCTATTTTATGCACATGTATATAAAGCATTTATTTTACAAGTGGCCTAGATGTAAAAAGTATTATATAAAATAAAATGGAGTATATTATTTTATAAAACAAAATAGAATGTATGTCTCTAATCTATACTAATATTATAAAGAAGAAATGTTTGTTTGTACAGAGTAATCTCTGAAACTACCAAACTGATTTTAAAAATGTAGGTTGCAAAGTTAAATTTGGCATGGTGGCTTTTTAACATGTAAATGCTTCCTAAGAACAGTTCCTAAAAAATTCAAAATTTAAGGATGAAAAGTTTCAAAAAATGTTTTTAATTACGATTTGTTTGGAATTATTAGGACTAGAAACTTTAAATTTGATATGTTTGTCACTTTAAAGATGTAAATGCTCATACAAAACAGTTTCTGAAATTTAAAAAGGATGAAATGAGTAGAAAACTTCCTAAAATCTCAATTACATTGAAACTATTGAATTGATTACAAATCTTCTCTCAGGGTCAGGATAATGACAATCCCTACTTAATAATAGGCTATATTTTATTTCCGTATAAACTGCCTTTAAGAGAGTTCAAGAGCAAGAGATGTTCTAAAATTCCAATGTCTTTGAATCCAGGGTTCAAAACGTACCAGAGCAAACCAGAACAATATTCCAGTTCATGAAATTATGACAAATATTGTTCCGGTTTGTGAAATTATGGTAAGTGTTGTTCTGGTTCATGCAATTATTACAACATTTAATTACAGTTTTATATATATATAGCTTATTGTGTTCTCTGTAACTTTTTATTTTATTATTTAGTATCTTGAATGCATTTTTTAAATTGTTTTTCTATGGTTAGATATAAATTTGTCTATACTTTCAAAAAAAAAAAAAAAATATTAGTCAATAATAATTTTGAAATAGCGTTCCAGTTCATCGATTTTTTATTTCGAGCCGTGTTTTCTCTTGAGGCTAAAAACATGAAATTTGGTCTACTGATTAATTTTAAAACAAATATTCACTAGGAACAATTGTTACAATATTTGGGATTTAAAAGGATGTAATAATTAGAAAATTCTTCATATATCATGATAACTCTGAAGCTATAGGGGCTAAAAATTTTTTATTTGACAAGTAGATTTCTATTAGGACGTGATGTTTTGTAAGAAAAGTAAAAAAAAAATAATTCCAAATGTGTGAAATGGGAGGAAAATGTCATTTATATTTCCACTATGATTTCTTTAAAATTGTCAGCTTAGAAACTTTAAATTTGACATAGAGATAACTTTCAAGAGGTAGATAGGCTAGAACAGTTTTCTTTTTAAAATTAAGATAAAGAAAATTAAAAGAAAAGTCCATTATTTGTCACAACAATGTTAGATGAAACTTTTATGAGCAATGGTATAAAACACAAGTACCAGTAACTGTTATAATTCAAATAATAATAAAGAAATATGATGGCCAACTAGGTAAGGAAGTACTTCATATTTAGCCTTTTGCCATACAAAATTGATGGTTAAATGAGGGGTTCACAACCATAGTATAGTAAGTCCATTTTGAAAAAAAATTAGATAGTCCATTTAGAAGGTACATAAAATCAGTTTTATCCACTCCTGTAGTGAACCAAGTCTGTTTTCACCTCATATATGTCATCTGTTTACAGACTTGATAGTGGAAAAAACAAATTTTATGCACCTTCTAAACGTATTATCTCATTTTTTTTTTTCAAAATGGACTTAGTCTACTATGGTTGTTAGCCCCTCAAATATACTACTAAAACAATGTTTTTCTACATATTACTTAACAGCATTATGATTTTTAAGGTGACTCAAAATGTACTAAAACTTAAAGTAACATTTGTTTAAATGTAGCAAATAGAACCTGAAACTACCGAACTCATTTTAAAAGAACTTTTATTGTATGATAGTTGATAAACAGGAGTCTCCGATAGACTGCATTGTATCAGTTTATCAGAAGGAGGTGGCTAGAAATTGGTTGAAATGAAGGCTTTCTCATTAATTGATGTCTCACATTCATCTAATGTGGCATGAGTATGAAGTTTTTTCAAAATGGGATTTAATTAGCAATATTTAAATTATCTACAGCATATAATTTCCCCCTAATATTAGTAGTCACAAAAATATCACTTGGCATATTTCAACAACTACACATGTAAAACTGCAGGTTTTGCTAGTCTAAAAATAAAATAGAATGAATTATTCTAATGTCAATGTTTAAATAAGTTTAATGAACATTTCTTTTAAATATTAATTGATTCAATTCTCAATAATTTATATTTCATTAAACAAAGAATCGGACCCGATGAAAATTTTTGGTCCTGTTTCTTTTTCTTTACATGCTAGTTTTCAATGTGTAAAAAAAAAATATGGTGTTGCTATTGATCTTTTAATTGTTAGATTCAATTTTGATATGTAAACGACTCTTTATGGTAAAATTAACTATAAACATTCATAAAGACATTCCAAAACTTCAAGTAGTACTTATCTTTCTTTGTCGCATCAACCAGAACCGAAATTATAATTCATAGTTAATTTTCCAACCCCACTCTGCGGAGTACTATTACACAATGTAGAGAAGAAAAAATTATAAAATTAACTTTTCAATTATATGCCATTTATGGCTTATATTAAAATATTAGCATGTTTTAATGGAATGAATTTTTTTATTAGTTTGTTGTAATATTTTCATTTAGTTATAATAGTTGTAATTATTTTACAATTATCAATATATTAATTTTTATAACTTAATCCTTAAATAGAAGGTGAGATAAGCACATCTTCTTAACATCCTTGTAATATTCCAACTAAATTAAACATTTTTCTTGAAAACACTTCTGAGAGAGAGAGAGTTAAAATACTTTCGATAACAGTATTTTATGTAACTAGAAATAATTATTTTACTCTGAAAGTTTTGATGTTACTGTTATAGCAAGCAGTATGAGTGAAATAATAACACATTTTAAAGAACTTCAAAAACTATAAATTTACAAACCTAGGAACACCTTCACTGTCTATTTTATAAATCATATTTGTTCCATTTTCACCTATAATCCAAGAAGTGCGGTCAATACTGATACCAGCTGGATTAGATGAAAGACAATTCCATTGAAAAACAGGCAACTGACTGTTATCCTGATCTTGAGTAGCTCGTAATCTATTAGATTTAAAAGGAGATATAATAAAACAGTTTACTCATAATACAGTCCTAAAAGTACAGATAAATATGGTTAATTTAAGATATCAAATTAAAAAGAAAAAGGGGGAAAAAAGGCACAAACCAGAAAGGATTACAGTAATTTATCACACATTTTATATAGAATAATGACTACAATTTGTCTACAAGAGAAAGGGTTTAAATAATAATAGTAACAAATAGATTATCATAGTTTTGAATTTGAAATGTCTGTCAGTAAGGAATATGCCTTTCTGTTGCATAGATACAGGCTTGTCAAGTTAAAATAATAGAATAAAAATCACAACTAAGCACTTAATAGGCTAATGTAAAAATCTACTTCGGTTGTGAGTGAGCATGGGATGATCAGTCTTTGAACTCTATGTAAATGAAAACAAAGAAAAAGTGTTTTAAAAGACTTTTAGATGAATCCATGAGTGGCTGGAAGGAGGGAGAGGTATTCAAAGGAGGGCAATTGAATCCTCCTCCCCAAAGATTCAAATTTAATTAGCTAAACTTTCTTTTTCTTTGGCAATTTTGAAAGAAAAAAAAAATCTTCTCAAGTGACTTAAAATAGTTAAACACTAAGAAAAATAATTTTTTTTTAAAGATAATGAAGTGTTTTAATTCTCTATTTTGAAAAAAATAAAGTCACTAGAAGCTTACTTTTGGATTTTTAATATTATATTCCTGTATTGTTTTTAAGTTAAAATTTTCAAAAACTGTCTTGCACAGGGGGAAATAGACAAAAAATGTTTACTATAGGTTATTCATATTTATATACTCTATGTTAAAAGATGTTGCTTTCGAAGTAGATTATTCAAAAATCTTGTGTACACGGATTTAGATAAGATTTCTGGAAAAATGTTGATTACAAAGACCAAATATCTATCACACTATAATGAAAAATAAGATAATCTAGAGATTAGATTCCTGAAAGTTTAAGAAGCATTATTTAAATTAAATATTCACAAATTAAGAATGAACACCACAGTCAAGAGCAAATTACAGGAAAATATCTGTTACAGGGAACTCTGAAAAGTAAAAAACAATAAATACCTTATATTAAACTGACAAAAGCAAAGAACGCATACAAATAATAAATTAATGGAAAGTTTATTTGTATAAAACTTAGTTTTATCATATATGCAAAATTCCATGGCATTTATTTAAAAATATTTTTCAAGAACCTACCATTTTCACAATTATTCTGCGTTTCCCCTCATTTTTAACACTTTCCAACATAAGTAAATCTGAGGCAATCTGTCTGCCCATGCTTTAACTAGTGTATATATACTCAGATTGCCATGTAATTAATATTCATTACTGAGGTTTACCATAGCATGTTTGGTATTGAGCATGAAGTGTGTAGCATTTACAGTTAATTTACAGGGACACGCAAAAGAATGATGTTACATTATGGTCTATGGAGAAAAATCCTTTGCAGTGTATTTTAAGCTCATTTTATTTTAATTCTTCAATTATAAAAATTGATATGATATATTGCAAATAGACATACTACTAGTCATCATAATATATAACAGAATAAACATCTTTAAACTTTGTAAAAACAGAAAAGATACATTTATAGAAGAAATTCAGCTGACTCATGGAGACAGCTGCATCACACAACTGCTGCTACCAATTTTCATTTGTCAATGATGCATGAGAAATTAATCCATTATTTGGCTGATATATAAAAGATAAAAAGTTGAAAAGATACATTTATAGAAGAAATTCAGCTGTCTCATGGAGTTTGATAAAGGTTATTATTATACTAGACATATCACACAATTGTTGCTAATACAAGCAAATTTCGCACACAAGAGTACAAGAACACACAAGAGTACAAGCAAATTTCTAAAAATAAATTTTTATTATAATTTATAAAATACATTAAAAGTAAATAAATATAGAAAAACTACATTTCAAATTGAACGACAGATTCACCTTAATAAAATAAATGAGAAATATGAATATCAAATTCACAATATATATCTTTACTTAATAGGTGCTAAAATACAAATGTTAAAACATTTTTAAAAACAATGAAGATGTTAAAACATTGGAGTCATATGATGTTTAAAATCTGAGCGCTTTCGACTGAACCATCAGTCGTCATCAGGGAAATCACTGCTGGATGACAGACAACTGCTGGCTAAATACCAAAGGGCGAAACCAACGAATCACAAACAGGAGGGTGGGAAGGAAGAAAATAGAGGAGT